>OY740784.1:42035473-42580693 GCA_963514005.1 Raja brachyura | reverse complement strand
TGTGAATAGTTCCCTGAAGGTGGAATCTAATGTAGATGGGGTGGTAAAGAAAGCTTTTGGTGTGCTGCCCTTTATACATCAAAGTATTAAGTATAGAAGTTGGGATATAATGTTAAAATTGTACAAGGCATTGGTGAGGCCAATTCTGGAGTATGGTGTACAATTTTGGTCGCCTAATTATAGGAAAGATGTCAACAAAATAGAGAGAGTACAGAGGAGATTTACTAGAATGTTGCCTGGTTTCAACACCTAAGTTACAGAGAAAGGTTGAACAAGTTAGGTCTTTATTCTTTGGAGCGCAGAAGGTTAAGGGGGGACTTGATTGAGGTCTTTAAAATTATGAGAGGGATAGACAGAGTTGACGTGGATAAGCTTTTTTCCATTGAGAGTAGGAAAGATTCAAACAAGAGGGCATGACATGAGAATTAAGGGACAAAAGTTTAGGGGTAACATGAGGGGGAACTTCTTTACTCAGAGAGTGGTAGCTGCGTGGAATGAGCTTCCTGCAGAAGTGGAGGAGGCAGGTTCGACTTTATCATTTAAAAATAAATTGGATAGGTATATGGACGGGAAAGAAATGGAGGGTTATGGTATGAGTGCAGATAGATGGGACTAGGTGAGAGTAAGTGTTTGGCATGGACTAGAAGGTCCGAGAAGGCCTGTTTCTGTGCTGTAATTGTTATATGGTTATAGTGTGAATGGGTGATCGATGGTCAGCATGGATTCGGTTAGCCAAAGGGCCTATTTTCATGCTGTAGTATTCAATCCATATGCTGAAAAAGTGAGCTCTGCTTCACCCCTACCTTTCCAGTTCCTCTGCTGCCTATCAAAGTGTATTTTGGACGTCCAGTACTGGATGAGCAGCAATTCCTCTCTAAATGTCAGAACTGAAACCATGCAGACTGAAGAAGGGTCTTGACCTGAAATGTCACCCATTCCTTCTCTCCAGAGATGCTGCCTGTTCCACTGAGTTACTCCAGCATTTTGTGTCTATTTAAACCAGCATCTGCAGTTCTTTCCTACACGTGACAGATAGATGCAGGTGAGGCAGGTTTAGATTGGCAGATGGGTGGAGTAATTAACAAAGGCTAGATTGATTTGCCTTTCATGGCACTCACCCCTGTCATCGCTAAGTGCTTTGAGCGGCTGATCCTGGCTCACCTCAAAGCCAGCCTCCCCCCCACACTGGACTCCCACCAATTTGCCTACCGGTCAAACAGGTCTACAGAGGACGCCATATCGACGGCCCTACACTCTGCCCTGACCCACCTGGACAGCAACAACACCTACATCAGGCTGCTGTTTATTGACTTCAGCTCTGCCTTTAACACTGTCATACCCGCTAGCTTGATCACCAAACTCAGCGGTCTTGGCATCTCCACCTCCCTCTGCAATTGGACACTGGATTTCCTCACTAACAGACCACAGTCTGTTAGGGTCAACAACCTCACCTCCTCCACTATAACACTGAACACCGGCGTGCCACAGGGCTGTGTGCTCAGCCCTCTCCTCTACTCCCTCTTCACGCATGACTGCATCCCCAAGTATGGCTCGAACGCCATCATAAAATTTGCCGATGACACCACGGTGGTAGGACTGATCAGTGATAATGACGAATCAGCCTACAGGGAGGAGGTCCAGCACCTGACTACCTGGTGTGCCAACAATAACCTCGTCCTCAACTCCCAGAAGACGAAGGAAATAATTGTTGACTTTCGGAAGAACAGAGGGGGCAGACACACCCCCATCCATATAAACGGGACTGAGGTGGAGCGGGTCTCCAACTACAAATTCCTCGGGGTACACATCTCGGAGGATCTGTCCTGGTCCCTCAACACCTCAAAGCTAATCAAAAAGGCACAGCAGCGCCTTTACTTTCTGAGGAGGCTCAAAAAAGCCCACCTGTCCCCCCAGATCCTGACGAACTTCTACCGCTGCACCATCGAAAGCATCCTGACCACCTGCTTTACGGTATGGTACAGCAGTTGCACCGTGGCAGACAGGAAGGCACTACAACGGGTGGTGAAAACCGCCCAGTACATCATCGGTGCCCCGCTCCCTGCCTTGGATGCCCTCCACCGAAAACGGTGCCTGAAGCGGGCCGGGAAGATCATCAAGGACCCCTCACACCCTAATCATGGACTGTTTGCCCTCCTCCCATCAGGGAGGCGGTACAGGAGCCTCAAGTCCCGCACCAGTAGGACGAAGAACAGCTTCTTCAACTACACCATCCGACTGCTGAACTCGGAGCCCAGCTGATAGACTTGTCTGTACCCTGTATTTATTTATTTTCCATATTGCTACCACTGCACTCTGTATTTATTTTTCTATATCGCTATCACTAAGAACGACGCTAAACTGCATTTCGTTGTACCTATACTTGTATTTGTGCAATGACATTAAACTTGAATTGAATTGAATTGATTTACAGTTCTGCAACACTGTCATGTAAAATTCTAATCCCAGTTTAAAAATCGGCTGACGTCACATGGACAGCATGGTGGTACGGCGGTATAGTTGCTGCCTTTACAGTGCTCACAGTACCGGAGACCTGGGTTCGGCTGGTGCCATGGGGGGCAGCCTCGCCAGCAGTTTGTCCTTCCTTTCACCCTTTTTGTTATATTTAGCCTGTCCAAAAGTATGTTTATGTAGGTTTCTTAGTCTTTTTATGTAGGGGATGGGGAGGGGGAAGAAGGGAAACCGTTTCCCAGTCACTTCCTAGTCGAGGATGTGTGTTTTCTCCGAGTTGCACATTTGCACCCCCCCCTTCCCTTTGCGGCCTACCTACTGGATAGGCGTGGCCTTTCCGGCCGGACACCATCCAGAGCTTCAGCAGCGGCGCAGCACTGAATTACCATTGTGGAGCGGGCGATGCCTTAGCGGAGATCGCCGTGTTGATGCTCCGGAGTGTGGGCCTGCTGCTTTAACATCGTGGAGCTGTGGTTTGCGGAGCTTCTAGCTGCGGGCGATGCTGACTCTAACATTACGGTCGCTATTGTTGGAGTTCCGTCCAGCTCGGCCTGTGGACTTCGGGAGCCACGATCTCTGGTAGGAAGCGACTGATTCGGAAACTCCAGGCCGCTGAGAGTGTTCTTCCGTTCTGATGTTGGAGTTCCGATCATCCCGGTGAGAGGGCCTGAACATCGGGTCGCCGTGGCGGCAACTGCGGAGGGCTCAAAGGCCCCGACCGCGGGTAAACAATGAGGAAGATGACTGAACTTTATTGCCTTCCCTCACAGTGGGAAACGTTGATTCCGCTGTGTGGGGATGTTTCTGTTAAACTCTATCATGTATTGTTTTCTTTTATTCGTATGGCTGTATGGTAACTCAAATCTCACTGTACCAATTGGTGCATGTGATAATTAATGTAACTTGAACTTGATCCTGGCTACAGCGGCTTTTCTGTACAGAGTTTGTACGTTTTCCCCATGAGAACCCCATGCAGCTGAGATGAATTTAGATGGATGGCAAATCATGTGATTTCAAACAAACCTGAATTTCAAATATGTGCTGAGGCAGATTGCTGGAATTCCAAAGTTTCAGTTACCAAGTAATGTTAAATCTTTTTAAAATCTTTTAAGAGATGTTAGGTCACCTGCACAGTGCTACCAGTATTTTTAAGGTTTGTTTGAGTTAATAGTTATTTGATTATTTGTTGCGTATAACAAGGCTGCTAACTCTCACACATTGAGCATGAGAATCATGCATTTCATGCAATTCTCCCACTCTCACGCTGATCACAGAATTTCTCACGCTCAAAAAAAATTTTAAAAAAGAAAGTCACGAACAAATCAATTCCCTCTCTGCCTCTCTTTTTTTTTTTTTTTTTTTTCCTTTTCAAAAACTTTATTCAACACAATCATATAATACAACACATCAAACCATAATCAAAAATAACACTATAGCAAACAAATCATTGTAGTACAACAGTACATTCATTGTTTACAATACTCTCAACCCAACGCGGTGACCAGCATTGACGGAAGGCCTCCAGAGACCCCGTGGACACCGCGTGTTCCCTCTCCAGGGACACACGTGCATGGACGTAGGCCCGAAAGAGGGGCAGGCGTCTGACTCTAGCCTGACCATTGACCGCCCGCTGCCTGGACCCGCGAATGGCCATCTTGGCCCTCTTTCAATCTCTCTCTCTCTCTCTCTCTCTCTCTCTCTCTCTCTCTCTCTCTCTCTCTCTCTCTCTCTCTCTCTCTCTCTCTCTCTATCTCTATCTCTATCTCTCTCTCTTCCCCCCTCTCTGCCCCCTCTCTCTGCCTCCTTTTTCTATCCCCTCTCTCTCTGACCCTCTCTCTCTGCCCCTCTCTTTCTTCCCTCTCTCTCTACGCCCGCTCTCTCTCTGCGCTCTCTCTCTAAGCCTCTCCCTCTCCCTCTCTAGCCACGCCTGCTCAGTTGCGGGCTATGCATGAGTGAATAGGGCGAGGGATGAGGTAAAAGGAGTGAATAAATAATATTAATATAATATCAACGGGGGGGGGGGGCTGGTGTGTGTGTGTGGGGGGGGTGGTTAGTGTGTGTGTGGGGGTGGGCGATTAGTGTGTGTGACGCCACAGGCCGCCCCCCCCCCCCTCCCGCGCAACCACGTGTTGAGGAGATGGGACCCAACGGGTCCCCCTTGGTCTAGTTATTTATAGAACTACATTATCATAATACATGACATTAATTTTTTATTGTGTAATAGGCTTAAAATTCATAAATTGTAAAATGACTTACATCTTCTCAGTTTCCAACTAGTTTTGATCATGGCATTGCCAAATTATTGTTATTGTTCTCAAATCTAGATTTCCTTGTAAAACTGAAAGACGTGATAGCTTGATAACTTAAAAGGACACCAGCTGAAAGGTTTAGGAAGGAACTGCAGTTGCTGGTTTACACCGAAGATAGACAAAAAATGCTGGAGCAACTCAGTGGGTCAGGCAGCATCTCTGGATAGAAGGAATAGGTGAAGTTGCAGGTCGAGACATCTGTGGAGTCTGAAGATTCTTCAGTCTGAAGAAGGGTCCTGACCTGAAATATCACCCACTCCTTCTATCCAGAGATGCTGCCTGTCTGGCTGAGTTACTCCAGCAATTTGTGTCTATTTCTAGCTGAAATGTTGTCTCTTTTCCGAAGAAACTCTGACCCCAAATAACATCTGCCATTTATATTTTCAGCCAATACTTATTAGGTCGTGTGGATGTAACCTCAGCTCTTTCTGCCTTGCAAGGGTTTATTTAGCTGCACCAGTTACTTACCATCTACACACTAGATTAACTCGACCTATTGATCCAAACAGAATTGAAAGTTATATCCCACATTCAGTGTCCTTTATCCTGAAAGCTCAGCATGTATAGGATTGCATCAGTTTGATAATATGATCTGCTATGAAAACAGATCAATAAAATCATAATGTGGTCTCTCTTTCCCAGTATCTGGTCAATAAAATATTAATAACCATACAGAAAGCATCAATAATTAAATTATCTAATTAACCAGACAAAAAAGTAAGACTTACGTTATATTTGTTCAAATTAAGCCCGTTCTTTTACCGGAAATGTCCACCCATTCCTTCTCTCCAGGCAGCATCCCAAGATAGGCAACGTTTTGAGTCGGTACCCTTCTTCATTTTCCTTCTTTCTTTGGTAAACCTACATCTGCAGTTCTTTGTTTCCCAATGATCCCCGAGGTTTACCATCTCAGAATAAGAACAGCATGGTGGTGTGCGTTAGAGCTACTGCCTTACAGTGCCAGAGGTCTGCGATCAATCCTGACTTTGGGTCCTTGTCTATACAGAGTTTGTATGTTCTCCACATGACCTGCTTGGGCTTTTTCTGAGATCTTCCGTTTCCTCCCACACTCCAAAGATGTACAGGTTTGGAGGTTAATTGGCTTGGTATAAATGTAAATTGTCCCTTGGATAGTGTTAGAATGCATGAATCGCTGGTCAGTGCGGACCCGGTGGACCGAAGGGCCAGTTTCTGCGCTGTATCTCTAAACTATTAGCAAAACTAAACAAATACACCAATGTGCTGTAGAGAGTTTCCTGACTGCTTGCATCACAGCCTGGTATAGCAATTCCAACACACCGGAATGCAAAACACTGTAGAGTGGCGATATTAACCCAGTCGTCATGGGCATTGTCCTCTCCACCACCTCAAGAAGGTGCCATTTATCATCAAGGATCCCCAATATTCAGGCCATTTTTCTCACTGCTAATATAGGTGCAGAAGCCTGAAGTCCCACACCCCCAGATTCAGAAACAGCTTCTTTACTTCATCTATCAGGTTCTGGAACCAACCAACACAACCTTAATCCTACCACGACCATAGACCACTATGGCCCACCTCTTGCACGATTGTGGATTTTATATAATTATGTTTAGGCACAGTCTGTCTTTTACATTTAATTAATGTGTAATTTGTGAAGAATTTTAAAGAATTTTACATACGTACATATGGCAATAAACTTCAACTCAATCAAGTGCCCCCAGATTTTACCACTCACCTATATATACCAGGGACAATTACTAGTGTTCAGTTAACATACTGGCTTCTTTAACATTTAGATTTCCTTAATTAAATGTAATTTGCCCAACTACTGTGGGAATACTCAGACTTGTGTTTGCACATCAATAGTCCAGACCATTGGGTCACCATGTTGTGGTACCCCATAATAAGGCTGCATGAAAGAGGTGTAAGCTTTCACCGCAGCACCCAGATATGGTGTGGCTTCTGCGACTGTGGGCGAGTCCACAGGAATGCTAAGGGAGCAGGTTCTGAAGATAGACACAAAAAACTGGAGTAACTCCAACTTTCTGTGTCTATCTTCGGTTTAAACCAGCATCTGCAGTTCCTTCTTACACAGGTTAACAGTTCTGAACTGGATGTCTTTCATAAGTGTTGGAAATACCTGTGAAGCATTAGTACTGAATTCACTATGTTCCTTGAAATAGCAAGCTATCTTTCTGGCAGGCATGGAAATGCATCATGCACTATATTGCTTGAATCTTCTCTGTGGGGTGACCCTTCAAAGTGCTCATCTGGCTCTGTGGAGGAAGTTGGCTTTTACTCACCCCCTCCAGAGAGTTTGCTCCACCTGCCCTGAGTATAAGCTGCTGGTAGTAGAAACAAGGAACTGCAGATGTTGGTTTACACAAAAGGACACAAAGTGCTGGAATAACTCAGCTGTTCAGACAGCATCTCTGGAGTTGCTCTCCAGGGATGCTGCCTGACCCACTGAGTTATAACCTGTGATGTCAGGTGCTCACCACACCACCACATTTAACAGGATACAGTACATTTTAGTGAGTTTAGTTTCTTGTCAAGTGTACTGAGGTACAGTGAAAAGCTTTTGTTGCATTCTAACCAATCAGCGGAAAGACAATACATGATTACAATCGAGCATATATTAAACTCCAGACTTGCATTTCTGTCTATTCATTTCCAAAACAATGCCTTTATTTGTATTTATCAACAAAAGTAAAATGGTACAAGATTTAATTATATATTGGTGTCCATTATTGTTTTCCAGTATATTGATCTCCTCATTCCTTGCACTGCACAATAATATGCTATGAGTGTTGGAAAAAACTGCAATGCTGGTTTAAATCAAAGATAGACACAAAATGCTGGAGTAGCTCAGCGGGACTGGCAGCATCTCGGGAGAGAAGGAATGGATGACGTTTCGGCGTTGACACCCTTCTTCAGACTCCTGAAGAAGGGTCTGAAGAAGGGTCTCAACCCGAAACGTCACCCATTTTTTCTCTCAAGAGATGCAGCCAGTCCCGCTGAGTTACTCCATCATTTTATGTGTATCTGCTATGAGTGTTGTCAGGTGCATTTTCCCTCCCCAGATATTATGTTGAATGCGAATGCGAATGCATGAATATCAACATGTGACAATATAAATTGTAGATTGCTTTTGACAAGCTTCGTACATTATGAGGAACTGTGAATGGAAAATGGAAGATAAGGTTGTTGCGGCATGGACCACTTCCAAGGACAGGAAGATGATTCAGTGAAGGTTATTACAAGGAAAGTGATCCGACTGCTGCAACTAAATTATTGTAATATTTCTCATGTTACTGGAAGTGTTGGCAGGAGATCCGTCTTTGGGTTTCTTCCAGTTGCTCTGAGCGAGCCACTAGACATGGTTCAGCCCAACTAGGCCAGGCCACTGTTCCTGTAGCACGTGCCCCTCTTCATTTCTTACTTTATCTTCGTTTATTATTACAGTTTTTGATTCCTTCATCCCATTGCACATATTGAACATTCCCTTGCACCTCTGGGAATATGTTTATGAGTTCATAAGTGAGAGTTGAAATAGGCCATTCTGCCCATCAAGTCTATTCTGCCATTTAATCATGGCTGATCTAGCTCTCCCTCTGAACCCCATTATCCTGCCCTCTCCCCATAACCCCTGACACCCGTACTAGTCAGTATTGACTGCATGAACATGTACAAATCTGATCACAACCATTGCATGTGATAACAGCTTCCACATTCTCAGCCTTCACTGTCAAGAAGTATTTCCTGACATAGGTGTTTGACTGCCCAAAAGTGGAAGCATTCTACAATCATCTTGTCTTCAAGTTTATATCCTTTATCATTTGCCTTTGCCTGTGGATGGCTTGATTGTGTTTGTGAAACAAATGCTTTTCACTGTATCTTGGTACATGCGACAATAATAAATTAAACTAAAGTAAGCTAAACTAAACTAAACTATAATTGTAAAGACGGCCAGCAAATCACTGCATAAGAAAACTGTTCAATTTTTGCTGACAATTGCCATCTCTCACCGATTGTCAGCTTCGTATATTTAGATTTTCTCTGGTGTTTTTAAATCCTTTCCATAATATGTAGACCAAAAGAGCGTACAGAACACAGAAAAGTGAGTGGCCCACTTGGGTGAAGTAACAGAAAGGCTTGGTGAAATTAATCTCCAAATTTATTACATTGTTACTTCCTGACCAGATACAAAATTAGGGTGCAATCTGAGATCTCGGGTTCCCACCAGTTAAAGTTGTGGGATGAGGGAACTGTCAACTAACATGAATGGAGTGAATTGGGAGTGAAACCCAGGCAGGAAAGGCCCGTTTTCTTGTTGGCCTTGGAACAGCCCCACATGGTCATAAGTTCATAAGTGATAGCAACACAGTTAGGCCATTCGGGCCATCAAGTCTACTCCGTCATTCAATCATGGCTGATCTATCTCTCCCTCCTAACCCCATTCTCCTGCCTTCTCCCCATAACCTCTGATTTAAGCAGAAACCTACACACAAAACAAATCCTTTATAAGCCTCTTGCTTGTACCATCAGCTGGTCTGAGCACATTTTGCCTGGTGGAGCAAACCAATATTATACCAATATTATATCTCCACTTAAGCATCAGGTTTAACTGGAAGATATAACTCCAGTGAAAAACAGGCTGAAGGAGAGGAATAATAAAAAGCTAAAATTAAACCATAGCTACGGAGATGATTACCGTATTTCCCCGCAATGAAGACGCACCTGCGTTGAAGATGCACCCCCATTTTGTTTTGCTAAATTTTGAAAGAAGGCTGGCAGGACAGGATCAAGGATTTGGTTTAGTCGTGTAGATGGGATCAAGAGTTTTCTGTAGTTTCCAGATCGCCTGCATGCCCCGGGACTGGCTGCAGTTCCCAGATCTCTTGCATCCCCGAGACTGGCTGCAGTTCCCAGGTCACCTACGAGCCCCAGGCCAGACACCTCACACGCTGTGGAAGGAACTCCCCCAGCAGTGCTGTCTTTTTACAGTCATTGTACTGAGGGATAGCCAAGCCTATCTTTCTTGACGAACAATCTCAGGGCTGCCAACATTGGGTGAGAGTTGGGAGTGAGAAATTGTGAGAGACCAAGCCCGATGCAGCATAGCGACCTGGGGGAGGGTGTGGGATGAGGGTGTCCCCCCTCCCATTGGTACGGAAATTTTCCATTTTTCAGTTTGAAATTGTGCAATATGGTGCATACTGTAGCAAGTCTTTTAACTTACACTTGAATGCAATATATATGCTTTAAATTGGATTAGCTCTGAATAAGGTTAGACTAAATTACATTCCTAATTACATTCCACAGTAGAGTCCAGGCTCTGATTAATACGTGCAGTACATGAATGATCTTAGCGTATTCATGTATGGAAATCAGGTTTTTATCAAGCACTTGGCCCACGTTGAACAACCTGGGTCTCACTGCACACCTGGTACTACACCTGGCCCTAACTCCAGTTGCAAACCTTCTCTCATTCCTTTCCCTGAGTCCCGCCTTACACCTGGCCCCCTATTCTACCCTGATCATAGCTGCTTACCAGCCTAGGTTCTCACTGCTGAGCACTCCCCTGGTCCCAGCTTTGTTGCACACCTAGTACCATTCCAGACCTTGACTCTGGATGCACACTTGGTCTTGCTCCTAGCCCCTTTGCACTGACAATACATCAGGCCCACACATAAAGCCCCATATATGACCCCTTGGACTTAACCTATTACGTGGTGCTTATTTGATGCATTAATCCTTTATGGGGCACATCACAGACCAAATTATGGATAACAACATTTGCTACATCCATTGGCTTCCTTGTTATCTAACATGCTAGTTACTTTGTCAAATGTCATCAATTAGTTGAACACAATTTCTCATCCATAAAATTATACTCACTCAGCTGTATAAGTATTCTGTTACAATTTCTTTAATTTTCGTAGCAAACTGTCCTTTTCACCTCCAATATTTTCAGTATTTTGCTGTCTTCCTCACAGCTGGGACTTTTCTGAAATACAAAGTTCAATAACTATATATTTAAGCAATATTATTCTATTAAATGTGATCTTTAATATGTGAGTACATCATATTTTCTGTGGTATTCATAACACAACAATGATAAAAAGATCTTTGTTTTGATTGCACCTACCAAGATGCATACATTATTATATTACAGTTAATATGTACCGAGGGCAAATTTTTGTTCCAATGCTCCCCATTCCCAATTACTTTTACATTGAAGTGATTGAAATCCAAGTGAAGTTTAACTAGCATCATAAAAGTAAAACCTCCAGAATGGATGATATTCATTATGTGGTTGGTTGGGGTCAGTATCAGCACAATTACTATATTAAACTTTGAATCTTCAGATGTCCTGGTTCAAGCTAAAACTAAATACAAATAATTATCTCCTCACACATTCCCCTGCAAGTATCTGTCACCTTTAAAATATGCCCCTTCTTTGAACAAGCTGTTAAATGGCGCATCTGAATCAGTTTCCATCTGATTACACTCCTTGAGGATGTTCATCTACGTGTTCAATTAATAAAACAACGAGATTGGGTATATTTCTATTCAACCTGTCAAAGGAATTGGGGGGGTTAGAAATAGTCAGTGAGGTAAACAAACATAATAGTTGAGTGGCAAATGACAATAGTGCTACCTTCCCAATATTTAACTGAAGGAAATAATGGGTTATCGGGGCTGTATGTTGTGACAGACAGCCTGACACCTTGCATGTCATTTTAATATTACACTTATCCCATCCCCCTGGATATTCCGGATTATTAAATTAAGGTTTTGTCAACTAATTACAAATCAGGCTAATTACAAATCAATAACATTAGCCAACTCCGAAACATGAAGCGCTGAGCATTGGGATCCAGACATCACGGATAACTGGTCTCAGTTCCCTGCTCACATCTGGCAGTGTTCTTGGTCTGAACCAGGGGCAGCGGAGCATTTCTGAAAGTGGGGAGGCTGAGCGATCACTGATCACTGGCCTTGGGGGTACCCGGTGAGGGAGTGGAGCAACCGAGTGGGGAGAGGGTGTGGAAGTAGAGTGTCCCCCCTCCCAGGGTAGGAACTTTTTGAAATTTGATGTATTAAAATCATGTTTTAATGCAGTGTGGAGGTAGGATTTCAATGTTTTTTGTATGAAGTATTTTAAAGAGGTAACTTTTTCCACAAAAAGGGTGGTGGGTGTATGGAACAAGCTGCCAGAGGAGGTAGTTGTGGCAGGGACCATCCCGACATTTAAGAAACAGTTAGTCTAATACATGGATTGGCCAGGTTTGGAGGTATGGATCAAAGCAGGTAGAGTAGCTGGGACATGTTGGCGGGTGTGGGCAAGTTGCGCTGAAGGGCCTGTTTTCACATTGTATCATTCTATGACTACATTATACCTCCAACATGCATGAATGCTTCAAAATCAAGTGATCGAGTTTTATTGTCATACAGTCAAGCATAGAAACATAGAAAATAGGTGCAGGAATAGGCCATTGGCCCTTCAAGCCAGCACTGCCATTCAATATGATCATGGCTATTCATCTAAAATCAGTACCTCTTTCCTGTTTTTTCCCCATATCCCTTGATTTTGTTAACCCCAAGAACTAAATGTAATTTTCTCTTGAAAACAACGAGTGAATTGGCCTCCACTGCCTTCTGTGGCAGAGAATTCCACAGATTCACAACTCTCTGCGTGAAGAAAGTTTGTCCTCATCTCAGTCCTAACTGCCCCCACCCTTTATTCTTAAACTGTGAGCCCTGGTTCTGAATTCCCCCAACATCAGGAACATTTTTCCTGCAGTTACAGTAAGTGAAAATCTAGCAAGCAAGCAGGATGCTTTCCCCAACCACCCCCATTTGAAGTTCACTATCTTCCACCGTTTCTACCCAGTGCTTGGTACTTCCAGCAGCCACTGGTTGTCCTCCAGGATGCACCGAGCCGCAGTCTGATCCATGCCGGTCACCTGGGCGAATTTGGCTCAGAGACTCTCACGACAACGGCGCAACACTTCCGACACCTCCGATGGCCCGGGTCTCTTGCACTGAGGCTGCTTCATGGCCGGAGCTGCAGTGTGTGACTCGCCAGCCCGGCAAACACTTGCCAGCCCCGCTCCCCATCCCCTCCCTGTCCCCGCCGCTGCTTCTGCTTCCAACACCCGTGCCCATGCAGTTGATATGAATTTTGAAATTTTTGTTGATCACTGAATTTCTCACGACAGAGCGTGAGAAATTTGTGATCAGCGTGAGAATTTGGCGCAATTAGTGATTCTCACGCTTAATATTCACCCCCCCTCTCTCTCCCCCTCTCCTCTCTCTGTCACCCTCTCTCTCTCCTCACTCTCTCTCCCTCCCCTCTCTCTCCACCTCTATTTCTCTCCCCGTTCTCTCTCTCTTCCACATCACTCCTCCCTCTCTCTCCCCCCCTCTCTTCCGCTCTCACTCCTCTCACCCCCCTCTCTCTCCCCCTCTATATCTCCCCTCCCCCTCTCTCGCCTCTCTCTCTCTCTCTCTCCTCTCTCCCTCTCTGACTCTCCCTCTCTCTCCTCTCACCCCCTCTCTCTCTCCCCTGTCTACACCTCTCCCTCTCTCTCTCCTCCTCCCTCCTCCTCTCTCTCCCCTCTCTCCCCATTTCTCTCTCCCACCTCACTCCCCCCTTGCTCTCTCTCCCCTCTCGCTTTCTCCTCTGTCTCTATCTCCTCTTTCTCTTTGCCCCCCTCTCTCTCTCTTTTTCCCCTCATTTCTCTTTCCCCCTCTCTCCCTCTTCCCCCTCTCTCTTTTACCACCCCTCTCTCTTCCCCCTCTCTCTCACCCTCCCTCCCATTCTCTCCTACCCTCTCTCCACCCTCTCCACCCCCTCTCTCCCCCCCTCTCCTTCCTCTTTCGTCCCTCTCCTCTCTCTCTTCCTCTTTCACCCTCTTCCCCTCTTTCTCTCCCCCTCCCTCTCACCCTCTTCCCTCTCCCACCTCAATCTCCCCCTCTCCCTATTTCTCACCCCTACCTCTCTCAACCCCCTCTGTCTCTCCCTCCCCTCTGTCTCTCCCCCCTCTCCATCTCCCTCTTCTCTCTCCCCATTCTCGCCCTCTGTCTCTCCCCTCTCTCTCCTCTCACCCCCCCTCTCTCCCCTCTGTCTCCCCGTCTCCTGCCCTTCTCTCTCTCTGCCTCCCTTTAACAGTCTCTTTGCGTGCCAACGGCCTGTCGTGGAACTGACGGCCAAAGTGAGACAGGCCCAAGACCCTGGGGCGACGCAACGTCTCACCTCTAACAGCAGCAGAAGCAGGCAAACGATTGCCGAACTCGGCCTGGGGCTCATGGCCATTGCGGATCCGGATCCGCCCTCACTTCTACTCCCAGAGCGGGGCCAATAAAATTGAAGATGTACACAAAATGCAGGAGTAACTCAGTGGGACCGGCAGCATTTCTGGAGAGAAGCAATGGGTGACGTTTCGGGTCAAGACCCTTCTTTCAGACTGAAGAGTTACTCCTGCATTTTGCGTCCATCTTCAAATGACGTCACGCGCTCCAGACGGCTGTGCAGTCGAATGAAGTCGCGTGCGACCTTCGCGGGACCTTCGCACCTCAATGCGACCACGAGGTTGCGTAATTAGCGTGCCAGGAACCCCTCGGATTCCTATTAAATCTTTTCCCCTTCACCTTGAATCTATGTCCTTGATTTTCCTACTCTCGGTGAAAGACTCTGTGCATCGACCCGATCTATTCCTCTCATGATTTTGTATACCTCTGTAAGATCTCCCCTCATCCTTCTACGCCCCATGGAATAGAGACCCAGCCTACTCACCCTCTCCCTATACCTTACACCCTCTAGTACTGGCAACATTCCCGTAAATCTTTTCAGAACCCTTTCAAGCTTGAATAGAATTTCCACTGAGGTCAATTTGCAAGAGATTGAGCAACATTTGAAAATTGGTGCAACATTTGCGGCATTCTTTGAATAATTCTGAACATAGGAAGTGGACAGAATTATCCTATCGAGAATAGATTGGAGAGCAAAGGAATGGGGCAATTGCTGAGATAAGACATAATGCATGGCACTGCAGCACCAATGTGAATTGTAATCAGAAGTGGGAATGGAGTGATGTTAGTTAATTCCGAACTGCAAATGAAATGTCTGCAACAAAGTACTAAGTGCCTTCTGAAGTAGTAACATCTGGGACATGGAACCATGCATGGAATTGAGGTTTAGTTTAGTTTAGTTTAGAGATACAGTGCAGAAACAGGCCGTTCGGCAAACCGAGTTTGCACCGACCAATGTTCCCCGCACATTAACACTATCCTATACACACTAGGGACAATTCACACATACACCAAGCTAATTAAGCTTCAAACCTGTACGTCTTTGGAGTGTGGGAGATAACCAAAGATCTCGGAAAAGACCCATGCTGTCACGGGGAGAACACACAAACACTATACACTCAGCACCCTGTAGTCGGGATTGAGCCCGGTCTCCGGCGCTGTAAGCGCTGTAAGGCAGCAACTCTACTGCTGCGTTTCCGTGGCTGCCCAAGGTGACTTGGCCCATTGATCAGACTAGGCAAGAAATTAAATAAAATGATAATTGGGCTAAAATAAAGATTAGAACACATTGAGTCATAGTGTCTTACAGCGTGGAAACAGGCCCTTTGGCCCAACTTGCCCACACCAGCCAACATGTCCCCTCTACATTAGTCCCACCTGTCTATGTTTGGCCCATATTTCTCTGAACCTGTCCTATCCAGGTACCAGTCTAAATGTTTCTTAAACATTGCAATAGTACCTATCTCAACCACCACAACTCCATACACACTCTGTGTGAAAATATTACCCCTCAGGTTCCTATTAAATCTTTCCTCCCTCACCTTAAACCCATGTCCTTCTTTATTCCCTTACTCTGGGCAAGAAAATCTGTGTATCAAGTTGGTCAGTGAATGGTTTTCTGGATCTAGTCAGCTTCACTATGAAACCCAATATTGGATGTCCTGTCCTTCTGGGTCTCAAAGCTATATTCCAATTTGCTAAGCTTATGTCAATAGTATGAATGATTTTAATGAAATTTGGATTTTTGTGTGCAAAATATGAATTCTAACCACTTAATCAGCTCTCAATAGTATGAAATTAGACATATCAGATCATAAAAAATATGTTGACTTCACAAGATCAAATCCAATTGTTAACTGTAAAAATCATTAATATGTTCATCTATCCCTTCTCCTATCTTTTGTTTAAGAATCTGTCATTTTTAATCGAGACTTTGAATTTCCAATAAGCACATTGTTCCATGTTTCCATGTTCCATGTTCATTACTGTTTCTTTTCCGGATAAATCTGGACTGTTAAAATCGCAGAGCCACTGACACTTGCATAAGGAAGTTGTTTTAACAACTTTCTGCTTTTGTAAATTCACACGGTTTGGTGGAATAAGGCCATCATTATGATATTGATATCAAACCTGGAAAATCTAAGATTGTAGTCATGGCAACATATTCCCTGCACTAAGCAGTAATCAGAGCAGGAAATCATTCCATAAAGTCAGTAAAGCCCTGTTTAGATTTTGCCTATTTTCTTCATTCACAGCATGATGCGGCAAAGGAGTACATGCTGTTCTGTGCTTTGGTTCCAACTTATGCAAACTTTGCGTTTGAAACTGCCAGAGAAAAGAAATTTAGAAATTAATAAGAAATTCTGCATGAATAAAAAAAAGGACTGGAAATGTTAACTGTGAAATAAAATACGCTTTATCAGTGGGAAATCAGCAGGGATTGAGTTGAAAGTAATGCCTTCATCTTCTACTGCACACTCGTTGATCCCCTGGCTTTGATGATGGCTGAGACTATCCCCAGATGCAGCTAGGGAGCTCCTAATTAAATGTAAGCTAGGGTTCATGAAGAACATGTGATCCGCACAACTTCACTATGATCGCTGTGCTTGGTTACCCTGTCGAGAAGCTTGTATAATTTGCTGCATTTTCAGAATGGCAAGGGGTCTGGCTCAGTCTGATCATTGAGTGCAGTTCCAGACCAACAATGCAAAGTTGGTTAATCACCCTCCTCATACTGGGTCCCGCTGTCAAATTATTTCTGCCCTCGTAGGCTAATCCTCATAATGAAAGATATTATACATTTTGGAGACATACACGGGCGACACGGTGGCGCAGTGGTAGAGTTGCTGCCTTACAGCGCTTGCAGCACCAGAGACCCGGGTTCGATCCCAACTACGGGTGTTGTCTGTATGGAGTCTGTACATTCTCCCCGTGACCGAGTGCGGTTTCTCCGAGATCTTCGGTTTTCTCCCACACACAAAAGACGTACAGGTTTGCAGGTGACTTGGTTTGGTATAAACGTAAACCTAGTGTGTCGAGGATAGTGTTAGTTTGCGGGAATCACTGGTCAGTATGAATTAAGTGGGCCGAAGGGCCTGTTTCCGCGCTGTAGCTCTAGAAAAAAAGACACTGGATTAGATACATTTTGGTCCAATGCAAACCTGCTCCATTTGATTGGGTTTGGAAATTCACATTGGATTGCAACATTTTATATGCAAAAGTAGATTAAAATCATCACAAACTAAGGAAGGATGGGGTTCACGCTGATATTGCAGTGCCAGCCCAGGCCTTCCTTGATTGGGATGCACCCAGAGAGTTGTGAATCTGTGGAATTATCTGCCTCAGAAGGCAGTGGAGGCCGATTCTCTGGATGCTTTCAAAAGAGAGTTAGATAGAGCTCTCAAAGATAGCGGAGTCAAGGGATATGGGGAGAAGGCAGGAACGGGGTACTGATTGTGGATGATCAGTCATGATCACATTGAATGGCGGTGCTGGCTCGAAGGGCTGAATGACCTACTGCTGCACCTATTAGCTATTGTCTATTGTCTATTGTCTATTGAATATATACTAAAGTAGCATTACTTCTGACTTTTTCTACAATTGGAAGCATGGACTTGCAAATCAACCAGATAAATCAATCTTTCCTATTCTATTAGTCCATGCTGGCTGTATTCATGAAAAGCAGATGAGATCTGGAAAGACAAGAGCAAGCCTGTAACCATTGACACTTTTCACATATTTTACGGATGATTTTAAAATTAGCTCATACTTAATATTCCTCAAGAAGAAAATTGAAGTATTTGGCCTTTCATATTTCAAAAGGTGTTTGTGCTTTAATTTCCTCTGATGTGTAAAAAAAAGGACTCATTCCTTGTTCTATGTCATAGAGTCATAGAGTGATACAGTGTGGAAACAGTCCATTCGGCCCAACTTGCCTACGCCGGCCAACATGTCCCAGCTACACTTGCCCCACCTGCCTGCGTTTGGCCCATATCCCTCCAGACCTGTCCTCTCCATGTATCTGTCTAACTGTTTCTTAAACATTGGGACAGTCCCAGCCTCAACTACCTCTTCTGGCAGCTTGTTCCATATACCCACCACCCTTTTGTGGGAAAAGGTATGCTTATACTGTATGTTGTGAGATCTTTGGAGATCTTCACATCTCTACATCTCCTGCTTCTTGGAGAACCTTGTCTTGAGAGGAGGGAAAGATGAGGTCCATAGTTGGGAATAGCAGCCTGAATTCATCAGGTGGAAGAAATGGAATTGGTGACGGTACATTAGGGAGAAATATAAAATGGCAGCATGAGGCATTGGAGCAAATGTTGGAAGGGTAGATGGAAAGTATGGAAGAGATTTGAAAGAGCTTGCTACTGCTGGCGACGACGATGGCAGCCACGGTGTACTGCTCCTCGCTGTTTTGTATGTGTTTGTTCATTTGTGTCATCTGTGAAAACCCCACAAAGATTACTTTCACGAGAGAGGTACTCATTAACATCGGACATACAGTACCTCCAAACATTGTTCCTGATTTATCTGGATTATTTGGACATACCCGTCGGCGGGGCTGTGGCTGCGTTCAAGGTCTTGAGACGGAGGAGGACCCATGGGAAGAGCTCTGGAGCACTCACCCGACTCCAGCGATGAGGATAACGCACACCATTCCCGAACATATTCCTGGCAAATGTACGTTCTCTCAATAGCAAAGTGGACGAACTGCAACTCCTGCAAGGACTTCTCTCGAGCTGCTGACCTGTGGTTCACCGAGACCTGGCTGTGTGAGTCGACCCCGGACAGCGCACTGCAACTGGCTGGCATTCAACTGGCTTGCTTTCAACTACATAGAGCGGACCGCGAAATGGTGGCAGCGGGGAAATCAAGAGGCGATGGAATTTGCTTCTATACCAACCAGGAATGGTGCAGCGACATCACAGTAATGTCAAATCTCTGCTCTCCCAACCTAGAATCCTTCTTTATAAACTGCAAACCCTTCTACTCTCTGAGGGAATTTAACTCCTTTATTTGTGTTGGAGTTTACATCTCCCCCCCGAGGCGCAAACGCAACTCGCTGACCAGGTAATGAGGTGACTTCCCAGACTCCATGGTCATTGTTTTGGGGGACTTTAACAAAGCAAACCTCAGCCGTGAACTTCCAAAGTACAGACTTCAGCTTACCTGCCCCACCAGAGGGGAGAGAACACTTGACCACTGTTACACGTCAATGAAGAACGCACATCGCTCTGTTTCCCGGGCGGGTCTGGGTCTCTCTGATCATTGTCTAGTCCACCTTATTCCAACCTACAGGCAGAAACTAAAATCTGCCAATCTGGTGGTCAGCACAACGAAAAGGTGGACAAGCAAGGGCATTGAGAACCTACAATCCTGCTTTGACTGCACGGATTGGAATGTGTTCAGGGAAACAACCACAAGCCTCCATGAGTATACAGACACTGTATCATCATATGTCAGCTTTTGTGAGGACAGTTGCATTCCAATTAAGACCCGGACATGGTTCAACAACGACAAGCCCTGATTCACTGCAGAACTCAGACAGCTCCGACGGTCTAAAGAGGAAGCCTACAGGTGCAGGGAAGCAGACGTCTACAAGCAGGCCAAGTACAAGCTGAGAAGAGGAATCAGAGCTGCCAAGGAATGGTACTCTGAGAAGTTGAGGAGCAAGTTGTCAGCTAGTGACTCTTCTTCAGTTTGGAGGTAGACAAAAATGCTGGAGAAACTCAGCGGGTGAGGCAGCATCTATGGAGCGAAAGAAATAGGCAACGTTTTGGGTCAAGCCCCTTCTTCAGACTCGAGCCGAAACGTTGCCTATTTCCTTCGCTCCATAGATGCTGCCTCACTGCTGAGTTTCCCTAGCATTTTTGTCTACCTTCGATTTTCCAGCATCTGCAGTTCCCTCTTAAACATTTCTTCAGTTTGGAAGGGCTTGTAAGAAATCACCAGCTACAAGAGGAAAGCCCCCCGCTCTTTGGACAATTGTCAGCTGACCAACGACCTGAATGAATTTGACTGCAGGTTTGACAAGCAGAAATATAATCCTGCTACCCCCTCCCCCCCTCTCCAACCAACACTTCACTCCTACTCACAGCCTGACCCCAGTCTGGCAAAACTGGACCCTTCCCCACCCACTCCTTCCCAATCATCACTTCACACCTAGTGAAAGCAAGATTCCAGTCTGAAAAGACTGGACCCTTTCCCACTCATCTCTCTCCAATCACCATTTAACACCCAATTGCAGTGTGACTGCAATAGACTGCAGCCTCGTCCACTACCCACCCACTCCGTGATGCACAACATCAATTTTCCATCATCAAGAATAACAATAGAGGAGGTGGAGAGGCTGTTCAGAAGACAGAATAGCTGGAAATCTCCAGGACTGGACAATGTTTCCCTCTCTACTCTCAAGCTCTGTGCTGAACAACTGGCACAAGTCTACACAGACATTTTCAACCAGTCCCTGCAAACCTGTACTGTCCCTGCCTGGTTCAAAGTATCCACTATTGTCACTGTACCCAAAAAGGCAAGGATTGCTTGTCTTAATGACTACAGGCCTGTCGCACTGACCTCTGTGGTCATGAAAACCATTGAAAGGCTTGTGCTGACCAAGCTGAAATATACCACAAACCCCCTGCTGGACCCTCTGCAGTTTGTATATTGGGCCAATAGATCTGTGGATGATGCAGTCAACCTGGGCCTGCACTTCATCCTCCAGCACCTAGACCGCCAAGGGACTTATATGAGGATTTTGTTTGTTGATTTTAGTTCTGCATTTGACACCATTGTGCCAGAGCTACTACACTCCAAACGTTCCAAGTTGACTGTGCCTGAACCCCTCTGTTGGGGGATCACCAGCTTCCTGCCGGACAGGAAGCAGCATGTGAGGCTGGGAAAGCACATCTTGGACCCGCAAACCCTCAACATAGGAGCACCGCAAGGCTGCGTACTCTCCCCTCTACTCTACTCTCTCTACACCAATGACTGCACCTCCACAGACTCCTCTGTCAAGCTTCTCAGGTTTGCAGACGACACAACCCTGATTGGAATGATCCAGGAATGGGAGGAATCTGCCTACAGACTGGAAGTGTCACAGCTGGTGTCCTGGTGCAATTGCAGCAACCTGGAGCTCAATGCTCTTAAGACAGTGGAATTGATTGTAGACTTTAGGAGAGCTCCCCCTCGCCTCACCCCACTCACCATCAACAACAACATCAGAGTCACATCTGTGGAGTCTTTTAAGTTCCTGGGAACCATCATCTCCAAGGACCTTAGGTGGGGGGCTACCATCGACTCCACAATCAAAAGGCACAACAGCGGATGTACTTCTTGCGGCAGCTGAGGAAGCACAATGTGCCACAGGCAATGCTGGTCCAGAATCAGAATCAGAATCAGAATGCCTTTTATTGTCACTATACACATGTATAATGAGATTAAAAGCTGCTCCTACTCAGTGCAAAACAAAACAAAAAAAAGGGGGGGGGGGGGGGATAAGGTGCACAGTTTCTGCAGCACTATATACATATCTATAAAAAGGAGTTTTTTCCTGATTGGACTGTTCAAGTAAAAAAACATTAATTAACCAGTTAGTAAGTTTACAACAAGAGATTTTGGAAATTGAGAGGTCATATTTTGGGGGCTATTCCCACCCATGTCTTCTTTGCCTTGCTAAGGTGCTGGCTTGAAGGGCCAAATGGACTACTCCTGCACCTATTGTCTATTGTCTAATCATGATTTAAACTTCAATTTGCTTCTGTGCTGTTATTCACTGCCTCTCTATTACGACTCAACACTGCTGGGACACTTTCATATGGTCATATGTTCATAGGTGATAGGAGCAGAATTTGGCCATTCGGCCCATCAAGTCTACTCTGCCATTCAATCATGACTGATCTATCTCTCCTTCCTAACCCCATTCTCCCTCCTCCTTCCCATAACCCCTGACACCTGTACTAATTAAGAATCTATCTATCTCTGTCTTAAAAATATCCATTGACATGGCCTCCACAGCTTTCTGTGGCAAAGAATTCCACAAATTCACCATTCCTCCTCATCTCCTTCCTTGTTTAAGAATGCTGACCCGAAACATCACCCATTCCTTCTCTCCAGAGTTGTTGCCTGTCCCGCTGAGTTACTCAAGCATTTTGGGTCTACCTTCCTTTTGGCCTGTTGTTTTGGAAGATCGTATTACTTGGAAGAGTGACATCCAATTCTGGGAATTTTCCAACTACTGTAGGCCTTTGTAATTGTTACAAGATTACACTCATCATTTTTATCTGTATTGTCAGATCATATATTTTACTGCAAATGGCATGTGCATTCAAATGAAGTCTGTTACACTTTAATTTTATACTGCTTTTACTAATTCTAGATTTGCTCTGTGCTCTGTAGTTTTGTTTAGATTTTCTGCCTACACACATCGCACTTTGAACCTTGCATTTATCTCTCATATCAGATTCACACTTTGATAATTTGCATGTGGTTTTTTTTTAGAGATACAGCACGGAAACAGACCCTTCAGCCCACCGAGTCCGCACCGACCAGCAATTCCCGCACATTAACACTATTATACACTAGTAATTTACACATACACCAAGCCAATTAACCTCCAAACCTGCACTTCTTTGGAATGTGGGAGGAAATCAAAGATCTTGGACATAACCCACATGGTGCAAACTCCGTACAGGCAGCTCCAGTAGGCTAGATCGAACCTGGATCTCCGGCGCTGCAAACACTGTAAGGCAGCACTACCACTGCACAATCGTGCCATCTTAAGGAAATAATCCATAGATTATCATCTTGGTGTTGCGCTGCCATTAAATCCCATATTTCCTCCTGATTGTTTTGCAATTTTTTGTAAGAGTGAACAGATGGTAATTATCTGAGTCATGTGAATGTTACTAGTCTTGGCTTTTCTTAAATGACTCCAAAAATGGTACACTCACACCAACATCTTTGAGAAACGTTTCAATACATTTCAAAATATACAGTTCCAGATAGTATTCTTTTTTTTGTTAATTAATGCAAAATATTACTCAGAGTAAAACTGTATTCTTACTTCTAAGAAGTGGGTTGAGATTATGAAAATGTCTGTTATAAATAATATTGATCCCACATCTGTGTATTAACTGTGGTGACGAAGAAAGGAATGTGTCAGTCATACAGCATGGAAACAGGCTCTTTGGCCCAACGCAATCATGCCGACCAAGATGTCCCATCTGAACTAATCCCATTCGCTCACTTCTAAACCTTTCCTACCTGTCCAAAAGCATTAAAAATTAACTGCTAAATATTGCAGTCATAGCTATACTTTAATATAAAATGATCTATGTAGAATCAGAAATAGAATCCTTGCAGCTTGGAAGAAGAACATTCAGCCCATTAAACCCGTGCTGCAAGGCATATCCAGTCAGGATCAGTCCCCAGTACTTTCACTGATGCCTTTGCTGAAGTTTTCATCCAAAGTTTCGTGTGAATAACAAATTATCAGAAAATACATCGACCAAAACTAGCACCAGCATATTATGCCAAAGTGCAAAATTTTCCATAACATTACATCATTTTCATCATCAACTCAAAAAGCTATATTTGGTCATATATAAACCAAGTCTTATTACATCAACTTTATCTATAATAGCACTTTTTGATAAAAAATGTTATCAGACTGGAGAACAAGGTTCATTCAAATCCTATCCTTATGCTGTAATTTGAATCTTTACAAAATTATTCAAGAGAGTCATTACATTATAAAGGTTCTGAAAGGAATCAGTGGACAAGGTCCAAAAGGTCCAAGTTAGTAATTTCTTCACAAAATAAATAAATTATTTTATGAACATAGAATATTGACAATAATGGCATAGCAATCACATAAAGTCATTACTGTTGGGATGGATTATACAGATACAATCAATCCCAGCCTGCGAGCAAAAGGAGTCGGAAATAGTGCACTGGGAGGGCAGTACATCATTTACCTGCGTCAATTCAAACCCCTTTTGTCCGTTCATCATCCTGATTTTGAGGTTGGACAATACGGAGGCAGCTGCTGATTGCAAATTTATGGCAGCATCATCACCGTTGTGATGAGATAGCTTAATGAAAACAGCTGATGAGTCACTTCATGAAATGCTTAGGGCATACCTGCTTCTGCCAGAATGCATGCGTCAGGCACTAAAGAGTAACTCAAGTCTTGCACAGAGCTGGTTTCCCATCTTATACCATCTGGATGTGGTGGCCATTTCCTTCTGGAGCATCAAAGATAGACACAAAATGCTGGAGTAACTCAATGGGTCAAGCAGCCTCTCTGGAGAAAATGAAATAGTGATGGTTTGGGTCAGAACCCTTTCATTATTATGGTAAAGAATGGAACCTGTTTAGGATCATTTGTTAAATGTAGTTATAGGTTCATGTTCATAAGTGATAGGAGCAGAATTAGGGCATCCGACCTATCAAGATACTCTGCCATTCAATCATGGCTTATTTAACTTTCCTTCTGAACCCCATTCTCCTGCTATCTCGCCATAACATCTGACACCTGTACTAATTAATAAACTATCTATCCCTGGTTTAAAGATACCCATTGACTTGGCCTCCACAGCCTTTGTGGCAAAGAATTCCACAGATTCACCATCCTCTGACTAACGAAATTCATCATCTCCTCCTAAAGGAACGTCCTTTAATTCTGAGGCTATGACCTCTGGTCCTAAACTCTCACACTAGTGGAAACATCCACTCTATCCAGGCCTTGCACTATTTTGCAAGTTTCAATGAGGTCTCGCTTTATACTTCTAAACTCCAGCGAGTGGAGGCACTCTGCCGTCAAACGCTCATCATATATTAACCTACTCATTCCTGGGATCATTCTCGTAAACTGCCTCTGGCCTCCCTCCAGAGCCAGCACATACTTCCTCAGATATGGTGCCCAAAGTTGCTCACAATACTCCAAATGTGGCCTGACCGGTGCCTTATAGAGCCTCAGCATTACATCCCTGGTAATAATTCCCAGCTTTCATCACAGTCCACCTAACGCCCAAGCATTGTGACAGAAGCCTCACATGTAAACTCATACTGCTGCTATCATGGCAGTGAATACCAGAATTCACAAGGATTTAAAGTTTTAAAAGTACACCAGAGGGTTTAATATCAAGTGGAGGCCTATTTGCTGGAGTGCTACTTGGAGGGGATGTCAGTAACTCTAGAGTTCTGCATCAGTAAAGGTGATAGCAGTCATCAACGCACCACTGCTATTCTATCTACAACATTCATTGTGGTGGTGAATCTGTGAAATTCTTCACCACAGAGGCTGTTGAGACCAAGTCAGTGGATATTTTGAAGGCAGAGATAGATTCTTGATTAATACAGGTGTCAGAGTTTATGGGGCAAAGACAGGAGAATGGGGTTAGGAGGGAGAGATAGATCATCCATGGTGGAATCGTGGAGTAGATTTTGTAGTATTGGAGTAGATTGGAGTAGATTTGATATGGCCAAATGGCCTAATTCTACTCCTATTCCTTAAGACCTCATGACATTACAATCTGTTGTGTGTGTTGCTGCTCATTATGGATAGATGGTGCAGACTGAAGCCGGACTTCCTCGGCACAGATCTGAACGATGATCATTAGCTTCGTCCATTGAATGTCAGGAACCTTCCAATAGTTATGTGGCTTACTATCACTATTACTGATCACTAACAGTCTGACCTGGTCGAATAACATCTCATCAACTGTTAAGAGAGCGCAGCAGCGGTTGCACTTTCTGCGCCGGATGAGAAGAGCTCATCTCCCCCATCCCATCCTCACTACTTTCTACAGGGGCACCATAGAGAGTATTCTGACCAGCTGTATCTCTGTCTGGTTTGGGGACTGTAGAGCCTCCGACTGGAAGTCTGTGCAGAGAGTGGTGAGGACAGCGGAGAAAATCATCGGGACCTCTCTCCCCTCAATCGGGGATATTGCGACCAAACGCTGTGTGTCTAAGGCCAGCAGTATTATAAAAGACCCCACACATCTCCATCACGGACTGTTCATTCTGCTGCCCTCGGGAAAAAGATACCGCAGCATAAGGAGCAGAACATCAAGGTTCTGCAACAGCTTCTTCCCACGAGCCATCAGACTCCTGAATGCCATGTAATGGGCTGCCACTATTGTCTATTTATCCTTTTCACCCATGCCTATCCTTCGGTTAATTTATTGTGTTGCACAGGGAGCCAAATGCAACGCAATTTCGTTTGGAACTGCATGTATCAATGTATTTCTAAATGACAATAAAGTTTGTTTGACTTTTGACTTGACTTGAGTTATGTGGAGTTGTAGATCTCCAACAGTGAAGTAGAAACACCAGGACAGACAACAAGCAAAGATACATGGTGAGCAGCACTAAAAATGTCTGAAAGGTGACTTGTTGATGTTTGATTGTCTTCTGACATGGTTAAGTAAGTAAGTAGGTTTATTGGCCAAGTATTCACATACAAGGAATTTGCCTTGGTGCTCCACCCACAGGTAACAACATGACATACAGTGACAGTTACGAAAGACTCAGAAAACACTAAACATTATTAATAATAAAAAAACATCAATGATAAAACACCATTGATCAAGCATGTGAACCAACAAAATACCAGATCAAAGGGAGGCTAAAGATTTTTGGCTGTTGAGTAGAGAAACTACACGTGGATAAAAACTGTCTTTATGTTTGGCTGTGGCAGCTTTGACAGCCCGGAGTCGCCTTCCAGAGGGAAGTGATTCAAAGAGTTTGTGGGCAGAGTGAGAGGGGTCAGAGATGATCTTGCCCGCTCACTTCCTGGCCCTTGCAGTGTACAGTTCATCAATGGAGGGAAGGTTGCAGCCAATAGTCTTCTCTGCTGATCAGACGATTCGCTGCAGCCAGGTGTCGTGCTTAAATATATAAATATAAATATAATATAAATATATAAACATCTGAAATGTTGATTTGATGAGTTTTGTATTCTATTATTCTGGTCAAGTGCTTGGCCACAGAAGGAATGTGAGGATGAATAAGGGAGTTGGAATTGTATTTATTGAAAGTGCATTCCAATATGCAGCTGTCTGATCATTTTACCTCTACCTTCATCATCTTCCTCCTCCTCGCCTTCATTTCCTTTCCTCATTTGCTTCTCTTTGACCTGCTCCTTCCTCTCCACAACTGTTGTCAAAGGCAGAGCACCAAGTGATTGTCAGGCTACGCAGCTCTGAGATGACTAAAACAAATTTCAGGCGGCACAGTGGCGTAGCGGTAGAATTGCTGCCTTATAGCGCCATGGTCCTGGGTTCGATCCTGAGCACGGCTGCTGCCTGTACGGAGTTTGCACGTTCTCCCCGTGACCGTGTGGGTTTTTTTCCGAGACCTTCGGTTTCCTCCCAGACTCCAAAGACGTACATGTTTGTAGGTTAATTGGCTTGGTATAAATGTAAATTGTCCCTAGTGTGTGTCGGATAGCGATAGTGTACGCGGATCACTGGTCGGTGCGGACTCGTGGGCCAAAGGGCCTGTTTTCAGCGCTGTATCTCTAAACTAAACTGAACTAAACCTTTATGTTTGAGAGACAAACTTTAGAAAATTAAAATGGCACTGGTGTTAGGAGATAGCTGATTTCTTCGAGACATAGTTTTGTTATTTATATCCCAGTTTCATGTTGTACTCTTGTACGCATCAAAAATAATGATACTGAAGTTAGAAATCTGAATTAGGAGGAAACATAATGAAATTGGTTAATGTTGCAATAAATAGATTAAAAGAAAAGCCGTGTGTGTCAAAGAATGATGTCACCACAAAGCGAAGGCACTTAATGATGCTCCCAAAAAAATCGTATTAATAAAATCTCCTGCTGACAGGGAAGATTGTTTTAGCTCCATTTGCAGTCCAATTTTATTTTATACAAAGATTAAATGTTAGGAAGCATATAAGGTATGATTTTTCAGATCTGTATTCCCAGCGTGGAGCCTTACTCACTAGCAGTCAATATCAAACATTGAGCATAAATTGTACATAAATTTAAATTGAAAATTCATGTATTGGCTGCGTGTCCAACTTTCCAATGAGTTGCAAAAGCACAAAACTGTCAATCAGGAGTGTGAGGTTAAAAGGGAGAACAAGTACTATTCTAAAATTTGTCCAAAGTGAATTTTAAACAGATACATTAAATCAGTGAAGCACGGGTTGGAGAAAGCATGTTCTGTCTCTTAGCTCTGTGCAGTAATATCCTCTTTCTCACAAATTACATGCCTCTGGAAGCTCTGCCATTGTAGAGATATCAGTGTAAAATGCGCAGGTTGAATATCACAAAAGTGGGAAGCTCATGCACTGGGGAGGGAAGGTTGGACTTTCACTCTTTTGAAGGGATCAGCAATTGATGGGATTCTGAGTGTGGGCAGCGGTCTGGCTTAGAGCTGTGGTGCTCCAGCGGCGGCGGAGGCCTGGATCGCCTCAGCGCAGAGGGAGAACTAGGAGGGATGAAGACAATGGCTTAAGACTTTTGCCTTCCACCACAGTGAGGAGGTGCCTGGTGAACTCATTGTGGTGGATGTTGAATATGTGTTTATTGTGTGTTTTTTTAAATTATATGTTATGACTGCATGGTAACAATTTCGTTCAGACCGAAAGGTCTGAATGACAATAAAGGAATCTAATCTAACCTAAGGGGGCTGATCATGTGTTCTAGGCTCTGGCCATAGCATCAATGGTCAGTGATGTAAATAGTTTATCCCAAGAATGCATTTGCAGTAGGAGGACCCGTGGTTTATCTGCGGGGAAGGACTGAGGTAGGAATCAAGGTGTAAAATAAAACTTCTAATGAGAGACGTACCTGTTGGAACATTCATATGCTGACCAGCACAGTGATAGGATAATGATTAGGCTACTGCCCTGTATGTAACATAGGATGGACCATGACTTATTTTGTCAAGGGTTGCTTCTGGATGTGACCTGAACATCAGACATTTATTGCACATCATTTTGGTGTCACATACAAGCCTAGGTATCTCATTCAGCAATCATGTTTGACTAAATATGATTCACTAAATCTTTTGTAATGGACACAAATGTGCGGTGATACATTTTGGGAGCATGAATTAAGTTAGGAGATACACCATGAATGCTGTTGGGACACAAAGGGACCTTGGAGTGCAAATCCAGAGATCCTTAAGGTGGCAACACAGGTAATAACATTGTTAATAGACACAAAATACTGGAGTAACTTAATGGGACAGGCAGCATCTCTGGATAGAAGGAATGGGTGATGTTTTGGGTTGAGACTCTTCTTCAGAGTCTGAAGAAGGGTCTCAACTCCAGCATTTACTCCAGCATTTTGTGTCTATCTTTGATGTAATCCAGCGTCTGCAGTTCCTTCCTACACACAATAACATTGTTACACGGGCATGTAGGATAGTGGTGGTCTTCATTTAGTTGGGCCATTAAATACAGAAGTAGGAAGGTTATGCTGGTACTGTATAAAACTTTGGTCATACAAACAATGATATAGCAAGATCACTCTGTACATCATTGCAGTAGGAGGACCCGTGGTTTATCTGCGGGGAAGGACTGAGGTAGGAATCAAGGTGTAAAGTATGCGTACTTTCCCCTTGCATTTGTCCTCCCTAAATGCAACATCTAGTACTCATCTGCCATTTCTCTGCCCATATCTATAACCAATCCATATTCTGCTATATCTATTGACATCCTTCTTCAATGTCCACAACTCCTCCAAATTTCATCTACAAACCTACCAACCAACTCATGCACATTTTCTTCCATGTCACTCCTTAAAATTCTGAATGCTCTGAGCCTTCAATGCAAAAGCAATCCCAGTTATGCATTATACATAAGCTGAATATGGCGTTGAACAGGATAAAAGATACTGAGGTTTAGGATGGCGATAGACACAAAATGTTGGAGTAAATCAGCGGGTCAGGCAGCATCCCTGGAGGAAAGAAATAGGTGACGTTCTGGTTCGAGACTCTTCTTCAGGTTTAGATTAACAGGACCATCTTGGAATGCATGCGCAGAGATCATTAGTCAAAGCTTTAAAGGTGACTGTGATTCTGAACTTCTACACACATTTTTTCCCTTTTCAGGCTGTTCTTATCGAGTCCACACACAAGATTGGAAGTTGTTCAGCCAGAGCTGAACACACTTCTCGGCATTTACATACAATTGTGTCTGCCTTGTGCTTCTTGGTGGAAGGATTGGTGAAAACAGGGCCGCGACGTGAACGCTCTTTCCTTGACCTCATTACAGGTTTCAACAACATCTCTCAGCCCGTAGTGCACACCAAGACCAAAGTTACTGCAACTTCCAGGCATGAGCAGATGGATTGAACACAAGTATTTCAGGTATTGAAGGCTTCCCGTAGCGATAGTTTTATTGCCTGTGGGACATTGTTCTGTCTCTGCCTCACGTGAACTCTGCATGTACCTGAAATGAGCGTTCAGCTCGTGTGGGGGCCATTGATTGCTTATTATAAATACCAGCTATGCACTCTGTCAAAGGTCCCAAAGTATTCATACTGCATCAGCCCTCTGTACCAGCTGCATACTTTAACCTCTATTGCGATCAAATAATCAACAGGACAACGAGCATTATACATTCATCATATGACCTTTGCCTCTGAAGTCATGATTACATGAACAGCAAGCATATGATGACATTTGTACTCCAACAAAAAGCCTCATGGAGCAGACTACTGCTGATGAGAATACTGCCTGCGCGTCGTCAAAGGAATCCTTTCACAGCTGGCTGAGTGGCTCTCAAGATTTGTTGCACGATGCAGCAATTTTCCAGTGTGAGGGAACAGCATAGACCAGCACTGATAAAGCACGAAATGTGTAGGAAGGAACTACAGATGCTGGTTTAACCTGAAGATAAACACAAAAAGCTGGAGTAACTTAGCGGGACAGGCAGCATCTCTGGAGAGAAGGAGTGGGTGACGTTTCGGGTCAAGACCCTTCTTCAGACTGATGTCAGGGGAGAGATACATAGATAAGGAAGTGTGGGGTGTGAAAACAGGACAAAGGGATTGGAGATTAAGGAAAATGTAGAATATATCATTGTTATTTGGCAGAAGTTAACAACAAAGCAAACCTTAAAACTGATCGAATAACTGGGAAGGGGAGGGATGAAGAGAGAGGGAAAGCAAAGGTTACTTCAAGTTAGATAAGTCAATGTTCATACCGCTGGGGTGTGAGCTGCCCAAGCAAAACTCTGACAATGGAGGAGGCACACATGTTGTCTGTCTGTCTGTTTAGTTTAAGTTTAGTTTAGTTTAGAGATACGAGTCCTTCAGCCCACACAGTCCGCACCGACCAGCGATCTCCGCACATTAACACTACCCTATACACACACACTAGGGATAATTTTACGTTCACATCAAGCCAATTAACCCACAAACCTGTACGTCTTTGGAGTGTGGGAGGAAACCGAAGATCCCGGAGAAATCCCACGCAGGTCATGGGGAGAACATCCAAACTCCGTACAGAAAGCGTCTGTAGTCGGGATCGAACCTGAGTCTCTGGTGCTGTGATGCAGCAACTCTATAGATGCGCTGCCATGCTGCCCACGACGTTGTGTGTGCGTGTCTGTGTGTGCAAATGTGCGTGTGTATGTGTGTTTGAATGTCTGTATGTGTGTGTGTATGTCTGTATACTCTGCATTTGTATGTGTGTATGCATGTGTGTATATGTACGGGTGTCAGAGGTTATGGGGAGAAGGCAGGAGAAGGCAGAAGAATAGGGTTAGCGGGGAGAGATAGATCAGCCATGATTGAATGGCGGAGTAGATTAGATGGGCCAAATAGCCTAATTCAGCTCCTATCACTTATGACCTTATGACCTCATGACCAGGACAGAAAGGTCATTGTGGGAATGGGAGGGAAAGTTAAAGTGTTTGGTAAAGCACGTACAGGACGAGGAAAAGACAGAGGAAGTGAAAGAATATGACGAGAAACCAGAACTTGAACAGACCTTTCCTGCTGGACTCCACGTCAAGAAATAACCCAGAGTGATACAAAGAGTCAAGTCAAGAGCATTTAATTGTCATGTATATCGACAATGGAACAATGAAACTCTTACTTGCAGCAGCATAACAGGCCTGTAAATACAATATCCATAGATAATCTATCTTCTTCTATCTTCTCTGTACTATTACTAAAACGTTCATCTTGTCCTCTTCCGGTTTAAATTTGTGCACAAACGGTACCCTATATCGCTAGGATTTTTTCCACCTTACTCACCGTTCTCCTCTGCTCCAAACACACCAAGTTTTGTTCCGATCGGTGGAATATTACAAAGGTTATGAAGGTTTAAAAAATCGTGAGATCAGCAGATTGGTCTTCATGCCTGTCGGTCACCATGAAGGTATTGCCCCTTCTGGCACCCGCATCAATCACAGGGGCGAGGAGAATAAAGCCGTGGAGGTTGGGCTGAGTCCGTGAGCCATGCTGATTGAGTCCACAAGCCGTGCGGGCAGAGAGCAGCGTGTGGGCAGAGAGCGGCGTGCGGGCTGCTTCTGCGGAGACCAGCACGATGAGCCGGGATCTGTTAAGTTGAACCGGAAGCCTCTGTGTGAATCCGGAGTGGGACCGGGAGCTACTGCGTGAGGCCGAAAGCTGAAGGTGCAGGGTGAGCAGAGTGCAGGGTGAGCCTGCTGTGACCACCCCCCCATTCCCACACCCCCCTTCCCCCTCCCCCACCAAACCCCCTCCTTCTCCCACACACCACCCTTCCCCCACCCCTTCTCCCACACCCCCCCTTCCCTCACACCCCCTTCCCCTACCCTCCTTCCCCCACCCCTCCTTCACCCACACCCCCCCTTCCCGCACAACCCCATTCCCCCACCCCTCCTTCACCCACACCCCCCCTTTCCCCATGCCCATGGACCATGCCCTAGTGCTGATCATGGTGTCAGCAATGACCTATATTATCTCCTCACAGGATTTAAAGTGTACTCGCACACCTCTTTGGTTAGATCCCCACTTCTAGTTGTAGTTCACATTCCTCCGCAGGAAATAAAGCAATACACACTCTGCCTGGATCACATGCCTGGAGCCATCGCAAGATCATTGTGTAAGACTTATTCCATGTAGACATTTTGCGATTATTGGCTTTGTTTACAGTGGAGGATGGTTCCTCAAGCTTATTATCGCATGTGTTTTCTTTGCAGGTTCCGCTTATAAAAGACTGCTGTTTTACCAAGTTTCTTCATTAAAGTAATTTATGCCTGTCTAACAAAGAGGCACTGAGGAGTTAGTAACTTTAATAATATCAAGGTGCGGAAAAGTTGCAGGGTTAATGATCCCCTAGGAAACAGGTCAACTCCAACAACATTGGCCGGCGGCTCTACCTCTTGTGAGAGCTCAGATTGTTGAAGCACTTTGGTCTCAATCTGCAACTGGCTATTTTATCTAATTCCAAGCATGCTGGGAGAGCAGATTAAAAAAGCTTTTATTCATTCATGGCTTCATCGATCCAAATTCAGCCACAAGGTTTGTCGTCTCACATTTCAATGACGTTGCTGCCACGAGGCAGGAGCATGTAGTGTAGTTGGCAGCTGCTGTCTCTTAATGTAATATCACATTTGCACCATGCAGCTGCTCTGAATGTGACAGAAAATGGGGGTCACTCATTGTTCTTTCACCTGTAATTTAGCCTGGCAAATGGATAGGATGGGTTTTGAGGGATTATGGGCTAAATGTAGGCAGGTGTGACGCGAGAAGATGGGACATGTTGGTCGGTGTGGTCAATTTAGGCCATGGGGCCTGTTTCCACACTATGATTCTAGCTAAGGATGGTTCAATAGCACTTTATTATCACGTGTACCTAGATACAGTAACATTTCTTCATGCATTTAACAGTAAAAAAAATACTATACACAAGTATAAGAGAGGAAAAATCATGGATTGTATAATGAGGCAGCACACAAGAGGCACAATCTTGCATCCTTCAAGTTTCGAAGCTCTTAAAAATATACAGTCTTAACTTGACCATAAGAGCCCTTTGTCCTGACAGCACTAGAGTTGGATTGGCCAGGCAATGTTGTCGATGTGCTGCACCACTGCCTCCGCATCTCTGTGCCACTGCAGGCCGCATCTGAACTGTGAGCTCGGCATCTTGGATTGATGCCTGATCCCCAGTCAATGCCCAGGCTGCTTGCGGCCCATTCCACCAACACATCGTCCCAGACACGTTGACCCATCAGCAAAGGAAAGGCGGCACCTGATCACGTCGCTCTTAAGAAAAGCCTTGCAGATTGGTAGCAGAAACCTTGCAGATGTGGAATCACAATGAGAAGTTGCATTTTTCACCATGTATTTAGGGTGAAGAGAAAGGAAGCATTGTGGAAAGAGACGCTAATATTACTGACACTTGATGTGGGGTAGAAAAATTAATTTGTTGCTCTGTGGTTGACCTTTGTCCAAAGAGTATCTTTGTGATAATGCCAACCAAAACAGTAGCTCAGTGAAACAAATCTGGAGGAAAACCAGCTGTTTGCCTTGGGGAAGCAATTTATTGCTATTTGATGAGGTATGTGCAAACAGATTCCTTCATTAATGGGTTGTCTGTACATGCCTTACATACGTATTTGGTACAAGATTCTTGACAGGTATTTTACTGATTTTGCATTGTTCTTTCTTAGTGTATTTATTCTGCTCTTTTCTAAGAACTACCTACTGTTACCATAAAAGTAATTGTTATCCCTGGTGGTGTTTGCACAAGTCACAAATTACATATTAATTATATCAGCCAGTTGAAATGCTTAATTTTAATATCACTTATTATGTTGTAGGTGTTTATGATTAACATAATTGAGAATTAGCATTTAAGATTAAATTACTTCCTGAGAACTTCATTTTTGATATTGATACCCGTGGAGCTAACCACTTAAACTGAGCATAGAAACTGCATGTTATATTCATATAGTTTGTGATTTAAATCAAAATTATTAACAGGAAATTATGCAGTGTGCCAAATGCCGTTACAAACAGATGTAAATTTATATGCAATATTATTATTAACAAAGACCAAATCGAAGCAATCATTTTGAGGAGACAGCAGCATTTCTTCAAATTCTGAAGTAAATTATATTTCCGCTTTTTCAGCTGTTAATGTATATAAATATATATTTTTATATGGTAAGTAATAAACACACACTGCAGGTCAGGCAGCATCTCTGGAGAACATGGATAAGAGATTTTGGCTCAAAACTCCCGTTCAGACTCAATTATATATCTTGTGATACAATATAGATTTTTAGTTTGTGCTGTTATATAAACTAGTAAGATTAAACAAGAACTTACCAGTTTGAAGTTTGATCGTTATATTATGAGGAGTTACAGTGAGCGATTACGTGAAGAAGCCCCGCCAGTACACATGCTCGTCAATCTTTAAAGCAGTGGCGTGAAATCACAGTCAAAGTGATGTAGGAAGACTCAGAAGACTAGAAAATAGACTACCAGATGATCTTTGCGATTATGAGGGCCGGGAGCGGAGGGCATGTAATCGCTCACCGTAACTCCTCATAAAATAAAGATCAAACTTCAAACTGGTAGGTTCTCATTTAATCTTAAGTACCGGTCCCACCAGCATGCGCCTGCATGCGGTGAGCATGACCAAACCGGCAGCGGGGGCTGCGCTGAGGTCGGGTGAGTGGCGCGATGTCCGCGGTAAGTTCGCAAGAGCAGAGAGGGACACAGAGAGAGAGACACGGAGGCACACAGAGAGGGGCACGGAGGCGCACAGAGAGAAGGTTATGGAGGCACACACACAGAGGGTCACAGAGGCACATATAGAGAGGGTCACGGAGGCACGACGTCGAGGCGGTGCGTAATGCGTCGTGGCGGTTGCGGGCCAACAAGTTGTTGCCGTGCGGAATTTTTTAACACGGTCAGTTTTTCGGAGCCCCGCGCGATGTTGGGACCAACTCCGCACAACTCCATACGGCTCTGGCCATCGGAGTGGGACCGGCCACGCGAGGCCGGACGGCTCAAGCGACCACGTTAGGTCACGCTCACCGCATGGAGTCGCATGCTGATGGGACAGGCCCTTTACTATTTTACTTCAGAGTCACGTGAGTGATTCCATGAAGATTTCAAAGCTCTGTGATTTCATGACGTAGATCCAGTTCCATACGACACACTGCTTCGGTTGACACAGGATAAACAAATAATGTATTGAACATTGTTTGCATTATACAAATTAATGTCTTAATAACAAAATAAGCAATAACAACCCCTCTCTCCTAGGGGGAATTTACAAACAGGACCTAAAATAACATGCCCAAATCCTTCCGTCGTGAGGATAGGTTTATAAAACCGTTGAAAATCCCTTCACTGGACCATCCTGCAGCCCCAAGGATTTCGACTATAGGGGCGTCCAGTGCCCTCGCTGCGGTGTTGATACTGCCCTGGTGGCGTGAGATTTAAACACATCAGTGTCTGCTCTAGCAGAATCCAAACCTGCTTCAGCCACCTCGAAATGGTCTACACCGACACCTTTCTATGAGGTTTTATGACTGATGAGCATCATTGTTTTGGAGCCTCTAAGACTCTTGGTGACCTCAACATTGACGTAGGTGCGTAACTACAAATAGTCGCCGGTCAATGGGGTATGCTCTAAAGCTCATTTTTGTCCTGGACGTCCCTGGCCTGCTTTGTGTAATTTAGATCATATGCATAAATCGTAATATTATTTACAGAAAATGCATGCTGTCCAGTCGTAATCATTACAATGTCTGGACCCTGTTGAGCTGAAATGAGCTCCATGAGCATGACCAGTTTAAATGTTAGTTTTTTGGAAAACAGAGATGTAACCGGAGCTTATTGACGAAGCAATGTGAGAACTAAGCACACATCCCAGATTCACGTATATATAGGTCTAGGAGGGTTCTTGTTAAATACCTCTCATGAATCAGGACACCAATGGATGAGATCTGACAGAATGTTGTACCGACCCCTGCCATGAATAAGAGGACAATGCACTCCTAGCACTATTAATGACATTATAACTCCATTGCTCATCAAAGTGTAATGTAACAAGAAACTCCAATACATCAGGTATGCCTGCAGTGTGATAAGATATATTTGACTGTAAGCAGAGCATCTCCCATTTTTATATATGAGATACGTATTGTAATTTAGTATTATCCCTTCAGGCCTTAAATATCATATCCATGGTTCATCTCGATAGTCCGAGCCCCTGGAAAGGTGTCGTCAGAATCTGCAATCAACAGATTAACATGATCATGGAAAGGGTGACTCTTTCCTGTCACAGGGTGAAGCAACAAGTTGCTGCATTTGGGGATAACCATGAATGGCTGTGTCATTAGTCTCAGAACCAATGGTAACCATGGTTGTGTGGCCCAGTCGGGGACTACCAAACGCCGGAGGTGGAGCTCTGCTCAATTTTGGTGAGACATTGACTGATAAGGCAGAATGGGGAAGCGTAAAAGAGCATACCTCCCCAATGTAGCGGGAATGCATCCACCGCCACTGCCCTTGGATCTGGTTCCTATGAGGCGTATTTAGGTAACCGGTGATTTAATCTGGATGCAACAGATCTATGTCTGGCTATTCATACTGGGTGACAATCTTTAAAAAAAAATTGGATTCAACATCCATTCTATGTTGTCTTTAAATTTACGTGGCCTGGTGTCTGCCACCACGTTATCTCTATCTAGTAGGAAGATTGCTAAGACCCAGATGTTCCTAGTAATACTGCAGTTCCAGATGGGGGCAATCAGTGAATAAATATGAAACCAACGCTGGCCAGCGCTGTGACAGATTCGGCGTCAGTAGTACACTGACCCGTCCTGGTCTCCCCCTCCAGCAGGGAGACCTTGAGCAACCCTGTCCCAGGCGTTGCCGGTGCTGCCTCTCGTAGAGGCCGGCGTTTTCACATGAAGCAGCCCTGTCCCAGGCGCTGCTGGTGCAGCTCTCCCGTAGGCCAGCATCGATATTCGATGTACCATTGAACCATACTTTCATAATACTTTGAGATCCAATACCTATCCTGTGTTGTCATGGATCTGAACCTGATGATGCACCAGTGGCAAAGGAGATTAGGTAAATTAGTACAGGATACTTTTACTTGATTGCCATGTGACTAACATATGCCACCACCGTAGCGTAGCAATTTTGAAGTTGAGCATGTATATTCGCTCAATAGCCCTTTACCCATGGGGTGCATCTAGTGTATATATTTAGTTGATACCAACAACTGAAGAATTGGCAACTCATGCAAATCTCCGCTATCTCCAACCAGAGATGGTATTTGGAACTTCTCTCCTTCGAGCTTTTGGCATCAGTTTGTAATAATTGAATTTGACTGACCAAACTACTGGAGCAATGCTTAATACTGATTTTTCATCATTGTGACTGAGGTAGCTTCAGCTGATAATAGCATAAGGTTGTTAACAATGATCTACATGTCCTTTGAGAGGTCGCTACTTTGCACGATATCAGTTCCTCGATTTGCACAGCTGAACCATAGCTACTATATTATCAATTACTCTTGATGAGATAGAAGTCAGTTTTACAACAGGTTGCTATTAACTCCAATCTCTTGCCACAGGGCGGAGTCATAGGCCAATTAATAGTTAAAGGTAAATCCCAATAACCAACAAACAGTATATCCCATTAAGCAATGTTTTACTGTTATTAGTAATGGGAATTAGTTATTAGTAATGGGAACTGCATAGAATGAATGTTTGAGACCCTTGTGAATCTGTTGTTAGTCAGGAAGAAGTTTTTATATATTTGGAGAGTTCAGCTGTCCGACACTGTCCATTTTTCATAATGAACAGGCCACCCTGCCATTATTCCATGGGGGCTTTGCACGACAACTCTGGCCCGATTTCCGAGCCCGATCTCTTGAAAGACTACCCTGGCCATAATCCCCAAACTTGCTTGGAATGCTAATACTGTGCCTCTAAGCAGATGTTTTTTATTGTTTGTGTGTTGTACAAACAAGTGTAAATATTACAACTTGTGAGTGGTCCACTTACCCATGTTTCGGAAGTGCCAGACCCACCTTGTTGAGTAGGGTTGGTAGGGTGCATGGGACTTCTGCCCAGCTGTCATGCTGCCCCCAGCTGCACTGCCGGCACACATGTGCTCCAGTATGTTCCATCAACATCTTTAGAGCCTGGAGTCAGTTACATCTGACCTTTTGTGCTCCCCTCCTCAGAGAGGGCGATTCGTAAGCAGCCCTAAACAGGTGCTGCCGCAGGCCCCAGGATACCTGATACAGCTCCATTGGACCTGTACCAGGATGGAACATTTTGCTGGGATGGCAACTTTGTTGTCAGGAAAGGTTACCTCTGACGCGTGTCCTTCATCCCTTGGGGTATGCCGCACGGCCATACCCGGAGACTCGGCTTCAGCAGGACACTGATCCGTCCTGGCCTCCGCCTCCAAGAGGAAGACATGAAGCAGCCCTGTCAACAGGCGCTGCTGGCACTGCCTGTCTCATAGGCCAGCGCTGTCACCCATGAAGCAGCCAAGAGGGAGACATGAAGCAGCCCTGTCAACAGGTGCTGCTGGCGGGGCCTGTCTCGTAGGCCAGTGCTGTCACCCTTGAAGCAGCCCTGTCAACAGGTGCTGCTGGCGCGGCGCTCCCGTAGACGAGCGCTGTGACAAGTTCGGTGTCAGCAACCCATTGACCTGAACTGGTCTTCCCTTTGCAACAGGGAGACCTTGAGCAGCCTTGTCAATAGGCGCTGCTGGCACGGCCTTTCTTCTAGGCTGGGCTGTCACCCATGAAACAGTCCTGTCAACAGGTGCTGCTGGCTCGGCTCTCCCGTAGGCCAGCGCTGTGACAGATTCGGCGTCAGTAGTACACTGACCCGTCCTGGTCTCCCCCTCCAGCAGGGAGACCTTGAGCAACCCTGTCTCAGGCGTTGCCGGTGCTGCCTCTCGTAGAGGCCGGCGTTTTCACATGAAGCAGCCCTGTCCCAGGCGCTGCTGGTGCAGCTCTCCCGTAGGCCAGCGTTTTCACATGAAGCAGCCCTGTCCCAGGCGCTGCTGGCGTGGCTCTCCCGTAGGCCGGCGCTTTGACACATGAAGCAGCCCTATCCCAGGCTTCACTTGTGAAGCGTTAAAAGTCAGCAGTATAAATATAAAAATACCCTTATTATCAGCGAGGAACCCTTGCAGCCCGACTCACCCGAGTTCAAATAGGGCTGAACGAGTTCTCTCCCCCTCCAATTTCACTCCATGCCTGGGGACCAACGTGTCTGTGAGTCGCTGACCGCACTATCAGCGACTCTGGCGTTACTACCTTTTCCTCCACGGCATCCCAGCAGGCTGGAAGCCACTGACTGCCTTGTCAGCGGCTGTTATCGCAAAACCCAATCTTTGCCGGCTAACCGCTTCCGCGGTCGGGACCGGGGTTTCCCCACAGCCCATAGCTGGCTCACGCATTGGACTCCACATAAATCTGGCAGGAAACTTCTGTGAAGGGAGGCTCCTGCTCGAACAAGCAACCCTGGTAAGTAAAAGACACTTACCTTCTAGGTTTGAACTTACGGGCCGGCAGGAGCGATGCCCTGCCAGTCCGGTGCTTGCCAATGCGGCTGACATAATGACGAGCATGCGCACTGGCGGGGCTTCTTCACGGAATCACTCACGTGACTCCGAAGTAAAATAGACACAGATCTATTGAATAAGTTACATGATTGAAGCTGCCAATTGCGTCTTTTATAAGTTCTTGTTGCTCTTGTCCCCTCAAGAGCATCTTTGAAGTTTGACAATGCACTGTAATTTATTTTGGCATTATGTATTTTAAGTATCAATTTTTTAGTCCTTTGCGGGGGTTACTGCTGAGCTGATGAATAATATCAATAAAGCATGACCATTGCAATGGAGTTGATTTTTAATCCTAGGAGTTTAAGGGCATCGTTTTTGTTGTAAAGAATTGGTTTTGACCAGCATCCATTATCTTGTGTTGCTGTCACTATTATTTAAAGAAATGAAAGTGCCTTTACGAGACGATCACTCCTCTACAAAGACGTACAGGTTTGTAGGTTAATTTGCTTCTGTAAATTATAAATTGCCCCCTAGTGTGCAGGATAATGCTCGTGTCCGGGGTGATCGCTGGTTGGTGCGGACTCGGTGGGCCGAAGGACCTGTTTCCATGTTGTATCTCTAAAGTCTAAAGTAACCAGTAATTTGCAGACGACAAATATACAGAAATTTTGTAAATTTTAGATGTTGCAACATTATCAAAGATTTTTATTTATTGGTAATTTTACAGTATATAGTTATAGGTCGATATGACAGTATGAATAATCACTAGCTAAACAATGGAAACTTGTAGGTTATACCAAGCGCATACCTGAGTGAAGCTGCACACCTCCGTTAAGTCTGACTAAACCTACCTGATCTCCCGGTTGCAAAACACTTTATCTCTCCCTCCCATTCCCACACTGACCTTTCTGTCCTGAGCCTCCTCCATTGTCAGAGTGAGGCACTGTGCAAATTGGAGGAACAGCACCTTGCTTGGGCAGTTTACACCCCAGTGGTATGAACATTGACTTCTCTAACTTCAAGTAACCTTTGCTTTCCCTCTCTCTCTATCCCTCCTCTTCCCAGTTCTCTGACCAGTCTGACTGTCCCTGATTACATTTTCTCTTTGTTTGCTTTGTTTACCTTCTCCTAGCTAACAGTGATATGTTCTACATTTTCCTTGATCTACACCCCCTTTGATGTCTGGTTCTCACACGGTACACTTCCTTATCCCTGGATCTCCCCCTCCCCTGACTCCGTCTGAAGAAGGGTCTTGACCTGAAACATCACCCATTCCTTCTCCCCAGAGATGCTGCCTGTCCCACTGAGCTACTCCAGCATTTTGTGTCTATCTTTGGTTATATTGATGTTGTCCTCAAGGTGGCAGCAGTAGCTGCCCATGGGAATCGAGGTGTGCATCAGTCCTTATCCTAACTGAGAAGCAATAAAGAACGACCCAACACAATCAACATCACTGCGTCTACCAAGGCAGACAGCAGCATTGTCGAAATGGTAGAAAAGGCTTTATCCTTCACATGTCCCAACTTCCCATTGTTATGCTTTTTCTCACTCTGTTTAGCCAAATTGAAGATGGTGTAAGAACAACGAACTGCAGATGATGGTTAATATACCAAATAACACAAAGTGTTGGAGTAACTCAGCAGGTCAGGCAGCATCTCTGGAGAACAGGGATCTCCAGACCATCAAGTCTGAATAAGGGTCCAGATCTGAAACATCACCTATCCATGCTCTCCGGAGATGCAGCCTGACCTGCTGAGATACTTCAGCACTTTAGTATACTTTAATACTTTACTTTAGAGATAGATTGAAACAGGCCCTTTGGCCCACTGAGTCCATGCCGACCAGCGCTCAGCCTGTACCTTAGCACTAATCTGCACATTAGGAACAATTTATAATTTACAGAAGGCATTTAACCTACAAACCTGTACATCTTTGGAGTCTGGGAGGAAACTGGAGCAACTGGAGAAAACCAACGTGATCACAAATACAAATTCCACACAGACAGCACCCACAGTCAAGGTCAAACCAGGCCTCTGGCGCTCTAAGGCAGCAACTCTACTGCTGTGCCACTGTGTTGCCAATTTGTTTCCTTTTGAAGAGAGTGTAAGCCACTTTTCCTCCCTCCTCTGTGCAATATCACCTCTGTGCTCCTCTCCATTCTGGTAGCCAGGACTTCACTTAGCCTAGCAATGGATGAAGCATTTGAATGCAGTGAAAATATAGAGATAGTATCGGTCAATTTCACTTCACAGCCACCATCTCAGAGGCTGATGTTGCCCATGTTGCCCATACCAGATACTAGTTCCCAGCAAGGCAACTTATTCAGGAGCTGTGTTGCAGAGTATTCATGAGCAACACAATGGGACTGACTATAGAAGGAGGTCAATGGGTGTTCATTGGTGCTTGGTGCTCTGGCAAATCTAACCAGAGAGCCTGAATACAATGCTAAGACTAACATTAACTTGTCGCAAGATGGACTCAAAGTGCTGGAGTAACTCACAAGGTCAAGCATCATCTCTGGAGGAAAAGAACGCATGACGTTTTAAGCCAGAACCCTTCTCCAGACCTGCTCCAGACCTTCTCCAGACCTTGTTCTCCAGAGATGCCACCTGACCCGCTGAGGTACTCCAGCACTTTGTGTCAATCTTCGGTATAATCCAGCATCGGTAGTTCCTTTCTACACTTTAATCTGTCACAGTTTGTTCCAATTTGGAAGTGTTAGGCAATATTATTAGCACACTACTTGTAGGCCGAGAATGGAGACACAAGAGACTGCCGATGCTGGAATCTTGTGGAAAAAACCACAAACTGCTGGACTAACAGGCAGCATCAGTGGAGGGAAATTGACAGATGGCTTCACAGGTCGTGGCCCAACTTCAGAGTGATGAAGGGTTACAACCCTAAACGTCGTCTGTCCATTTGCCTCCACAGGTCCTTCCTGCCCTGCTGAGTTCCTCCAGCAGTTTCATTTTTCCCTTAATCAGTAATTGACCTAATTGTGATGCAGTCAGCCTTTGGCAATGATTCAGTTAAGGGGAGAGCATGGAACAAGGTCCTTCAGCCCATCGAGTCCACACTGACCATCAATCTCCTGTTCACACTAGTTCTATGTTACCCCCACCTTCTTATCCACTCCCTACACACTAGGGGCAATTTACAGAGACCAATTAACCCACTTGTCTTTGGAATATGGGAGGAAACCAAAGCACCCAAAGGAAAACCTTGGGTGCACAGGGAGACTGTGCAAACACCACACAGATGGCATCTGAGGTCAGGATTGAACCCAGGTCTCTGGCTCTGTGAGGCCACAGCTCTATCAGCTGCGTCACTCTATATTCTGACTGTCTACCCTAACTCTGACTCATCATTTTATAAACTTCTTTCAGGTCTTCTCTCAGCCTCTGCGCTCTGGAGAAAACAATCAGTTTGTCCAGCCTCTGTTTATAGATAATAATCTCCAATATAGTTGCAGGACAGTGAGAGTGGCAACATTTAAAGGTGATTTTTTTTATATACAGGGAGTGATGGGGAACCTGGAACTCTCTGGCAGGGTGGTGGTGGCGGCAGTAGGATGATAGTAGGATTTAATAGGCTTCCAGATAGGCATCTGCAGGGAATGGTACGTTATGGATCACATGCAGACAGAGGAGATTAGCTTAACCTGGCAACCATGTTCAGCAGGTATGTTGTAGGCCAAGGACCTGTTCCTGTGGTGTTCTACCTTCTATGTTCTTATATTGTAGAGGAATTAGATTTCTTGCACAGTCATCAATAGATTTTTTTTTTAAACACAAAGTGCTGGGGTAACTCAGTGGGTCAAGTAGCATCTCTGGATAACATAGATAGGTGACGTCTCGGTAGGGAACCCTTCCTCAGAACCATTAAAACCAGCATCTGCAGTTCCCAATAGATTCAGCTAATATGGTCCCTGAAAACCTTCATAAAAAATAGTCTAGGAGACTAATCCATGTACATGAACCCATTTTGATTGAAAGGATATCGATCCTTTGAATGCCTCATCTATCTTCCACCAGATTGATAATTAGGTGTCAAACACATTCACCTACATTGCTAATACTGACATATAACATGCTTCGCAATTTATTTCTTAATAATCTTGTCATATTGACACAACAATCATTCATTTCCTTGTTAAAAAATCAGTAAGTATCATCAAGTATATAGATTAATAGCAGGCTCAGTTGTGACAATTATTGTTGATTATAAAATGAAATTTTCTGCCTATAATCTGCAGGATCAAAAGACAGTGTTTTCTCCATCAACATTATTCTTACTTTTAAAAATGTCTGTTAAATCTCTTGTGGCTTTACCTTCTTCAATGCAAAGAGTTCAATATCTCAAGTCTCTCCCTGATATTTTGTAATATCATCCTGTTGTATCGATGCCATGCACTATTTAGTTTTAATGACCTTCCACATTCAGGTTCACAGAACTAATTCTAGCCAGACGGAAGAAGGGCCCCGACCTGAAATGTTCATGTTCTCCAGAGATGCTGGCTGACCCATGGCTGGCTGAGTTATTCTGGCACTTTGTGTCTATCTGTAGCCAGTCAATGCTTTGCATGATTGACTTAAACATGGTTTCCTTCTCCGTCGGTGCTGCCTGACCTACTAAGTGTTTGCAAGACTTTTGTTTCTCATTTCCAAAGATCCTGCTAGGTAGGCTAGACTGTTGAACTGCCTTCATCAACTGCAGCAATTTGTTTGGTGGAGGTAAAACTGCAATATTGTTGCAGAAGCAGTTCCAGGATTTCGACCCAGTAACAATGAAGGATCAGTGATACATTCCTAAATTAGGATAAAATTCAACTAGAAGAAAATGTGTAGAATAAAGTACCGGTGTTTTGGAGCACATAAAGTAATTGTCCTTAATGGTAGAGGATGAGAGTTTGTGAGGTGTTCTTAATGTTGACTGGGAGAGTAACTAGAGTCAAATAGCATGGACACAGGCCCTTCAGCCCAACTCATCCATGCTGACCACGATGTCCCATCTAAACTAGCCCTCATTTAACAAATATCCCTCCAAACATGCCCAATCCATCTACCTGTCCAAGTGTCCTTTAAATGCTGTTATAGCAACTGCTGTGCATTTTGTAATGGAGGGAATGATTGTTTTGGATGGAGAACATAATCATTGCACTTCAAAGGAAAGTGTTCTAATGATCCTGGAAGATATAAATACACGTTTCATGAATAACAAGGTCAGAATCAAAGGAATGACATTGACATTCGATGTGAAGACCGTGAAAGTTCAATGGGTTCAATGGTGCACAGTGAAATCTATTTCCAAAGTCCAAAAATTCAGTCTGACGAAGGGTCTTGACCCGAAACGTTGCCCCTTCCTTCTCTCCGGAGATGCTGCCTGTCCTGCTGAGTTACTCCAGCTTTTTGTGTCTATCTTTGGTTTAAACCAGCATCTGCAGTTCCTTCCTACCCATAATCATTATGAATAATTCTGTTTTCTTCCTTTTCAATGAGAAACTGGAGCAAGCATCAATTTATAATGTCTAATATATTCTGAGTATTAATAATAGCTGCTAATTTGTAGGTAGGATGTACTCAAATCAAGAGTTCTAGATTCCCCCTCCCCCGCCATCCCCCTCTTGCCTCTCCCTTCCCCACCACTTAATTTACATTTGGCTAATTGAGAAGATGGTGGTGAGATAACCTTTTGAAATGCTGCAGTCCATTTGTTGAAATTGGTGGATCAGGACTGTATGCCAAATGGATGCATTGATCGTAATGAAATCTGGCAGATGACAGATATAAAACGAAGATAGATAATGATGTGGACATTCATGCTCATGTTAAAGGCAGGAGAGAACATACCTGGAAAATAAATCTGATTGTCTGGTTAAATACAATAATGCAGTCTACCAAAGATATTAACAAAATAATGGAAAATAAACCTTCTACCTTTGAATTTAAATCAGAGCGCAGCATTGATCATCAAGTGACTGTTGCAAGTGTGTGCACCATTTTTATGTTTATGCTTCAAGGTACAAGTAAACTGTGATTGCTGTATTATCATGTTTTAAGATGAATTGCTCAATAAATGCGAGGCCTTTAAAGTGTTCTGCAGTTTGCTTCCATTCCAGCCTGCCTCAAATCTAAATTATTCATCCTCGATCGCCATAATAACAACAATCCCTAACAATCACCCTCGTAGAAATATGTTGCAAAACTATTCTCAAGTGTTGCTACTGTTATAGCTTTCACATGCATCTCATATATAATATACAATTCAAGTAACTCAACTGGGTCACACGCACTAGCATACGTGTGTACATACACACAGACACCGTAGGAATGAACAGCAGATGCTGGTTTAAATCAAAGGTAGACACAAAATGCTGGGGTAACTCAGCGGACCAGGCAGCATCTCTGGAGAGAAGGAGTGGGTGACATTGCACGTTCAGGAATCAAATTTCTGAAGTCCAGAGCAGAAAACTACATTATAACCAATTTCTGCCAAAAGCTCTTCTCCCTAACCCAGCAATTCCATCCTTGACTTGGAAATAGTAAGAATATGAACCAGACTGTTCATATCTTTGGTACCATATTTTAGCCTGAGATAATCTTTGCATCACAGATTCCGATGTCACTGGCTGCTCCCTTCTATTTCCGACGCATTATCCAAATCTGTCTTTGCCACTGCTCACTTGCTGCTGAAATAATCTTAAGACTTGACGCTCTTAACATTATTCTGCCTGGCCTCATTCATTCTCTGAGAGGAATAGATCGGGTAGATGCACGGAATCTCTTGCGCAGAGTAGGGGAATTGAGGACCAGAGATAGTAATAGGCCTCTCTCGCTCATGACTGACCATGGGTGATGTATCCTGATTGGATGCAAGCCTGGACGATGTCATATGGAGTTCAGGCTGTTGCCCATGCAGCACGTCCCCCATCTCCACGTCGCTGATCAATCCAAAGGAACAGCAGGGCCGCGACGGTTTGGCACCAGCGCCGTCGCAGGAGCTGCCAGAGCGAGGTTGTAAACAATGACGAACTTAGGGGCTCCGACTCTGGATTTTATTGAGGTTTACTCCTGGAGCCTTTTCCATGACTGGATATGGCCACAAGGCAGTGGTTGTTTTAAATCAGAGATTTCCCCCTCCTAGATGGACTGCCTTCCCAGGCTGAAGAGCCCCATCTGCCTAAAGGTAGCAATGTTACAAAATTTTGAGATTTAAAAAATCAAGTCTGCAATTTATCCCATCAGATAAAGCATAAAAGAAGTTTAATTTGACACCTAATTTACTTTCATATCTTCAGTATTAAGAAAGTTATGGCCATTTTCATACTCGGAAATTAGCATCTTGTTCCCCATTGCCTTTCAATTGACTTAACTCAAAAGCTGTGATCTGGAAAAGTTAAAAGCCCATAACTTTCTTAAAAATTAAGAGAACTCAATTAAATTTTCAGTTATTATAGATTGAAGCATTCTGAAACAAATATGAAACAATCTTACTTGGATGACCTGAAATTAAAGCATATAATTAGTTAGTTATCTAATTGTAGCTAATTACACAATTCAATGAGTAGATCTAAACATCTATCCATTTCTCAAGAAAAGATAAACTTTTTTAAAATTGCCTAAGTGTCCAAATAACATTCACACAATAATCCACAATATAACATAATTTTAAAATCTCATTTTCATGAATTTCTGGGCCAAATGGAAGGAATTTAGCGTTTAATGCCTGTAAATTAATGGCCATTTAAATCAACTAGCGAGTGGGTTTTAGTGGAATGCGGTGGATTGAAACGTTGCGGTTAGCGGTGAAGTCGGGAGGAAAAATACAGCCGGTTCATACATTTTTTTTGGACCCCATTTCGCAACATAAAAATATTATTAAAGCCTCCCGAAAAACCAACTTTTAATATAAAAATAAACTATTTACCTTTTCTTTTCCCCTACGCAAAATCCTTCCCGTTATCGGCGCTCACGGCTTTTGAAGGTGATTTTTAAATTACTCTAGTTAATAAATAATTAAGAGTAATTTAAAAATACCTTCATTCATGAAATGTCGGAGCGATTTTTCTTCCGCAACGAAATCGCCCGACATTGATCGATTTTCCCTGCCTGTGGAAAAACGGCACTTTAAGCCCGCCCCCCTCTGAAAGGCGCCAAAGTCGCGCACACGGGGAGCGGCAGAACTACAGCGCTGCTCAAGGTAAGTTTTGCAACATACCTACTAAAAGGACCAGAGGACATAGGCTCAAAATGAAGGAGAAAACATTTAATAGGAATCTAAGTGGTGAGTTTTTCACACAATGGCGATGCGTGTCAGGAACAAGCTGCCAGAGGAGGTACAAAGAGACATAGACAAAAGGTGCAGGAGTAGGCCATTCAGCCCTTCGAGCCAGCAACAGCATTCAATGTTATCATGGCTGATCATCCACAATCAGCACCCCGTTCCTGCCTTCTCCGCATACCCCTTGATTCCGCTAGCCCTAAGAGCTCTATCTAACTCACTTTTGAGGCTGAAATTATCCCAACATTTAAGAAACAGTAGACAGGTGCATGGATAGGACAGGTTTGGAGGGATATGGACCAAGCGAAGGCAGGTGGAACTAGAGTAGCTGGGACATGTTGGCCGGTGTGGGCAAGTTGGGCCAAAGGGCCTGTTTCCACACCGTATCACTCTATGACTATTCTCCATAAAGTAGAATTCATCCAAATGCCTGTTGCCTATGTCTTAAAGCACTGCTCAATCAAATTGCTCAATAAATGTAAGGGCTTTAAAGTGGCTGTGCAGTTTGCATCCATTCCAGTCTGCCTCAGATCTAAATTATTTATCCTCTATCACCTTAAATAACAACAATCTCTAATAATTCCCCTCAGAGAAATAAGTGTCTTAAAACACAGTTCCATTTAACCATCACTCCAGTGCTTGTGAACAAGGAATGGATCCTGATTTAGCTTGCTCTATTTTTAAAATACTCTTTCATATCCCCTATTACCATTCATTCTCTGGAACTTCCTCCAATGCTTTAACGTTATGATAATAGCAGAGATAATCCGATCCCCTAATGCAAATGCTCTCCCACTTATGGCAATGCCTTCAGATTACAAAAATCCTTGCCCTGGAATACCCCCCCAATATCTCTCTCAATTTCCTCTTTCAAAGCAGACCGCAACATGTGGCTCTTGATTAAACTTTTAATCACCTGTTTCTTTTATGGTCTACAGTATGTGTAGGTTCTACTTTGATAGTGCTTGAGTGAAGAGCGGTTTGGTCTCTTTACAGCCAGCACACACCTGAAAAGCGTAAATAAAAATGATGAGTGTCTCTAGTGATATTTGCAAGTCACACCAATACCAACAGTGAACAGTCACATTGGCATTTCAAACTTACATGTGCTTTCTCACTGAAAGATGTCTGCAGCTAGTAGAATAATTAACTTGCAACTACCAGTCACCGTGTCAAATTAAGCAAGTCTACTGTCACATGCACAAACAAGTACAGTGAGATACTGGTAGAATGGAAATCTTGCTTGCAACAACATCACAGGCACAGAGACTCAGAAACCACAAAAAAAACAATTATAAATTTTACACAAATAATAGGCAAGTTCTGCTATACTGCAAAAACTGTGCAAAACAACAAGACATTGATGCAAAAAAGAAAATCTTTTTTGTATTCCGTTGTCAAGGTAGGATTTGAGGTGTTAAAAACTTAACAGTTTAGTGTTAGTTTTAGAGATACAATACAGAAACAGGCTGACCGAGCGTCAGCTGACCGAGTCCATGCCGACGGGTGGTCACCACATACACTAGCACTATCCTACATAGAAATTAGGTGCAGGAGTAGGCCATTCGGCCCTTCGACAAGTTTACACTTGGGACAAGTTTACACTTACTGAATTATCAAAGCCAAATAACCTACAAACCTGTATGTTTTTGGGATGTGGGAGGAAACCAGAGCGCATGGAGAAAACCCACACGGTCACAGGAAGAATGTACAAACTCCGGACAGAGAGCACCTGTAATCAGGATCAAACCCGGATCTCTGGCGCTGTGAGACAGCAGCTCTAACTACATCACTGCTCAGAAAGAGAGATTTCCACTGCACGTTTGTGAGGTTTTTATTTTCAGCGACTGATTATAATTTGGAACTCAATAATTGTTAAAAGTGGTGGAAGCAGAGTTGATCAGGACTTTCAGAGAGAACTGAAGCAGAATATGCTAAGTTCCTCATTAGGTCAAGCAGCATGTGTGGAAAGCAAAACAGAATTGACATATTGGTTCAATGACCCCCAGCAAAAAAAGGAAAAGTGAGAAAATATGTGTGTTTAAATTTGCAGAGATGGGTGGAGAATAGTAAGATTGAACGAGAACTTACCAAGTTTGAAGGTTGATCTTTATTTCATGAGGAGTTGCGGTGAGGGATTTCGTGAAGAGCCCGCCGGCACGCATGCGCGACATTCTTCAAAGCAGCGGTGTGGAATCACAGAAACAACAACAGAAATGACTTGGCATAGTAAGATTTAAAGAGACTCTAATTACCAGCTGAAGATGATCGAGGGTTGGGAGCGGAGGGCACGAAATCCCTCACCGCAACTCCTCATGAAATAAAGATCAACCTTCAAACTTGGTAAGTTCTCGTTCAATCTTACTATTTCATTTCGGAGTCACGTGAGTGACTTCGTGAAGACTTCAAAGCTTCTGTGATTACACGCCCTGGACAACGTCCATGCGGACACACCACTAGCAAGGATGGCTTGGAGTAAACAAGTTGATGAAACGAGGTTATACTGAAACAGAAAAAGATTTATTAATAACACCACAAATAACGCCCTTTCAATCAGGGACATCCCCACGTTCACACCCGGCGTTCAGCACGGCCTCTGCAAACTGAAGGGGAGCAGCAACAGGCTTATTATAGAAACGCTGGAACACAGCTTCATTCGCCCATCCTGCTGTGGCGAGGATATGGTCCATGGGTACCTCCATGACCCTCGCCGCCGACGTAGATGCAGCCCTGGTGGAGTGGGATTTAAACACATTAGTGTCAATACCTGCCTTAGCCAGGACGATCCGGAGCCACCTGGATATCGTCTGGACTGTCACTCGATGGTGAGGTCTTTTGTGAGTGACAAGCAGGTACAACTCCATTCCTCTGATGCTCCTCGTCACCTTGATGTAGTAACGGATGTGAGTGGCTAAACATAGCCGAGCATCTGCAGGGTATGCCGGGAACTTCAGCTGCAGCCCTGTGCACCCAGGTCTATGCTGCTTAAGTAGCTCATCGATGAAAAAGACTACTTCTCCAGGGGTCGACGTCATCCTGTCAATACGTAGTTTGTGGAGCGTCTGAACCCGCTGTGCTGAAGTCAGCGCTAGTAGCATCACCAATTTCATAGTGAGTTGGTCCAGCTGTAACCCTTCCATGGGTGACCACGACCTGAGCAGGGTAAGTACATCCCTGACATCCCAGGTGATGTTGTAGCGTGGTGTAGGCGGATTCAGATTGAATATTCCCCGCATAAGCCTGGACACTAGCCTGTTCGATCCTACCTCGATGTTGAGGTAGAATGATAGCGCACTCCTGGCGCTGTTGATGGCACTATAACTCAAGTGCTCATCATGGTGCAACCCCGCGAGGAATTCCAGGACGTCGGCTATGGAGACATCGTCATAGGTGATGTGAGAGCGACTGCAGTAGGCTTCCCACTTGGTGATGTGGGAGAGATATCTCCGCCTGGTTGACTCTCGACATGATGCTCCAATGGTGTTCATGGTCCGGGTGGCAAGGCCATACTGCATCCATGGCCTGGTCAGAACCTGCAAGCCAGTAATTTTAGATACGCATGGCAGGGGTGTAACTCCCCTGAGACAGGGTGAGAAACCAAATGCGGGCAACCCTCTAGAGGGACCCAAGGTTGACTAATCATGTCAGAGACCACCGGATACCAAGGCTGTGTAGGCCAGTCGGGTATGACAAGAATGCCTCTGGCAGAATCCATCCTGATTTTTTGTAATACCCGACTGATGAGGCAAAACGGGGGGAATGCATAGAAAAACCACTTCCCCCAGTCTAGCGAGAATGCATCAATCGCTAATGCCCCAGGGTCTGGTTCCCATGAAACATATGTCGGTACCTGATGGTTCAACCGGGACGCAAAAAGGTCGATATCCGGTTGGCCAAATTTGGCTGTAATTTGGGCAAATATTTGAGGATACAGCATCCACTCAATACTATCATTGAATTTGTGTGACCTGGTGTCTGCCACAGTATTAAGCCTACCTGGCAAATAGGTGGCTGAAATCCAAATATCTCGATCAATACACCAGCACCAAATAGTATTAGCCAATTTGTCACAAGAGACTGACCTGGTACCGCCCATATGGTTTAAATATGCCACCGCTGTGGTGTTGTCTATTTGGAGACGGACATGAGTACCACTAAGATGAGCAAAATATGCCCGCAGTCCGTGAAATGCTGCAAGCAGCTCCAAATAGTTAATCCCTTGTATTAGCTACATGCTAGCTTCAAGGGGATCCCACCTGCCTCCACAACTAGAAGAGCTGTCCGCAGCTCCCCAGCCTAGAGAGCTTGCGTCAGTTTGCAAATATACCACCGGATTGGGCACAACAATGGGTTTGAATGCCCTGCCAATATTGGACACCCACCATTGTAGCTCAACCTTAGCATCAGAAGGCAGCTCCATAGGTCTGTCAAAATGACCAGCGTTCTTTTTTAACGCAATAATTTTGGCCCTTTGCAGGTTTTGATAATGCAAAGGCCCAAACCGGGCTGCCGGAAATAAAGCTACGATTTTCCCAATTATCTTAGCTGTATGCCGAATAGATGGTATACTGGCGGATGCGAGATCCTGACATGCAAGGGAGACATCCTCCACCTTGTGAAATGGAATGGTGGCCCTCATTTGAATAGAGTCCACCGTGAAACCCAAATAATCCATAACCTGGGATGGGTGAAACTTCGATTTTTCTGGATGAACTATAAACCCCAGTTGCTGAAATATAGTAACAGTTGCTGAAACAGCGCTTTCAGCTGCTTCCAGAGTATTGCCAATAATCAGAATATCATCCAAATAAGCCATTACAATATGATGTTCTATGCGTAATTTGGCCATAATAGGTTTAAGTAATTTAGTAAAGAGCCTAGGGGCAGTAGTAAGCCCATTTGGTAAGGCCCGATATTGCCAGAGCTGATCCATCCAGACAAATTTCAAAAATTTCCGGTGATGTTTCCGGATGGACACTGAATAGTATGCATCTTTTAAATCAATACATGCCATAAAGCAACCATGCGAAATCAGTGATTTGGCTGTCTCAAAGGTGTCCATTTTGAAATGTGTATATGTTACAAAGGTATTCAACTGGGTCAAATCAATAATTACCCGACAACCTCCATCCTTTTTTGGTCTAGTAAATATATTGGAGACGAATTCAATGGGCTCGTGAATAGTTTTCTCTATCACGCCTTTTTGTTCCAAACGAAAAATTTCAGCCGTGCCTGCTGCCTGCTCAACAGCAGACAGCGTAAACTTCCGTTTAGGCATATGCTGGGATGGAGGAATGTTGCCGTGAATAAATTCAATAGAATGACCCCAAATATTTTGTAAAACAAATTTATCCGAAGTAACTGATACCCAAGCTTTAGCAAAGAACCGGAGTCGCCCTCCCACACGTGAGATTAAAGGGGCAGGGGAAAGAAACCCAGACCGCCTTACCTCCATGGTCACCGGCGGTCCCTGACATACTTGGGTGGCCGAGGAGGTGCTGGGTTGGGCTGACGATAAGATGGCTTCATCTTCCACTGGGGTCGCTGTGTGCCTGACCCTAAAAAAGACCGCTGCTGCTGGCCCTGTTGGTAGTAGTGCTGAGTAGTAGCATATGGTCTTGATGCTGATGCGACCGGACCTCGCGGTCGAGCAGGGGGAGCTTTTGGCACCATCGGTCTGGGGGCGATCTGAGATCGCATAAGTCCCACCGTTTTGGCTACCTCGTCCAGCTCCTTGACCCTCTTCGGAAGGTCTTCCCCGATGTTCTTCCGGAAATCGTTGATTTCATGCTGGGTGGCACATAATAGTGCTAACGCATCCTCCTGATCCAATGACAGGTCCGTTCCATCGACCGACCGCGCAAAGGCGGTAATACCGGCCGTGAGGAGTTTGAGGATCCGCTGGAGTTTAACCTCCTGATGGCGGACAGCCACGCCGATGTTGCCCCATATGGGCGTATTGACCAGTGGCACGTTGAGGGCATTACAGTTGGACGGGGCCTTGTGGCGCTGAGTGGCCTGTGAGAGTACTTCCTCCTGCAACCGATGATTCGTGAGAAAGTCCACTGTTGCTGCCAGCTTTGGCTGGAGCGGAAGTCCAGTTGTAATCGGTGCAGCAAATTTGGCCGCCACGTCCAGTAACTCAGCTGTCGGTGGCTCCGACGGTGTTGGGGTGGGGTCAAACCCTTCTTCCCCTTGTGGCTCGCTGATGAGGGAAACCGGCGAGGTGGCCCTGTGCCTGACGATATCCGTGGGTGCGTACTGCTGTTGATTATGGAGTACCAGCTCCAGCAGCCGCTCGATGCGGTCAATACGCCCCCCCATCCTGAACACTCGGATGGTCGGAGTCCTCCGGCTCAGAAAACATGCCGGGGCTCCTATCATCGGCCCGCACCTCAGAGAAGTGATCTCGGTGCCGGAATGGATCGCTTTCGGCCTCCGCAGCGAAACCGTGCGAGTCCCGCGCGGGCAAGGTGTCCAACCGCCTCTTCTTGGCAGGAGTAGAAGCCATTGCCACAAAGGGCCCTGACGGCTTGGGGTCGACTCCAGCAGAAGCATGGAGCGACGACCGCGCGGGCTTGCCGGCTGTCCACAATTTGGACGGTGCCGACGCATGGTCTCGTCCACCCATCCATGGGGGACTCGGCGACCGAGGCGGGACCGTACCCAAGCCCCCCGTCCCGGCGGCGGGGGTTGGGAGTTGGATAGCAGACCTTAACGACCCAGGTCCCGCCGTTGCACCAGACCGCTCCATGGCGGCTGGTGGAGCCTTGGCCCGAACCGGGTTAGGCTTACGGGCTCCTCTGCTGCCTTTTAATGAAGGGCTAGCGGAGGGGGGTCGGGCCGCAGCACGAGACCCCTTCCCCGTTGTCGCCAAAGGCGAACTTGTGGCAGGGTCCACCCTTTCAGGAGGCACCCCGACGTCCTCCTCCACGCACTCCTCCTCGGAGCTGTAGCGACTCAGCGGGTTCCGACCTGCAGCAGCAGATGGCAATGATTTCCCCGCTCTCTTCCCGGCCCCAGGTGTAACCGATGAGGGCGCCGGGCCGGTCAAACGACGACTTCGTCCAGACATTTCCAAACACTCCAAACCGCACCCTTGCTGAAAGACAAAACCGACAGCAAGGGCCAACCAACTTAAGGTTAGTTTAACTTACCTAAGTGGCTCCTTTTGAAGGGCTGGCGAGAAGCGCGCCCCACCGCCAGCTGTCGGCAGCAATGCGTTGCGACGATATGTCGCGCATGCGTGCCGGCGGGCTCTTCACGAAGTCACTCACGTGACTCCGAAATGAAATGAAGGGTCTTAAGGTACTGTCCCACTTGGGCTGTCCTCTACTCAGTTTGCCCTCGACTCATACTCGCAGCATGGTCTACACGAGGTCGTAGGAGGTCTTTGTAACTCTCCTTCATGCTCGAGAGTAGTCCCCGTGTATTTGAGGCCTCAGCTAGGTCGTGGCGTATTTTTCAACATGTTGAAAAATGCCCGCGAGTAAATTTTCCTGAAGTTAGTTGTAGCTAGTTGAAGCTAGTCTTCAACATAGTCGAAGGAGGTCGAAGGAGGTCTTCTACATAGGTCGAAGGAGGTCGAAGGAGGTCTTCAACATGCCATTTTTTCAAACTCTCCTAAACTCTTCTAAACTCGCCAATTAGGTTGCCCAAGTGGAACAGCCCCTTTAAGTGACCTATCTGTAGGGAATGTAAACATGCTGGAACTGTGAAATCCTTAATACAGCAGTGAAAGGAAATCTGAAATAATATGAAGGGCAGTGGCTGTTCTTGAACCTAATGGTGTGGAAGTTAAGTTTCTGTCTGAGGTTGCAATGGACTATAGACAATAGGTGTACAAGTAGGCCATTCAGCCCTTCGAGCCAGCACTGGCAATCAGTACCCCGTTCCTGCCTTCTCCTCATATCCACAGACTCTGCTATCTTTAAGAGCCCTATCTAGATCACTCTTGAAAGTATCCAGAGAACCGGCCTCCACCACCCTCTGAGGCAGAGAATTCCACAGACTCCCAACTCTCTGTGTGGCATTGGAACCAGTTCTTGGGGAGGTGGGACCAGTAAAAACAGGACGGTCTGCACCTGGGCTTGAAGGGAACCAATGTGCTTGGGGGAGTGTTTGCTAATGCTGCCAGGGAGGATTTAAACTAATGTGGCAGGGGGATGGGAGCATGAGCAGAGAGACAGATGGATGTAAAATGAGGGTAGAAGCAATAGGTAGCAAGGTGAAAAGTAAAAGCGGCAGGCAGAAAAATCCAGGGCAAAAATCAAAATGGACCATTTTTCAACATAATTGTATAAGGGGTAAGAGTGTTCTAAAAACAAGCCTGAAGGCTTTGTGTCTCAATGCAAGGAGCATTTGTAATAAAGTGAATGAGTTGAATGTGCAGATAGTTATTAATGAATATGATATAGTTGGGATCCAGGGTGACCAAGGCTGGGAGCTGAACATCCAGGGATATTCAATATTCAGGAGGGATAGACAGAAAGGTAAAGGATGTGGAGTAGCATTGCTGGTTAGAGAGGAGATTAACGCAATAGAAAGGAAGGACATTAGCTTGGAGGATGTGGAATCGATATGGGTAGAGCCGCGAAACACTAAGGGGCAGAAAACGCAGGTGGGTTTTGTGTACAGGCCACCTAACAGTAGTAGTGGAGTTGGGGATGGCATCAAACATGAAATTAGAAAAGCGTGCAACAAGGGTAAAACAGTTATAATGGGTGACTTCAAACTACATATAGATTGGGTGAATCAAATTGGCAGGGGTGCTGAGGAAGAGGATTTCTTGGAATGTATGCAGGATAGTTCTCTAAACCAACATGTAGAGGAACCAACGAGAGAGCAGGCTATTCTAGACTGGGTACTGAGTAGTGAGGAAGGGTTAGTTAGCAGTCTTGTTGTGCGTGGCCCCTTGGGCAAGAGTGACCATAATATGGTTGAGTTCTTCGTTAGGATGGAGTGTGACATTGTTAATTCAGAAACAAGGGTTCTGAACTTAAAGAAAGGTAACTTTGAGGGTATGAGACGTGAATTGGCCAATATAGACTGGCAAGTGATTCTTAAAGGGTTGACGGTGGATATGCAATGGAAGGCATTTAAAGACTGCATGGATGAACTACAAGAATTGTTCGTCCCAGTTTGGCAAAAGAATAAATCAGGGAAGGTAGTGCATCCGTGGATAACAAGGGAAATCAGGGATAGTTTCAAAACTAAAGATGAAGCACACAAATTAGGCAGAAAAAGCAGCCTACCAGAGGACTGGGAGAAATTCAGCAGAGTCCAGCAGAGGAGGAATAGTTTATGAAAGAAAACTGGCAGGGAACATAAAAACGGACTGCAAAAGTTTTATAGATATGTGAAAAGAAAAAGGTTAGTTAAAACAAATGGAGGTCCCTTGCAGTCAGAAACTGGTGAATTGATCATGGGGAACAAGGACATGGCAGACCAATTGAATAACTACTTTGGTAGTTCACAAAGTTCACAAAGTTCACTTTGGTAGTTTCTGTCTTCACTAAGGAAGACATAAATAATCTGACGGAAGTAGCAGGGGACGGGGGGTCAAATGAGATGGAGGAACTGAGTGAAATCCAGGTTAACCGGGAAGTGGTGTTAGGCAAATTGAATGGATTAAAGGCCGATAAATCCCCAGGGCCAGATAGGCTGCATCCTACAGTACTTAAGGAAGTAGCCCCAGAAATAGTGGATGCATTAGTGGTAATTTTTCAAAACTCTTTAGATTCTGGAGTAGCTCCTGAAGATTGGAGGGTAGGTAATGTAACCCCACTTTTTAAAAAAAGGAGGGAGAGAGAAAACGGGGAATTACAGACTGATTAGTCTAACATCGGTAGCGGGGAAAATGCTAGTCAGTTATTAAAGATGGGATAGCAGCACATTTGGAAAGTGGTGAAATCATTGGACAAAGTCAGCATGGATTTATGAAAGGTAAATCATGTCTGACGAATCTTATAGAATTTTTTGAGGATGTGACTAGTAGAGTGGATAAGGGAGAACCTGTGGATGTGTTATATCTGGAATTTCAGAAGGCTTTCGACAAGGTCCCACATAAGAGATTAGCATACAAACTTAAAGCACACGGTATTGGGGTTCAGTATTGATGTGGATAGAGAACTGGCTGGCAGACAGGGAGCAAAGAGTAGGAGTAAACAGGTCATTTTCAGAATGGCAGGCAGTGACTAGTGGGGTACCGCAAGGCTCAGTGCTGGGACCCCAGCTATTTACAATATATATTAATGATCTGGATCAGGGAATTGAATGCAACATCTCCAAGTTTGCGGATGACACAAAGCTGGGGGGCAGTGTTAGCAGTGAGGAGGATGCTGGGAGGCTGCAAGTTGACTTGGATAGGTTGGGTGAGTGGGCAAATGCATGGAAGATGCAGTATAATGTGGATAAATGTGAGGTTATCCACTTTGGCGGCAAAAATAGGAGGGTAGATTATTATCTGAATGGTGGCCGATTAGGAAAAGAGGAGATCTAACGAGATCTGGGTGTCATGGTAGGTTGAGACCAGTTATTGAAAGTAGGCATGCAGGTGCAGCAGGCTGTGAAGAAAGCGAATGGTATGTTGGCATTCATAGCAAAAGGATTTGAGTACAAGAGCAGGGAAGTTCTACTGCAGTTGTACAGGGTCTTGGTGAGGCCACACCTGGAGTATTGCATACAGTTTTGGTCTCCTAATCTGAGGAAAGACATTCTTGTTATAGAGGGAGTACAGAGAAGGTTCACCAGACTGATTCCTGGGATGGCAGGACTTCCATATGAAGAAAGACTGGATAGACTCGGCTTGTACTCGCTGGAATTTAGGAGATTGAGGGGGGATCTTAAAGATGCTTACAAAATTCTTAAGGGGTTGGACAGGCTAGATGCAGGAAGATTGTTCCCGATGTTGGGGAACTCCAGAACAAGGGGTCACATTTTAAGGATAAGGGGGAAGTATTTTAGGACCAAGATGAGAAGATCTTTTTTCACACAGAGAGTGGTGAGTGTGGAATTCTCTGCCACAGAAGGTAGTTGAGGCCAGTTCATTGGCTATATTTAAGAGGGAGTTAGATGTGGCCCTTGTGGCTAAAGGGGTCAGGGGGTATGGAGAGAAGGCAGGTACAGGATACTGAGTTGGATGATCAACCTTGATCATATTGAATAGTGGTGCAGGCTCGAAGGGCAAAATGGCCTACACCTGCACCTATTTTCTATGATTCTATGATTCTATGAAAAAGTGTTTCCTCATCTCCGTTCTAAATGTCTTACCCCTTATTCTAAAACAGTGGCTCCTGGTTCTGGACATGTTTCCTGCCTCTAGCTTGGCCAAATCCTTAATAATCTTATTTGTTTCAATAAGATCCCCTCTCCCTTGTCAATATTCCTAGTTACATTCTCAAAAAACTCCAGAAGATTAGTCAAGCATGATTTCCCCTTCGTAAATCCATACTGACTCGGACCAATCCTGTTACTGCTATCCAAATGTGCTGCTATTTCATCTTTTATGATTGACTCCAGCATCTTCCCCACCACCGATGTCAGGCTAAGTGCTCTATAATTCCCTGTTTTCTTCTCTCCTGTCTTTCTTAAAAAGTGGGATAACATTAGCTACCCTCCAATCCACAGGAACTGATCCTGAATCTATAGAACATTGGAAAATTATCTCCAATGCATCCACGATTTTTTGAGCCACTTGCTTAAGTACCCTGGGATGCAGACCCTGGGAATTTATCAGCTTTCAGTCCCATCAGTCTACCCAGCACCACTTCCTGCCTAATGTGGATTTCCTTCAGTTCCTCTGTCACCCAGATCCTCTGGCCACGAGTACATCAGGAAGATTGTTTGTGTCCTCCTTAGTGAAGACGGATCCAAAGTATCTGTCCAACTCATCTGCCATTTCCTTGTTCCCCATAATAAATTTACCCTTTTCAGTCTTCAAGGGTCCAACTTTGGTCTTAACTATTTTTTTCCTCTTCACATACCTAAATAAGCTTTTACTATCCTCCTTTATATTCTTGCAGCAAGAAGAGGTCATGGCTTGGATTGTGGGGACCCTTGATGATGGATCCTGCCACTTGAGGTAGTGTCTCATATGGATGCTTTCTACGGTGAGAAAATCTGTGCCCATTTTGAACCTGTCTGAGTCCACCGCTCTCTGCAATTTCTTCCATTGGAATACCATACCAGGCCATGATGCAACCAGTCATGATACTAATCGTGTGATCTGTTGCTCCTATCCAACCTACCCATATTCCTGAGGCTTTTTCCAACTTGCTGATGCTGGCTTTGGCTGCACACCTTCCTATTAATCTGGCTTTGGTCCTGGCCTTATTCTGGGCCCTCAAACTTAGCAGAGGATTTAGTTTGTACCATGGGACCCTCAACTCACACCTGAAATAATAAGTGAGTCAGATGGCACAACATTTGGATATTTGTACTTACCCATAAGTTGCATTGAATTCCTCCAGCGCTCTATGTTTTGTTCACGATTCTCACATCAGCAGTTCCTTGTCTCTCCAGAGTTTCTGCAAAGTCAGATGCCGAATTATTGGAGATTTACTTTGTGGCATCTGGGAGGGTCAAAAGCCTTTTGATTAGTAGGCGACCCCCACATTAAGATGGCGGCCTGCAGGAGTGGGGTGCTGTTGTGTATGGCTGCTCTGCCTGCAGTCCGTCCTTTCACCTTTGTTTATATTTATTTTTAGTCCTGTTAGATCAAAATGTTTGTTGTTGGTCTTCTTTTATGTGGTGGGTGGGGGGAGGGGAAGGGGGAAACTTTATTTCTGCCTTTATCTGCCTTCTGCGGTTCTCCTCCGAATCGCATCTTCGTCCTCTCGTGCAGCACACCGTCGGGACTGGAGCGGCATTTCCTGCCGGGACCAACCGGGACTACAGCTTCTGCGGTGGCGCAGCGCTGGGCCACCATCGTGGAGCGGGCGATGCCTTACCGGGTCGCCGTGGGGTAAGCTCTGGAGTGCTATGACCACCGACTCCCAACATCGCGGAGCCGTGCCTGCGGACGTCTGGCCGTGGGCGGGTGGCGCTGGATTTAAAGCACCGCGGAGCCTGGGATCTGAGTCGGAGCTCCAGCCAGCATGGCCTAAGGACTTCGGGTGCCACGGTCTCCGGGGAGGGAGCGGCTGCACCAGACATTCCAAGCCGCTGAGGATTGTTCACCCGATGCCAGTGCTCCATCTTCCCGGCAGGAGGGCCTATCACATCAGGCCGCCATTGTGGGGACTGGCTGCAGAGGCCTCAAATAGGCCCCGACTTCGGGCAGACTAGGAGGACGACTGGACTTTTTGGTGCCTTCCCTCACAGTGGAAAGTGTTGATCATGCTGTTGGGGGGACGTTCATGTTGAATCCTATAGTGTATTGTGTCTTTATGTTTCTTCTTTTTTTTTAATTTTATATGGATGCATGGTAATCTAATTTTTTTTTCTCTGTAAAGCACTTTGGCTTCAACGTGATTTGATTTAAAAGTGCTATATAAATAAAAATGACTTACTTACTTACATCTGACACTCAGTCTGTGGGGGTGGCCTGCTAGTCAAGAGGCTGTTGCTCATGTCTGCAGTTACTTTGGGTCATACATTTATTGCATTTCCTAGTGTGTGCGTCTCTCCAGTGTTCCCGCAGCATTAGCTGAAGCAGCGGGAGAGCTGAAAGGGCCAAAACATCCCGACAACTGCCAGTCACACTATTGGTGTAGCCTGAAAAACTCTCATGTTGCAGCTCCATAGCAACAAATTCTGCAGGTCAGTTGAAGCACTATTGAGTGTGGTGAGGCGCTGAGTTAAAAAAAAAGATCTGCGTCAAAAGATCTTGAGTTAAAATATCGGTCTGAAACAGATCTGTCTGTTGTCTGTCTGCCCATCAGATTGAAGAAAAAATTCCGACCCGAAACGTCATGTTCTCCTGAGATGCTGCCTGACCCAGAGCATTACTCCAGCACTTAGTGTCTTCTTGAATTTTCTGATAGCCATTTGAGATACCAGACCTCTGGCCAAAGTAATGACCTTGAAGAATCAATGTTAGTGTGTAGATTAATGTTATAAAAATAATACAAAGGATGTCAATAAATTGGAAATAGTGCAAAATAGTGCATCACTTACTGTGATGTTCCTTCACCCTGTCTGAAGAAGAATCTCGACCCGAGACGTCACCCGTTCCTTCTCTTCAGAGATGCTGTCTGTCCTGCTGAGTTGCTCTAGCTTTTTGTGTCTATCTTTGGTTTAAAACAGCAGCTGCAGTTCCTTCATACACATGTTCCTTTGCTTGTGGGTTTGAGTTATATAGAGTTGGGACTTTTTTCATTGCTGCGTAAGAGGCTGAGAGGTGAACTTATTGAGGTGTACAAGGGACATGGATAAAAGTAGAGAATTCAACAATTCGAGGGCGCAGGCTTAAAGTGAGAATAGAGAGATATAAGAGGGAACTCAAGGTCAACTTTTTAACTGAGAGGTTAATCTGTACCTGGAATGTGCTGCCAGAGGAAGCTATAGAGGCAGATACAATTCCGACTTCCAAAAGAGATTTGGACAGATATATGGATATAAACTGTTTAGAGGGCAATGGGCCAAATGCAGGCACATAACATTTGCTCAGATTGCCAACTTGGTCATCGTGGACAATGTGTGTTGAAGGGCATGACTGTGCTGTTCAGCTCCATGACTCTATAATGCTATGCAGTACAAGTATCCAAAATATTGACCATCAGTAATGCAGATAATTGGACCTGCGGTTCTTTGACCCCGTCTCTGTGGCTTCTAATTCAATAGCTTTTGGTAGACTGTGTTAGCAGCAGAAAATACTCTGAAATAATAATATTTTAGTACTGGAACCCATCCTAAAGAAAATTAGGAACAGAAAGGAAAAAAGATTGCCTCGAGCTGTATAATGTAACCAAGTAATTACATGTGCTTTCCAACTTTCTAACCACGAGGTAATTATAGCACAAAGGATGCTGTGAAGTATTAACAGTAACTCAGTCAAAGGGGTACTGCGATGCCAGAGAAGCTATTATCACCGAACTAGTATCTAGAGACAAGGTAATCTCCTCCAATGGCAGCTGTGGAATTTAAATTCAGATAATAATCTGGAATTAAAACCAAAACTGGTCATTAATAATGATGACCACAATGTCATCTGGAGCAAAAGTCCATCTGGTTAATTAATGTCATTCAAGGGTGAACATATGCCATCCTTATCAGGGCACCACGGTGGCACAGCTGTCGAGTTGCTGCCTCACAGCGCCAGAGACCTGGGTTCGTTCCTGACTACGAGTGCTATCTTTATGGAGTTTGTGTGTTTTCCTCATGAACCATATGGGTTTTCTCTAGGAGCTCCAGTTATCTCTCACACTCCCAAGACGTACAAGTTTGTAGGTTAATTGGCTTGGTAAATTGTTCATAGTGTGTGTAGCATTGTGTCAGTGTGCGGGGATCACTGGTCGGTGCGGACTCGATGGGCCAAATGCCCTGTTTCCGTGCTGTACCTCTAAACAAAACTAAACGTGCGGGTTTGCAGGTTAATTGCCTTCTGTAAAATTGCCCCAGCGTGTAGGATAGAAATAGTGAAATGGTGATTGTTTGTCGGCACGGACTCGGTGGGCCAAAGGGCTTGTTTCCACACTGTATCTCTAAACCTATCTGGCCTATATTTGACCCCAGTCCAACTATGTACGTAGTTGATTCCTAATGCCCTCAGATATAGCCTGACAAGCCACTTAGTTCAGCAATAACTAGGGATGAGCAATAAATATTGGCTTTGTCAGTGACGTTGATCCTTAAAAAATAATTTGAAAATAAAATTAAGTACTGGAGAAGCCACATTTTTTGTTTAGAAAATGTAATATTCCATAAAACAATTACTAATAATAATTTGTACCTGAGAAAAATAAGCAATTATGTTTCATTGATCCTGGTCAAATTATCTCTCAAAGAAGCCTCTTCGATTTTGATCATATTGACATATTAAGATAAATTCCGGACCCCTCAATTCATAATCTTGTTGGATGGATGTTATACTGTAAAGGGCTTGATCCACTAAGGCGATTTTTCAGCGGACTGCCGGCGATTGTCAAGTTGCCGGCACTCGCCTGAAAAACTGGGAACTGAAACGGCGACTGTCAGAGTGGAACACACACACACATCGCAAAGGCGGGGGCCAGGGAAAGCAGGGGGAGCGCTGTCTGAAATTCACACGGTGCAAAGCCAAGGTGATACAGACACACACCGTGATGAACAGGAAGGTTAAGACGGCTAGCCCAATGTATGGTAAGTACTTTAAAAGGGGGGGGGGAGGGAGAAGGTGGAAGAAGGGGGGAGAAGGGGGAGAAGGTGTGGAGACACTTTTAAGAAGCCAGACAACATTTAATAAGCCAGAGATACACAGCTGTGAAGTTCGGCAGGCATTTAACATTACCAGTCGGTTATCCTTGGTTCTGAAAACTCATGCTTACTACCTACGACTACCTTGACTACCCATAACTACATGTCAACCCCACTACAACTGCACCTATGACTAGATGATTATCGATTTTCTCCATGACGACCAAACATGTTGAAAAAATTGCGGCGACCATACTGAAGCCGCGACTAGTTCCCAGAATGCGGGAACTCTTCGGGACCATGCAGGAGACTCACCAGAGACCACCAGCAAACATGTGGCGACCATGTGGCGATCGTGTGGCAAACGCACTAGCCTAAAAAGTCGCCTAAGTGGGACAGGCCTTTAACTGTCACAACTGTACAAGGCATTGGTGAAACTAATTCTGGAGTTTGGTGTACAATTTTGGTCGCCTAATTATAGGAAGGATGTCAACAAAATAGAGAAAGTACAGAGGAGATTTACTAGAATGTTGCTTGGGTTCCAGCAACTAAGTTCCAGAGAAAGGTTGAACAAGTTAGGTGTTTATCCTTTGGAGCACAGAAGGTTAAGGGTGGACTTGATTGAGGTCTTTAAAATGATGAAAGGGATAGACAGAGTTGACGTGGATAAGCTTTTCCCATTGAGGGTAGGGAAGATTCAAACAAGAGAGCATGATATGAGAATTAAGGGACAGAGGTTTAGGGGTAACATGAGGGGGAACTTCTTTACTCAGAGAGTGGTGGCTGTGTGGAATGATCTTCTAGCAGAAGTGGTCGAGGCAGGATCGATTTTACCATTTAAAAGTAAAGTGGATAGGTATATGGACGGGAAGGGAATGGAGGTGTATGGTCTGAGTGCAGGTAGGTGGGACCAGGGGAAAATAAATGGTCGGCACGGACTGGAAGGGCAGAGAAGGCCTGTTTCCGTGCTGTAATTGTTATATGGTTATATGGTTAATTGTAGAGCTTGAAACTTTTAAGTCAAAAGTTCACCAGAATCACCGGTCAAATTAAAGAAAAATAAATTTGTGCAGAAGAGCCAACAACATTGTACTAGTTTAGTTTTGTTTAGAGATACGGCATAGAATAAGGCCCTTCGGCCCACCAAGTCCACGCCAACACTATCCTACATTGGATTACCGTGAATTTATTTTTGACTGATGTTAAAACTTCTTCAAAAATTGGTGGTATATTTATTAGTACAGATTGTCATCTATTGATAATTAAATATTATGGAAAAAATTGTTCCTGCATATTAACAATCTCTCAGAATTCCAAAGCAATGGAATGAAGTGTTGATATGCCTTGCATGTGGTAGAAAAGATACTGAATATTATTGAGATGGATGCCGTGATGCTCACTGACTATAATGATTTGAGAAATACGAATATTGTACATTTAGATCAATTGTGGAATCTGCCAAAGTAGTGACGCATGTAGTCTCAGTTGAGAGTAAGCTGAGGCAACTGTCAGTATTGTGTCACATGGAAAGCAGAACTGCTATTGACTTCTCATGTGGTGGTGCAGTTAGTGCTCAGGGGCCTTCAAAGAGATCTCTAGGTTTGCAGCTGCTCCTATCCTGTCAAATCTTATTTTATATGCCTGCAGGCAGGAATATGAATTCTGCTTTAATTATCTCAGTGTTCGCATAATAAATTCTGTCATCTACACAGATGGCTACAGCCTGTGTATTCTGTTTGTTTTTCCAGCAGCATTCTGTGTGGGGAAAATAGTTAAAACCTTATCGTACAGATCATGAATATTAATAATCTGCGCATAGAGGTGACTGCCAGTGAGGAGAGTGAAGTTCTGTCTATTTACCTGGAGGGGTAGGTGCTGGTGGTGACTGTAGTAAATTGCAGCTTGCCGCAATTTATGTTCAGCGCTTTCCCTATTTCCTTGACACAGCCAAACCAAAAAAATCAGTGACAACTCCAATTAATGCAATGGTTGGCTCTTTGACGTTGGTCTCTGCAACAAAATAGTATCCCCTGTCAATTGTGCGGACTGATCATAATCATAATCATACTTTATTAGCCAAGTATGTTTTGCAACATATGAGGAATTTGATTTGGCATACAGTCATACGAATAAAAAGCAAAATACATTAAAAAAAATTAATTTCTTTTATTAGAAGTAATCAATTTACAATAGTGTAAACATTATACAAACATCAACTTAATTCCATATTTTTTTAAATAACCCGTTGAAAGTTATTATCTTCTATTTTTTTAGGAAATAAAGATAAGGATAGAGTAGTTTTAAATCAATAAGAGGGTGATTAAATAATAATTTGATTATATAAAAGAGAAAAAGAAAATAGAGAAAGGAAAAAAGGTTAACAAAAAGTGAAAAGATATTATATATATATATATAAATGAAAATCAACAAAATATATTGTATCTAAAACTATTACAAATAATAATATCAATGAAGATATGCCTATTAATCCTAGTATAAGAATATGTTATTCTCATCAAGTCCCGCAGGGTACCCGTCAAGCTGTGATGTCAAGAACAGCTACTTCTCTAAATACTGTATATATGGAGACCATATTTGTTCGAAGGTATTATATTTGTCCAATAGGACAAATCTGATTCTTTCTAATTGTAACGTCTCCAACATTTCTGCTGCCCACATTTTAATTGTGGGGGTTAATGTTCCCTTCCAAAATTTCAATATGATTTTTTTCCCTATTATCAAACAGCAATCAAAGAAATTTCTTTGATTTACTGTAAGTACCGAATTTGAATCCAAAATTCCAAGTATTAATAACTTTGGGTCTGGATCCAATTTAATTTTAAGAACCTCAGAAATAACCTTAAAAATTTCTATCCAGTAGTGATTCAATTTGGGACATGTAGCAAAACTGTGTGTTAAATTTGCTTCTAAATTCTTACATTTATCACAAATTGAAGAGAGATTGGGAAAGATACTATTTAATTTAGTTTTTGAATAATGTAATCTATATAATACTTTGAATTGTATCAATGTATGTCTGGCATTTAACGAACACCGATGTATTTGCTGTAAACTTTCTTCCCAATTTTCTTTTGTTATGGATAAACCAATTTCATTCTCCCATGCTTGACGATATGTTTCAGTTGTTGGATTCTCCTTATCCAAAATTATGTTATATATATAGGCTATTAATTTTTCTGTATTTGGGTGCAAATTAAACAAATCATCTAATAATCCTGGTACTTTATTTTTATAATCTTGTGTGTTGGATTTTATATAATCTCTAATTTGTAAGTACCTAAACAAGTGTTGCGGAGACAATCCGTAGATATCTTGTAACTCTTGGAATAAAAGAAATTTTCCTTTTCTATAAAGGTGCTCTATCCTTTTAATTCCTAAATCATCCCAATGTCTAAACCCTCCATCCAATATAGAGGGTTTAAATAATGGGTTATTCGTTATTGGTAGTCTGAGTGAGAGATTATCTAGCTGTAAAGTCTTAACTATTTGTTTCCAAATACGTCTATTATTATAAATTATAGGGTTGTCCCTATAAATTTTTTTTTGTACTTCCTTTGGGGCAAAGAGAATCGAGCCTACATTATAAGGTAAACAATCTTCCTTTTCCATCTTTAACCACATTGGTTCATGATCCATATTTACCCACCAAAAATTCATATTCTTAATCTGGACTGCCCAAAAATAATATAAAAAATTTGGAAGTGCTAGTCCTCCGTTTATCTTAGATTTACATAAATGTTTTTTACTTATTCTATGATTTTTATAATCCCAAATAAAACTATAAATAATATTATCTATTTTTTTTTTAAAAGTCTTTGGGAGAAAAAAAGGAATAGCCTGAAACAAATATAATAATTGTGGTAAAAACACCATCTTTATAGCATTTATTCTTCCAATCATGGATATAGGAAGTGTTTTCCAATACAGAATATTTTTTTTAAGTTTATCTAATAATAGAGGGTAATTAGATTTAATTAGTGAATTATAAGATTTAGTTACATTAATTCCTAAATATTTTAATTTGTCTGTAACTATTTTTAATGGATATTGTTGTAATATATTTAAATTAATACCTGTTATAGGCATAATATCACTTTTGTTCCAATTAATCCTAAATCCTGAAAATGTGCCAAATTTGGTTATAACATTAAACAGCTTAGGTATACTAATTTCCGGTTTTGTAATATAAATCAAAACGTCATCTGCATATAAAGATATTTTGTTAGTTGTTGTATCAGTATTATAGCCATAGATTTCAGGTTCAGATCTGATTCTTTCCGCCAAAGGCTCTATCATCAAAGCAAATAGTAAAGGCGATAACGGACATCCCTGTCTACATCCCCTAGAGAGCTTAAATTTAGCTGATAATATTTGATTAGTTAAGATTCTTGCCGTTGGATTCAAATATAAAATTCTTATCCATTTACAGAATCTATCCCCCAATTGAAACTTTTCCATTATATTAAATAAATATAACCATTCCACCTGATCGAATGCCTTTTCTGCATCTAGCGATACAACTGCTAATTCCCTGTCCCGTACTCTTTTTGAATATATAATATTAAACAAGCATCTGAGATTATGGGATGAATAGCGTTTTGGAATAAAACCTGTTTGATCATGATGTATTAATTTAGAAATCACTAAACTTAATCTCTGAGATAAAACTTTAGTTAATATTTTTTGGTCTGTATTTAGAAGTGCAATCGCTCTATATGATCCTGGATCTTCCAAATCCTTATCTACCTTAGGAATGAGTGTAATTGTGGATTCGTTTAAAGATTCTGGTAATTTGCCTTGTTCATATGCATATCTATATACTGTATATAATCTTGGGGAAATCAGGTCTAGAAATTTTTTATAAAATTCTGCACTCAGGCCATCAGGGCCCGCTGCTTTTCCATTCTTTAACGAACTAATTGATTCTTCAATATCTTTTACTGTTATTTCAGCGTTTAACAAATGTCTACCTTCCTGATCTAGACTGTTAATTTGACACTCTTGTAGGAATGTTTCCATACCAACTGTTTGTCCTGTTAATTTAGATGAATAAAGATTTTGATAATATTGTAGAAATCTATCATTAATATCTTTTGGTATCGTCAATATATTTCCATCCGCAGATCTAATTCTATGTATCAATTTTTCATCTTCTAATTTTCTAAGTTGTCGTGCTAGCAGTTTTTGTGGTTTGTCTCCAAACTCAAAGTGCACTTGTTTGGTTTGTTGAAATAGTTTAATGACTTGGTTAGAATATATTTTATTTAGTCTATATTTTGCTATTGCAATTTTATTACTTAGCTCTTTAGAAGGGCGTTTTATGTTTTCACTATCTAGTTGTTTTATCTCATTTTCTAACCTTTGTTCCATCTTTCTATTTTCTTTATTAAAATAAGCCTGTGCTGATATTATTGCACCACGCATAAATGCTTTAAATGTGTCCCAGAGTAACGATGGTGAAATCTCAGGTTTGTCATTAGTTTCAAAAAATAGTTTAATCTGTTCCATTACATGTTTACAACAGTCCTTATCCTTTAATATCTGGGGATTAAATCTCCAAGTAGTTGTTTTATTAAGTATATCTTTTAGTTTTATCTTGAATGTTAGTGGCGCATGATCTGAAATAATAATATTATGATATTTTGCATCATACGTAAAAGGTAGTAATTTTGAATCTATTAAAAAATAATCTATCCTAGAATAGGTTCCATATACGGGCGAAAAAAACGAGTATTCTCGTCCGGATGGATTATCTAGTCTCCAAATATCCTTAACATTCGATGTATTAATAAAATAATTTATAAGTTTACTTGAATTAGAGGTAGCTTTCCTTTTTGTAGAAGACCTGTCTAGGTAGCTATCTAAAGTGCAATTAAAATCACCCCCAATAACTAAATTATATTGAGTGGAAATAGGAATATTATTAAATATTTTCTTAAAAAATAGTGGGTTATTAAAATTAGGGGCATATATATTCACCAAAATTATTTTCTGTGAATATAATTCCCCTGTAATTATTACATATCTACCCTCTTTGTCCTCTATTATAGAACTTTGTTTAAAAGGTATACCTTTACGGATAATTATTGCAACTCCTCTAGATTTGTGTATAAATGAAGAGTGATATACCTTGGAAATCCATTTTGCTGTTAATCTATGTTGAGCATCTCTTTTAAGATGAGTCTCTTGAAGGAAGATCACGTCTGATTTCAATCTGTTCAACTGTGCTAGCACCTTTCCCCTTTTAATTGGTTCGTTAATTCCCTTAACATTCCAACTACAGAAGGTAATTCCACCCCCCCCAGTCTTCACATTCATGTCTTCCATTTTACTATTAAGGTGTTTTTTTTTGGAGTAGCCTTCTCGACCCCTCCAGCCCAGCGGTATACCCAAACGCCAACCCGATGAGAATTTCTATCCTCAGTAATCCATATACATATCTTCTTAAAGCAATTATACAATATCGCTCATAACTACATTCATATAATATATAACATAAAATCAAATATTTAATATATAAGAAAAAATACAAAGTGTAATTAAAAAAAGAGAAAAGGGTGTTAACAGGGTGCCCAGAAAAAAAAGAAACTACACTGATATATTGTGTAGTGTGCATTAGTGAGAGCCACACTAGCGTGGCTATTAATCTACTGACTTCCGTTTTTTTTAAAAAAGATGTTAAATGTTCCAGCTCCTGTCTATAATGCTGTGTATATTGGGGTGGGGTACTAACTTTAAGTACTTAGTAATTATTTCTATTATTCATATTACTAATTACTAATTACTAGTTATTAATTTCTATTATAATTAATATTATAATAAATAATACTATATTAGGGGGACAATTGAAATTTTACTAATTAATACCAAACTATAACAACATGTCCATTATTGCCCCTCTTTCTTAATGAATAATTCATAACCACAGGTCGGTGATAAAAGTTCATTCTTCTTCTCCTTCCTCGCTTGCTTCTTCTTCTGCTTCCTCTTCTGCCTTCTTCTGTATGTCTCGAGCGAATTCCAGTGCTTTGGTATGCTTAACAAAATGGTATTCCTTGTTGTCGTAGGTCACTCTCAATGTTGCTGGGTACATCAGACCATATCTGAGATCCTTTATATCCTTTATATTCCGAAGAATACCTCTTGTTTCTGTGAATAAAGATCTTCTCTTAGCCACTTCCGCCGGGTAATCTCTGAAGATACTGATGTTATCTCCTTCGTATTTCAAATTCCTCTTTCTTATTATTATCTTCATCATTTCTTCAAAGACATGATCGTGGGCCACCTTTACAATCATTTGTCTTGGCGGTGCACCTTTCCCAGGGACACGTCTTAAAGCCCTGTGAGCACGGCCCAACAGGGGTTCTTGATCCAAATCCAGAATGTCCTTTAGGAGTTATGCAGCAAATTTTCGCGGGTCTTGATTTCCTTCCCGCCCCTCGGTCAATCCTACGATACGCAAATTCTTACGTCTTTGTCGTCCCTCCAGATCAATATATTTCTCGTTTATTTTATGTAGTAGCTCTGAGAGACGTTTATTCTCGTCGCGTAGCTTCTCACTTTCCTTAGCACTTGTTACAGCAAAGTTAGTCAATTCTTTAATTGCATCATTGTGTTGGTCAAGTAAGATTGAGATAGGATCTATCTTCGCATCCAGCATTTGTTCCGTCTCAGCAATCTTGTCGTTTATCTCAGCCATCCGGTTTTGAAACTCAGCATCCGCCTTTATTTTCCATTCATTCATCATAATCTTTACCGTTTCTGTAGCTTCTTTTTTTAGTTCTTCTTTAATTCTCTCTTGAGACTCCTGGATATCCGTTCTTAACAGTTTTATTTCATCTTTATATTCCTTCTTCAAATCTTTCATTTCTTTCATCAGTTTCTTCATTTCACCAAGCAAAGAATTTTTAAGTTCTTCCATTTCACTTTTTCTTTGTGAAATCTCTTCCTGGGAGGCAGCCAAACTCAAGCCCGAGGCTTTGAGGCCTGCCTCCCTTCTTGGACCTTTTTTTGTCGCGGGGGGGGGGGAGGAGGAATGCATTTTGAATTTCTTACCGAAGTCGCGCGCCTGATGATGTCACGCAGCTTGCAATCGCACCGGAGCCGTTTAGAATCACTCTCCTGCGGTAAGTACCGTTAGTAGCCTCCTTTAACCCCCGATTTTTTTCAGATTTTTGCGGAGCTGATCTGGCGCTGTTCTCTCTCAGAACATGGCGCCACCGGAAGTCCAGCAAAATACATTTTAATATAATTATCCATCTCAGTGACTCCTCTACATTCCTCACTGTGATGGAAGGAGACAAAAAGTTCAATCCCTACCTTCTTTGTCCTCCAGTGGTCAATAGACAATAGACAATCGACAATAGACAATAGGTGCAGGAGTAGGCCATATGGCCCTTCAAGCCAGCACCGCCATTCAATGTGATCATGGCTGACCATCCACAAGCAGTACCCCGTTCCTGGCTTTCCCCCATATCCCCTGACTCCCCTGACTATCTTCAAGAGCCCTATCTAGCTCTCTCTTGATAGTTTCCAGAGAACTGGCCTCCACCGCACTCTGAGGCAGAGAATTCTACAGACTCACAAGTCTCTTTGTGAACAAGTGTTTTTTCATCTTTGTTCTAAATGGCTTACCCCTTATTTTCAAAATGTGGCCCCTGGGTCTGGACTCCCCCAAAATCGGGAACATGTTTCCTGCCTCTAAGAATGTCCTTCCTCAAATTAGGGGACCAAAACTGCACACAATGCTCCAGGTGTGGTCTCACTAGGGCCCTGTACAACTGCAGAAGGATCTCTTTGCTCTATACTCAACTCAATTCGCTTTCTTCTCTGCCTGCTGTACCTACATGCTAACTTTCATTGACTGATGAATAAGGACCCCCATATCCCTTTTTCCCAACTTGACACCATTTAGATAATAATTGCCTTCCTGTTTTTGCTACCAAAGTGGATAACCTCACATTAATCCACATTAAACTGCATCTGCCATGCATCTGCCCACACCCTACCTGCCCAAGTCACCCTGCATTCTCATAGCATCCTCCTCACAGTTCAGACTGCCAACCAGCTTTGTGTCATCTGCAAATTTGATAATATTACTTTGAATCCCATCATTAAATCATTGATGTACATTGTAAATAGCTGCAGTCCCAGCACCGAGTCTTGCGGGACCCCACTAGTTCTGAAAGGGAGCTGTTAATCCCTACTCTTTGTTTCCGCTCTGCAAAACAATTTTCTATCCATGGCAGCATTCTATTCCCAATACCATGTGCCCTAATTTTGCCCACTAATCTCCTATGTGGGACCTTATCAAATGCTTTCTGAAAGTCCAGATACACTACATCCACTGGCTTCCCTTGTCCATTTTCCTAGTCACATTCTCAAAAAATTCTGGAAGATTAGTCAAGCATGATTTCCCCTTCGTAAATCCATGCTGACTCGGACCGATCCTGTTACTGCTTTCCAAATGTGCCGCTATTCGGGGGCCTCTAACCTTCTGTTGACGGGATGATCTTACTCCCGTAGCCGGCGGCGGGCCTCCTCATTGGGACGATCAAGCTCCTGCATTGTTCGGGGGGGGGGGGGGGATCTCAGCTCATCCGCGCCGGGTGATCTACCCCGGGTCAGGGCTAGTCGAACGTTGTGGGGCTTTTGGAGCTTCCTGACGTTGGTCCCAACCTGAGACTGCAAGCTCTTTGATGTTAAGGTCAGCAGGCCTTTGGGGCCTGATTGGGCTTTACCACATTTGGATGGACAGATGGCTAAAAGAATGGGAAATGAATGCTATGGGAACAGGGTATGGTATTAAAATCAGGGATTGCATTGATTTTTTCATTCCAATGGCCCAATGATCACTTATGATTTCTTTAAACGTGTACAATGCCTGATAAAACAATAACAGGGTGTGTTAATCCATATTGAGGATTTAGTTTACATCTTATACCATGAGCAGTTCCTTCTGATTGTTACATTTTACTTTACTTTTGAAATTTGTTCAGACTTTGATTTGGAATCAATGTCAGGGATTTGTAGAAAGATCAATGTCATTAACCCAGGAGGGCTACACACAGCTGGGAAGAGACAAAGGAGGCAAAGGATAATCAAACTAGCCAAGATGTCACACATCTTAACAGTCTTTGGGTTCTTGGTTCTTGGTTACTTGGTCCTCCAAAATATTCCAACTGGAATTTAAACTGGAGGTGGTAAAGGGAGGGGTTTAGCCAGAGAGGGTTATTGGGAAGAAAGTGCCACTTTAAATTTAGTTGCATCTGGCTGGGCAACCGTGGCTTGGTGGAGATCATTCCATGCGTGGAAAGAGCAAATTGCTGTACACGTCTGTCTTTGCGGCTGGGACCACAAATTGGATCAAATGCCCTCGTCTGCTCCTAATTGGTTTGGGGTTGGTGTAGGTCTTGTGATCTATGTCTAGCTGACCATTTAATATGTTGTAAAAACAGGTCAAACGGTGAGCTTCACTTCTGTCTTGGAGAGGGTTCCACCCCAGAGAATTCAGAAGTTTGGTGACACTCGCTTCTCTTTCGTAGGTGTTAGTAACAAATCGAGCGACCTGTCTTTGAACACGTTCGATGGATGAAATGTTTTTATCTGTGTATGGGTCCCAAGCTGCAACTGCGTAGTCCAGATGAGGTTTAATGAGGATGAAATACAGCTTCTCCTTGACAGAAGCTGAACAATGATGGACGTTGTGCCTCAGGAAGTTTAGGACACCTGTTGCTTTGTTACCTGTGGGCTAAGCTGTGAGTGCGACAGGTGCTGGGGACGGGTGCCACTGAGTGAGTCCGGAGCCGGTTGCTGGAGCCGGTGAGTGCAGTCGGAGCCGGGGCCGGGTACCAGAGGGCCCACACACTAACTCCTACACCCCCTCCCCCATACCACCCCCTCCCCTACGCCCCCCCTTCCCTATACCCCACTCTCCCCTACACCCCCTGTCCACTATACCCCCTCCCCTACACTCCCCTCCCTTACTCCCCTTCCCCCACACACTCCTTCCCCACCCCCCACCCCCACAACCCCCTCCCCCACAGCCCCCTCCCCCACCCCAACACCACCTTCCCCACCACCCCTCCCCCACACCCACTCTCCCCCACACCCACTTTCCCCCAAACCCCCCTCCTCCACACCCCCTCCCCCACACCCAAACACCCGCTCCCCCACACTCCCCCCTACCCCACACCCCCTCCCCCACACCCACACACCCACTCCCCCACACTCCCCCCTCCTCCACACCCCCTCCCCCACACCCGCTCCCCCACACTTCCCCCTCCCCCATACCCCTGTAAATTGCTCGTTCTAAGCTTTTCCCCAGTCTATTATCAGTTAAAACCTACTGAATCAAGCTCTTGTGCATCTAAACTTTATTTTGGAAACACACAATAACAGTTCCCCACTACTATACCTAACCACCGCGGGATTGATCCTTTTATCTGTTTGGCCAAGCCCTCTTAGCCTCGTGCAAGCAGAGATACTCCAGAAGGTCACACAGTCCTAAACGTTCTCCCATAAGATCGACACAGGACATCGTTGGAGCGGCCTTTTATAGGTCTCCGAACCTTGAGGGGCCGAACCACATGGGGGTGGTCTCTATACAGTCCAATAACAGATATTGATTAACACAGTACATGATAGATATTTCCCTAACCCAAAAATATAGTAACCAATACATTGTATTCAAACGGAGCTTCTGAAAAGAAGCAAACATCGCAACATTTGCCCAGATATTCAAGAAACCCAGACAAGGCTCAACACTTAATCCAATCAAAATCTAGCAAAGTAAAGCTTTGCAACAATATTTACAATGTGTATATCTGGTTTGCATTCACCCAATCCGTTTCATGCAATTTACACCTAATTGTCAGAATCTGCAGATGTTCCATTCTCTTCCACACACCTCCACCACCAGCCCCCGACAGGCCCCGCCTGAAGCTGTCCCCCTCCCCTGGCTGCAGGATACTCACCACCTGAAGCCGTCCCCATTCCCCGGCTACAGAACACTCATGCCATTGAATTGGGGGAACAGGTGAGTGGTAGAATATTGCGTAGGGGGACCAGGCCTCCCGTGTTACTTGGACCCAACGGGTCCCACTTAGACTAGTACATAACTAAAACTCTCATCTTGTTTTCTTCCAGTTTGCGTTTTTTTTTTTCATTTGAGCAAAAACGGCACAAGATAGCACTACGACTTTTCACCACTTCACTCATCATTCTCATGTACTGCAAATACACCAAGTTTTTATTCCAATTGGTGGTATATTTTAAAAGTTATTAAGGTTTAAAAATCTTAAAATCCGCACATGCGCTGATTGGTCACCGCCGGGACCATGGAGCCCCTTCCTGCACCATTGCTGCACTGATTGGCTGCATCTGACCTCAGTCACCAACATCCACCCATCTCTGCCTGCGCCTGCCCGTCTCTGCTGGTGCTCTGCTGCCGTTCCGAGGTACCGAGGCCTGAGCCTGGCTCTGAGGGCTGATGCTCCTCCGGGGCACGCAAGATGGGAGAGTGGCAACCTCGAGATCCTGGGGAGGTGAGGAGGGAGAGTGAGAGGTTTTTTTAGGGAGAGGAGGGAGAGGAGGAAAAGTGGGGGAGGTGAGGAGGGAGACTGGGGGAGATTGAGGGAGAGGAGGGGGTAGGGCAGGTGAGGGAGGGGAAAATGGGGGAAGTGAGGAGGGAGCTGGGGGGATTGAGGGAGAGAAAGGGGTAGGGTGAGAGAGGAAAGTGGGGTATGTGAGGTGGGAGTGTGGGGGAGGAGGGGAGATATAGGAACAGGAGGGGGTCGGGGGGGAGTTATGGTGGGAGGGAGGGAGTGACTGGGGGTAGGGGAAAGGAGGTGAGGGATTGGAACAGGGTAGAAGGAGAGGGTGAATCAAAGGGAGGAGGTGAGGATGGATAGTGTGGGAGGATGGAGAATAGAGGGAGAGGAGTGGGGGAGGTAGGGAGTGGGGAATAGAGTGAGAGAAGGGCAGTGGGGGATATGAGGGGGGGATGGGGAGGTGAGGAGTGGGGAGGTGGGGGATTGATGGATTGGAGGAGGTAGGGAGGGGAGAGGTGTTATGGAGGGAGGGAGCGAGATTGAGGGTAGGGGAAAAATATAGGGAGGCAAAGATGAGGGAGGGATTGGGGAGGGGAGGAGGAGAAGGAAAAGAAGAGGTAGGGTGAAGAGGAAGAGGAGAGAATGCTGGAGTTGAGGGGAAATGAGCCCGCCTCCACGTTTGGGGTCTGTGGGTGTGTGGTGGAATATTGCATTGGGGAATGGGTTGAATTGGGGGACCAAGCCTCCACTGTGACAGGGACCCAACAGGTCCAACTTAGTCTAGTCTTAAATATCTACTAGACTTAGTGGGACCCATTGGTTCCCAGTCACACGGGAGGCCTAGTCCCCCAACGCAACCCATTCCCCAATGCAATATTCAACCGCTAACCCGTTCTCCAAACACAACCTATTCCCCCAACGCAAGATTCCACCACTCACCAATAGCCCCGAACTGAGCAGTCACGGCTCAATTCCCCTCATCCCTCAGCACTCGCTCCCCCTCCTCTTCATGTGTGGGAGGGGATGAGGGGGTGCGGGAAGGTGGGTGTGTGGCAAGGAGGGTGTGGGGTGGGAGGGGAGGAGTGGAGGTGAGGGATGTGTGGGGGTTAGGGGGGCAAGTGTGGTAGTGGAGGGGAGGGGTGTGGGGGCAAGAGGGAGGGTGTTATGGGGCGCAGCGACCGTTGTGGAGCCGGAGAGAGGGGGTGCAGAGGGGGAGGGGGTGTGTGGGTGGGAGGGGGTTGTGAGGGCTGAGGGGTTGAGGGATTGGAGGGAGAGTGGAGTGGAGGGGGGGGGGTGTGGGAGAAGGGGGATGTGGGTGGGGGGGTGTTGTGGGGGCAAGGGGGGCGTTGCATGGGGAGGGGTGTGGGGCGGGGTGCGCAGAGGGGTTGTGGGAGTGTGTGTGTGGGCGGGGAGAGGGGTGTGCGGGCGGGGGGTAAGGGTGTGTGGGTGTGGGGGGTTGTGGGGGCAAGGGTGTTGTGAGGGGGAGGGTTGTGGGGAGGGGTGTGTTGGTGTGTGTAGGTGGGCGGTTTGTGGGCGTGGTTGTGAGGGAAGGGCTGTGTGGGCAGGGGAGAGGTGTGTGGGCAAGGGGGTTGTGGGATGAGCGAGATGTGGGAAGGGGGGTTCTGGGGTGGAGGTGGGGGTAAGGGGGGTTGTGGGGGGAGGGGTATGTTGGTGGGGGGATGTTGTGGGGGCAAGGGGGGGTTACATAGAAACATAGAAAATAGGTGCAGGAGGAGGCCATTCGGCCCATCGAGCCAGCATCGCCATTCATTGTGATCATGGCTGATCGTCCTCTATTAATAACCCGTGGCTGCCTTCTCCGCATATCGCTTGACTCCACTAGCCCCTACAGCTCTATCCAATTTTCTCTTAATTCCATCCAGTGATTTGGTCTCCACTGCCCTCTGTGGCATGGATTCCATAAATTCACAATTCTCTGGGTAAAAAAGTTTTTTCTCAGCTTAAATGACCTCCCCTTTATTCTAAGACTGTTACCCCTGGTTCTGGACTCACCCAACATTGGTAACATTTTTCCTGCATCTAGCTTGTCCAGTCCTTTTATAATTTTGTATGTTTCTATAAGATCCCCCCTCATCCTTCTAAACTCCAGTGAATACAGGCCTAGTCTTTTCAATCTTTCCTCATATAACAGTCCCGCCATCCCAGGGATCAATCACAGAGCCCTATACAACTGCAGAAGAACCTCTTTACTCCTATACTGAAATCCTCTTGTTATGAAGGCCAACATTCCATTAGCTTTCTTTACTGCCTGCTGTACCTGCACGCCAACTTTCAGTGACTGGTGTACAAGGACACCCAGGTCTCGCTGTACCTCCCCCTTACCTAACCTAACCCCATTGAGATAATAATCTGCCCCCTTGTTTTTGCTGCCAAAGTGGATAACCTCACATTTATCTATATTATACTGCATCTGCCACGCATCTGCCCACCCACTCAACCTGTCCAGGTCCCCTTGCAACCTCCTAACATCCTCTTCACAGTTCACACTGTCACCCAGCTTTGTGTCATCCGCAAACACGCTAGTGTTGCTCCTAATTCCCTCTTCCAAATCATTAATATATATGGTAAACAGTTGCGGCCCCAACACCAAGCCATGCGGCGCTCCACTCGCCACTGCCTGCCATTTTGAAAAGGATCCGTTCACTCCTACTCTTTGCTTCCCGTCTGCCAACCAATTTTCTATCCATGTCAACACCCTACCCCCAATACCATGTGCTCTAATTTTAGTCACCAGCCTCCCGTGTGGGCCTTATCAAAGGCTTTCTGAAAGTGTAGATACACTACATTCAATGGCACCCCTTCATCCATTTTACTTGACACATCCTCAAAAAATTCGAGAAGATTAGTCAAGCATGATTTCCCTTTCATAAATCCATGTTGTCTTGGACTACTCCCTTTTCTGCTATCCAAATGCTCCATTATTACCTCTTTAATAATTGACTCGAGCATCTTTCCCACCACCGAGGTCAGGCTAACTGGTCTGTAATTCCCCGTTTTCACTCTCGCTCCTTTCTTGAAAAGTGGGATAACATTAGCTATCCTCTAATCCACAGGAACTGATCCTGAATCTATTGAACATTGGAAAATGATCACCAATGCATCCACTATTTCTAGAGCCACCTCCCTGAGGACCCTGGGATTCAGACCATCAGGCCCAGGCAATTTATCATCCTTCAGTCCCACTAGCCTACCCAATACTTTTTTTTGTCTAATGAAAATTTATTTCAGGGTTGTGGGGGGGAGGGAAGTGGGGCGGCATGTGTGGGCGGAGGGGGTTGTGTGGGGTGGTGTGTGGGCCTGGAGAGGGGTGTGTGGGCCTGGAGAGGGGTGTGTGGGCGGGGGGTTGTGGGGTGTGTGGGTGGGGGGAGGGGTTGTGGGGAGAACGGTGTGTGGGCAGGGGGTTGGGTTGTGGGGTGTGTGGGTGGGGGGAGGGGTTGTGGGGGGAGTGGTGTGTGGGTGGGGGGAGGGGGTGTGTGGGCAGGGGAGGGGTTGTAGGCAGGGGCGTGTGGGCAGGGGCTAGGGGTGTGTGGGTGTCGGGGCAGGGGTGGTTGTGTGGGGAGGGGTGTGGGTGGAGGGGTGTGGGTGGAGGGGTGTGGGGGAGGGGTGTGGGTGGAGGGGTGTGGGGGAGGGGTGTGGGGGGAGGGGTGTGGGGAGGGGTGTGGGGAGGGGTGTGGGGAGGGGTGAGGGGAGGGGTGAGGGGAGGGGTGAGGGGAGTGGGGGAGGGGTGTGGGGGAGGGGTGTGGGGGAGGGGTGTGGAGGGAGGGGTGTGGGGGGAGGGGTGTGGGGGGAGGGGTGTGGGGAGGGGTGTGGGGAGGGGTGTGGGGGGAGGGATGTGGGGGGAGGGGTGAGGGGGGAGGGGTGAGGGGGGAGGGGTGAGGGGAGGGGTGAGGGGAGGGGTCTGGGTGTGATGTAGGGGGGGAGGCGGAGGGTTGGGGGGGGTTGAGGGGGAGGTGGCGGCAGCGAGCGTTGTGGAGCCGGAGTGGGGGTTTATGGGGGGAGGGGGATGTGAAGATGGGGGGAGAGGGAGGTGTGGAGAGGGGGGAGTGGGGGCGGGGCGGGAGGGTGTGGGTGGAGGGGGTGGGGTGTGGGGAGAGAGCTCGGCAGAAAGACGGGGTTGTGGGGGAGAGGGGGGTATCACGGGGGAGGGGGGGCAGTAGCCAGCTAAGGGGACCAGAGGGGAAGAGGCTGGAGGATACACAGAGGGTGATGTGGACTCACAGCGGGCGCTGGTTACTGGATGTTCTCCTCCGCTGGGACCAGAGTCTCTGTTTTCTGTCTGGCGACATCTCTGACTCTACGCCAGGTTGGGCCGTTTCCAGTCCCTGCAAAAATAGTGTCTGGTAAAGACGCGATGGAAACCGCTTCCGGCCATCCAGAGCCTCCCTCAGCTCCAGTAAAGACGCGATGACGCAGGAAGGGGCGGATGGTCCTGCAGAGTGACAGGAGAAAAGACCAATCCACGCGGCTCCGACTGGCCGGAGAGTAGTTCGATCTGCACATGCACGATTTTTAAACCCCTCTAATTTTACATTAGACCACTGATCGGAACGAAATGGTGAAAGCGCAGCAGAGGAGAATGGGGAGTAATCTGGTGAAATATCGTAGCGCTATCGTGTACCGTTTTCGCGCAAATAGAATGATTGCGGAAACCGGAAGATACCAAGATCAGAGCTTTAGTTATGTATAGATAGATAACATGACTTTCCAATTTTTATACTCTGACTGAAAAGAGAAGGGAGACACACAGAGGAGGAACACAGAGGAAGAACACAGAGGAGGCACACAGAGGAGGCACACAGAGGAGGCACACAGAGGAGGCACACAGAGGAGGCACACAGAGGAGGCACACAGAGGAGGCACACAGCAACATGCAGAGACATGCAAAGACACGCAGAGACACACAGAGACACTTGTGATAGGACCACATAATGAAGGTATTATACCATTTGTACAATCCATCACAGATTATTTGGATTGATTTATAACAAACCCATGCATCTCCAAGTATCCATGTCTGCAGACTCTGTGCCAGGGTCTGATTATGTGTAGCTCAAGCACTTGTAACTCCTGATTCCACTTTCACTTCCAATTGTTTGAAATAGTATGAGTGTTGATTGAAGGAGTAGATGCAGTGATTCTGAAGACGAGTCACGGGAACAGATGGCTTACCTTGGCTGCTCTGATGAAGACTTTGGTCTTTTTCCAACATTGCTAAGGAAACCAGAATATGAGGAATAAGCCTGCACTGTTACAGAAATCTCTTAACAAATTGTTGAATAGTTTTTGAGCTAAGCTCAATCCCAAATACATGAATGGAGATACAGGATATGATTATTATAAGGGCATGCAGGTCCAATTTACGTAAATGAAAGCTTCAAGTTCCAAGTTGTATTTATCACCAACAATTTGTCCTGGTCCAAACACATGCAAACTACGACCAATCTAACACACCAATGCCTCTACTTCTACTTCCTCAGAAGGCCAAGGAAATTCAGCATGTCTCCAATAACTTAGCAATTTCTGTAGAAGCACCATGGGAAGTATTCTATCTGGATGCATCAGCTTGGTATGGCAACAGCTCTGCCCAAGACCTCAAGAAATTGCAGAGCGTTTTGAACACAGCACAGTCCATCATGCAAAACCCCAGCCTCTTCCCACCCCTCCCACCTCACTGACTTCATGCAACCTCAGGAAAATGGTCAACATAATCAAGGACCACTCGCACCCAGTTTATTCTCTCTTCTCCCCTCGGGCAGAAGATGCATATGCTAAAACAAAGCATACTGCCAGATTCAAGAAGAGTTTATTTCCCACTGGTATCAGACTCTTGAACCAAACCCTCATACGCAAGGGATTATTTGTTCTTAATCTAAGTGTACCTTGTTGCAGTTCTCGTGCTTTTCTTTCAACTGCGTTTCCTCGTATCTGCAGCACTACATTTTGCACTTGGTTTATTTTCTCTTTTGCATAGCCTGACGTATTCTTGTATGATAATGTTTGCCTGGATAGCATATAAAAATAAAGTGTTTCGCTATATCACAGAACATTAATAATAAACCAATACCAATAAACATTTTTCTCTTCAGCTGGGTGCCAAGATTATGTTCTTCCAACTGCTGTTATAAGCATGTTAAGCAACAATAGGTTTTATAATATGGTAAGGCCCCAGGTTTTTTCTGTCTACCTACCCACTGCACAGTTCTCTCCTCCCATTGATCTAGTTGGTATTCTAAGCAGTTTTCCTTCTATCCCACCACTCCACTGCACACATTTGAAATTGCAGCTTGAAAGCCAACACACATCTGCCAATTTAAATGAGCTGATATTGCAATGAAATCAGCAATGAGACCTGGAGCTTAGTAGAAGTTTAGCATCAGCTCCGGCGTGCTGAATGTTGATACCCCATTGAGAGAGATACCGACAACCGAGGGCTTATAAGATTATAACCAAGAACAACATTTCTGGTGGCACAGCAGTGCAGCAGTTAGTACAGTTGATTCATAACTCCGGGGATCCAGGTTCAGTCTTGAAATCGGATGCTGTCTGTGGCTATTTGCTATGTTCTCCCTGTGAACTTGTTGGTTTTTGCTGAGGAACTTTGGTTTCTGAGAACATGCTAGATCGACCAAAAGAACTGCAGGTGGTGGTATCTTGATCAAAAAACAAAGAGCTAGAGCAATACAGTGGGTCTAGCTGGGAATGCGTGGATGGGCATGTTTCGGTTTTGGATCCTTCTTCAGACTAAGATCACGCTAGTACATTAGGTGGCCTTAAAAGAATAATCAATTATTCTTCAATGGCAAAACAAATTCGAGTGGAGTTCTTGGTCATGTAAGAGAGAAAAAAGTAAGAATAAATCTAGGAAAAAAGGTGGTGGAATGGAGGTAATCTATTTTGAGATTGATTGAAGGTGCCAATCTGAGTGTTAGAGGCCATCAAAGCTCTCAAAGTCAATGTTTCCTTTGACTTTCCTCTGCATTATCATGGCAATGGACTCAAAGAAAAAGGATTATGCAGAAAGAGATTATCGCAGCAGACTAGCTCGCTACATTATTTTACTTCGGAGTCACGTGAGTGACTACGTGAAGAACCCCGCACTTCACGTAGGAGCAGAGCTCCTCCAAGCGGTAAGTTGAAAACACAAGGTAAGTTTCAAATTTTTCTTGCGTTCATTTTCTGTTTCAGCGGTAGTGGATACACCGTTAAAAATGTTACGGAAAGTGAAGAAGGTGTCGGTGAGGCAATCCGCAGCTAAAAGGGTCGATGACCAGGATAGTATTGTTAGCGGATGCCCGCTTAGCACACCAAGTCCAACGCCAGCAATGGAGCTAGCGACACCGGACCCGCTGCCTGTGAGCAACGTAGCCATGCCGGTAGGGCGTAAGGCTACTGTAAAGTCGGGCCTGAAGGTTTTACCCTCAAAAGGAGAAACCGTTTGCTCATGACTCTCCCAGGTCGAGGTCTTATTGCAGAAGATGCTCGACAGGGACGAACTCCGTGAGGAGGAGTGGTGCCCACGCCAGGCTAGTGGAGAGCCTGTGCTAGCAGCGCCTATTATAGGGCTGCAAGAATACCCAACCTTTGAGAAGGAAGGTATACTGGTGCAGTTTACTGACACCAAGTCAGTGGCTGGGGAGAGCCACAAGGGAGTGGAACTTGAAATTATCCCGAATATAGCAGAGAACTTTGCAGTGCTGAGAGAGGCAGGAGAGCCGTTAGGGGATGAATTGGTATCAGCCATCCAATATATGCTCTCTCATCAGGTGCCAGAATTGGCCATGGATGAGGCGGCTAAAAAGTATGAAGCCCCTATCAATTGCGGTTTACTAAAGGTACCTATGGTAAACCATCTCATATGGACACAGTTGGGGGTGTCAGCAAGAGCCCAAGAATTAAAATTCCATAAGGTATTGAAATTACTTTCAGCAGGGCTTACGGCGTTTGCTATTACAGTAAACAAGGGGCATATGTCGGAAGCCCATCGAGATGCACTGGGACTTCTGTGTAGTGCTTATTTTGAAATCAACAATATTAGACGAAGTGCTATTCGGACAGTAATTAATCCCAATCTGGCATCTTTGTGTAAACTGCCCAGCGTATAACCGCCTAATCTATTATTTGGAGGAGATCTCACCAGCGAGTTAGAGCTTCATGAGGATGCTAAAACTATGGGCCTCATCAAGTCGGGTGGCAAACATGGAAAGAGGCGTTTTCCTTACTGACGGGGTACCAGTTCGGACGCTGGGGAAGGGACAAGCCACTCAGCTTTGCAGTCTTGGCACTGGCAGCCTGCCACAGGTGTGAGGGGAAGGATGACTTTCCCTACAAAGGGCCAGGGGCAACAAGGGCAGCCAGGACATATGCAGGTGAGAAAAATTCCTCTTAAAGAGAATGAATCAAGTGAAATAGTTGTTCAAATTGTGGGCAGATTACACTTGTTTCTCAAACAATGGCAGGTGATAACATCAGATTCATTTATACTTAACAGTATAGAGGGGGTTAAAATTGAATTTTACTCTACTGTATGTCCACCTAATCAGCATGTTCCAAGTCAGAAACTTATATTTTCAGAAGAAGAGAATGTGCTCATACAAGCAGAACTTAACACATTACACAAAAAAGGGGTTATTCAGAAGTCAGTTCATCAAAACCGTCAGTTTGTGTCAAATATTTTTCCTAGGTCTAAAAAGACTGGGGGATGTAGAATCATTCTGGACCTGACGAGTTTGAACTCCTTTGTTTGCTATAGGCATTTCAAAATGGAAATTTCTTCTCCGTCTAAGCATTTGGTTTCCAAAGGGTGTTATATGGCCAGCATTGATTTAAAGGGTGCATATTCATGGTGATAATAGGAGGTATTTAAAATGTATCCGGATGAGTCGGTTGTGGCAATTCAAAGCATTGCCCAATGGGTTCACTTCAGCTGCAAGATTATTTACTAAATTGTTAAAACCTGTTCTAGGATTACTCTGAGCTCAGGGGCATGTTGTAATGGCCTACTTAGATGATATTTTAATTGATGGGAAGACTCAGGCTGTAGCTGAATCATCTGTTTCAATTGTTAAACTCACTTTTGAACAATAAGGGTTCGTCATTCATCCAGATAAATCCAAATTATCACCAGTTCAAACATTGATTATTTGGGCTTTACCATAAATTCAAATCACATGATAGTAACTTTGCTGAATAAATAATGCAGACTCTGTTCCTCGTAGCACTCTGGTGGCCTCAATGTTACGAGACAAATGTGATACTACACATATGGCAAATGGCATTTGGGACAAATGGCAGCAATTAATTGAGGATTGTGTTAATCTCCTTAGTGAACAACGACCTTCAATTAGACAAGTAGCCAATTTAATTGGTAAATTGATGGCTGCTTTTCCAGCTGTGCAGTCTGGACCTCTGCATTATCAACAATTACAACGGGCAAAAGAACAGGCACTGAGGACACAAGCGGGTCATTTTGATAGGCCTATGCAATTGTCAGCTGGGGCAATTCCAGACATTCAATGGTGGATCATAAATGTCTCAAAAGGCTCCAGGGAGGTTTTGGTTGAACCACCTTCCATAATATTACAGACGGATGTCAGTGCGCTGGGTTGGTGTGCTACAGATATGTCTTCCAGTTGTGGAGGCAGATGGAATGCTGATAGGACATCCCTTCGCCAATTAAGAGGGATCAACTATTTAGAGCTTTTGGGAACCTGGTATGGGCTTAAAGCTTATTGCTCTGCCAGGAGTGATTTGCATGTGCAGGTTCAGATTGACAACACCACAGCAGTGGCATATGTAAACCACATGGGTGGAGTCAAGTCACAGTCCTGTGATAGACTGGCTAATCAGATCTGGGGCTGGTTCATTGACCAAAATATCTGGTTTTCAGCGATATATTTACCAGGTAGACTCAACACAGTAGCTGACATTAGGTCATGCCAATTCAATGATAACATAGAATGGATGTTAAATCAGGACAGACTTAATCAAGTGGTTGCTCAGTATGGAATGCCAGATATTGACTTGTTTGCATCTAGACTAAACCATCGGTTGCCTAGATATGTTTCATGGGAACCAGATCCTGGTGCAGCAGCGGTGGATGTATTCTCGCTGCATTGGGGTGGAATGTTTGTTTATATATTCCCTCCGTTCTGTCTCATCAGTCGATGCTTGCAAAAGATCAAGCAGGACTCCACTTCAGGAGTATTGGTAGTGCCAGATTGGCCTATACAACCATGGTTCCCTCTCATATTGCAAATGGCTAGTCAGGCTCACATGATTATTCCCAAACATAAAAATCTACTGGTATATCCAGTAACTGGCGATCAACATCCTTTACATGATGATCTGTTAATTTGCAGATTTTAAGGAGGCCATACCTGGGGAGAGGACTGTCTGATTGTACCGTGGATGTTCTCACGTCGGCCTGCAGGGATAGTACTCAGAAGCAGTACATCACCTCGATAAGTCTACAGCAGAATATCTCATATCAGACTGCAGGCATCCTCGAAGTACTGGAGTTCTTGTCCACTCTTTATTTTGATCAAAAATTAAGCTATAGTGCGATTAATACAGCCAGAAGTGCTCTGTCTTCTTATTTACCCATGAGTTCAGAGTTACATTCGGTAGGGACACATTCGTTAGTTTCTCCATTTATGAAGGGAGTTTTCCATTCTAATCCTCCTAAACCCAGGTATGTCGGTATTTGGAATGTGAGTGAAGTTCTTTTGCTTCTTCGCCAGTGGGCTCCTGTTGCAAGCCTATCTCTAGCCAATCTAACCATGAAGGTGGTCATGCTTATGGCGTTGGTATCAGCCCAACGTGTGCAAACATTGCAAAAACTATGGCTAGACAGAATGCAGGTATCGGCAGATGCCATTACTTTTTATGTCTATGATTTACTCAAACATAGTAGAATAGGCATGACAGGATGTAAGATTGTGTTTTCAGCATACCTCACAGATGCTCGCCTGTGTGTAGTTTCACATTTGTGTCATTACATTGAGGCCACCAGAGTCCTACGAGAACAGAGTCTGCATTATTTATTAGCCACAAAAAAACCACACAGTAAGGTGTCGGTGCAAACAATTTCAAGGTGGCTAAAGCAGGTTCTGGGAAGTGCTGGGATTGATACTGATAAATTCAAATCTCATTCCACCAGGGCGGCATCAACTTCCGCGGCAAGGGCGATGGACGTGCCTATAGACCATATCCTCGCGGCCGCAGGATGGTCCAGTGAGCTGACCTTCCAAAAATTTTATCATAAGCCGATTACAAGGCTGGGGGTGTTTGCTGATTCTGTTTTGAGTTCTGTTACAGTTTCCGCATGAGTTGGAGGAGTTGTTATTGTTTCATTTGTAAATAAACTGTTATTCATTTAACAATGTTATGATTGATGCATTATTGATTATTAACGACTTTTTGAGTCAATCAAAGCAGTGTGAATGCCGGATTTGGGTCTGCGGCACGAAATATCAGAGCTTTAAAATCTTCACATAGTCACTCACGTGACTCTGAAGCAAAATAGTAAGATTAAACGAGAACTTACCAGTTTGAAGTTTGATCTTTATTTTATGAGGAGTTACGATGAGGGATTACGTGCCCTCCGCTCCCAACTTTCAAACTGGTAAGTTCTCGTTTAATCTTACTATTTTAGTAGTAACTTTTAGAACACTTTACTGAGTGAGGAACAATGCTTGAAGAAATTGCTTTTATAAATTCTAGATGTTGATGGGCAAAAAGGTTAACAAGAACCTGGTGGGCTGAAGGGGCCACTTGTACAATTGTTGTACAATTCTATGACTCAAACCGTGATTAATGAGCTGTATATGGTTACATGGTTCCATTTTATATAGATGTAAGAAGTAACATATCTTAGATATAACATATCTGTCTGGGACTGATAAACTGATGATGTCTCTAGGCATCATGTCTAAATGCCTAAATGCAAGATATTTATTTGAATTTCATTGCTTATAGCGATTACATCCAGAATAGGACCTGCTGAATGCAAGAATTAAATGTTAGACTTGCATATATATGAATTCTGTATGACCCAAGTTCTATGTAGTCAAAAAAAAATCTCATGGTGTAGTCAATAGACAATAGGTGCACTAGTAGGCCATTCGGTCCATTCAGTCAATGTTGTAAAGTAGGAATGTCACAGCCAACAATGCCCTATTGTATGCCCAACGTTTCCTTGATTATGCTTTTTGCATACCTTCCAGTCATTTCTCCTACGGGCTGTCTATATCTTTCCTTCCCCTTTCCCTTGACTCTCAGTCTGAAGAAGGGTCTCGATCCAAAATGTTACCTATTCCTTTTTCTCCAGAGATGCTGCTGAGTTTAGTTTAGTTTAGAGTTGCAGTGTGGTAACAGACCTTTTGGCCCATTGAGTCCGTGCCAACCAGCGATCCCCACACTTACATTATCCTATGCACACTAGGGACAATTTTTTTATTGTACCAAGCCAATTAACCTACAAACTTGTACGTCTTTCGAGTGTTGGAGGATACCAGAGATCCCGGAGAAAACCCGCATTGTGTCCTCAACTCCTTACAATACTCCATGTGCACTCTTGACTGTGTGGCCAACTTCTGCTCTAACTCCATTCATAAGTCTGCAGATGATACCCCTGTAGTGGGTCAGATCTCAAATAACAACAAGATGGATACAGAAAGGAGAGAGACCTTAGCTGTGTGGTGTCAAGACAATGACTTCTCCCTCAATGTCAGCAGGATGAAGGAGTTGGTGATCAAATTCAGGAAGTGGGGGGTGGAGTAAAAAGGGGAAAATAAATGGTCGGCACGGACTGGAAGGACCGAGAAGGCCTGTTTCCGTGCTGTAATTGTTATATGGTTATATAGTTAAAAGCCCCAGCCTGCATCAATGGTGTTAAAGTGGAGATAATAGAGAGCTTCAGGTTCCCAGGCATAAATATCACCAACTACTTGATATCTGGTCCAACTAGATTGACACCAACATAACAGGAAAGAATTTGGTCATCAGGTGTGAGGTGCTCTCGGGCCTGCTGTACTTGGCACAAGTGTGGCCTGTCCCTCCTTCCTACGCCACAGGGATCACCCGGGCCGTCTTCCAGTTCATCTGGGGATCGAGGATGGACCGGGTGCGACGGGCCACAATGTACAAGTCAGCAGACAACTGGGTTAAAAGTGTGCCCAACGTCGCCCTCATCCTGATGACCACCTTCGTGTGTGGCTGCATCAGGCGGAGTGTAGAGCCAAGGCACGTGGTTACCAAGTGTCACTACCTGCTGAGATTCTACCTGTCCCCAGTGTTGCGAAGGATGGGCCTGGCGCAGATACCATGCAAGGTGCCAGTCAGCTGGACACTGCCGCCCCATCTGTCGTCTGGGGAAAGGGCCACAGTCTAAGGTCCTTCCGCTGCTGGACATGGGGGACACAGTATGGTGGAGATGCCCCTCAAAATAAGGGAAGGTATCCCATGCTGGGGGGCCACATGAGTGGCACGGATGGGGGATCGATTCGCGAAATTTGAGAAATGTATATAGACTGTATGGAACAATTTGTATAGCCTCCAAAAATGTCGGATGGATTTTTTGCATGGTTGATGTATTGTATATGTTTATTACTTGAATAAAGTCTATTTTGAAATATTAAAAAAAATAAAAAAAAGATTGACACCAACATTTCTCCTTCCCGAGGAGACTAAGCTCCAACCGTGGGGCCTATGGACGTTAACATTGTGAAGCCTGCCGTCTTTGATAAGAAGAGGCTGACTTGGGAGCTCCATGCCGCGGAGAGAGTTTCAACACGGGAGTTTCGATCACCCCGATGGGGGCTTCGATTGTCGGCTGCAGGGGCTTTGATCGCACCGACTGCGGATGGTTTGACTTCCCCGACCGCGGGAGAACAAAGAGGAAGAACATTGAACTTTATTGCCTTCCATCACAGTGAGGATGTTTATGTTAACTTTTATGTGGTTGTGTGTCTTGTTGCTTTTCACTTAGTGTGGCTGTATGGTAACTCAAGTTTCACTGTACCTTAACTGGTACATGTGACATTAAACTGACATTGAAACCTTGAATAAAGATATGCGTGATAAATCCAGTGACTTTTATCATTTCTCCAGATGTACTATAGGGAAAATGTACAATTAATGGCGATACTCTTAGCAGCATTGATGGAGAGAAGGAATATTAGGGTCCAAGCCCATAATTCCCTGGAAGTGGCAACACTTGATAGAATGGTAAAGAAGGCAGATGGAATGCTTGCTCAGGGTATTGAGCACAAGAGTCAGGAAATCATGATGCAGCTTTATTGGAATTAGCTCCGGCTGCATTAGGAAGAATAGGTAGGAAGGAGTGGAGGAATGAATGTGGTTCTGATTACCTCACTACTGGAAGGCTGTGGAGGTTTTGGAAAGATTGCAGAGGAGATTTACCTGAGTAATGCCTGGATTATGGGTATTAGCTACAGGGAGAAGTTGAACAGACATGAATTATTTTCTCTGTAATGCCAGACATATAACCATATAACCATATAACAATTACAGCACGGAAACAGGCCATCTCGGCCCTTCAAGTCCGTGCCGAACAACTTTTTCCCCTTAGTCCCACCTGCCTGCACTCATACCATAATCCTCCATACCCTTCTCATCCATATGCCTATCCAATTTGTTTTTAAATGATACCAACGAACCTGCCGCCACCACTTCCACTGGAAGCTCATTCCACACCACACCAACTCTCTGAGTAAAGAAGTTCCCCCTCATGTTACCCCTAAACTTCTGTCCCTTAATTCTAAAGTCATGTCCTCTTGTTTGAATCTTCCCTATTCTCAAAGGGAAAAGCTTGTCCACACTAACTCTGTCTATCCCTCTCATCATTTTAAAGACCTCTATCAAGTCCCCCCTTAACCTTCTGCGCTCCAGAGAATAAAGACCTAACTTATTCAACCTATCTCTGTAACTTAGCTGTTGAAACCCTGGCAACATTCTAGTAAATCTCCTCTGTACCCTCTCTATTTTGTTGACATCCTTCCTATAATTGGGCGACCAAAATTGTACACCATACTCCAGATTTGGTCTCACCAATGCCTTGTACAATTTTAACATTACATCCCAGCTTCTATACTCAATGCTCTGATTTATAAAGGCTAGCATACCAAAAGCTTTCTTTACCACCCTATCTATATGAGATTCCACCTTCAAGGAACTATGCACGGTTATTCCCAGATCCCTCTGTTCAACTGTATTCGTCAATTCCCTACCATTTACCATGTACGTCCTATTTTGATTTGGCCTGCCAAGGTGTAACACCTCACATTTATCAGCATTAAACTCCATCTGCCATCTTTCAGCCCATTTTTCCAACTGGCCTAAATCACTCTGTAGACTTTGGAAATCCTCTTCATTATCCACAACGCCCCCTTTCTTGGTATCATCTGCATACTTACTAATCCCATTTACCACCCCTTCATCCAGATCATTGATGTACATGACAAACAACAAAGGACCCAGCACAGATCCCTGAGGCACCCCACTAGTCACCTGCCTCCAACCCGACAAGCAGCCATCCACCATTACCCTCTGGCTTCTCCCATTCTGCCACTGTTGCCGGTTCCTCGCTCCCCTCCATTGAGTCTGTCCAAAGCAAGCGTTGTCTGCGGAGGGCACTCAGCATCGTCAAGGACCTCTCTCACCCCAACCATGGACTGTTTACCCTCCTACCATCCGGGAGGCGCTACAGGTCTCTCCGTTGCCGAACCAGCAGGTCCAGGAACAGCTTCTTTCCGGCGGCTGTCACGCTACTCAACAACGTACCTCGGTGACTGCCAATCACCCCCCCCCGGACACTTATTGTTATTTATTCAAATCATTTGCTGTGTCGCTCTTCCAGGGAGATGCTAAATGCATTTCGTTGTCTCTGTACTGTACACTGACAATGACAATTAAAATTGAATCTGAATCTGAATCTGAATCTTCCTATTCCTGCATTTATACCCAACAGTTGAACCTTCTTAACCAACCCTCCATGAGGAACCTTGTCAAAGGCCTTACTAAAGTCTATATAGACAACATCCACTGCTGTACCCTCGTCAATTTCCCTAGTAACCTCTTCAAAAAATTCCAGAAGATTAGTCAAACATGACCTTCCAGGCATAAATCCATGTTGACTGTTCCTAATTAGACCCTGTTTATCCAGATGCTTATATATATTATCTCTAAGTATCTTTTCCATTAATTTGCCCACCACTGAAGTCAAACTAACCGGTCTATAATTGCTAGGTTTACTCTTAGAACCCTTTTTAAACAATGGAACAACATGCGCAGTACACCAATCCTCGGGGACTATTCCCGTTTCTAATGACATTTGAAATATTTCTGTCATAGCCCCAGCTATTTCTACACTAACTTCCCTCAATGTCCTAGGGAATATCCTATCAGGACCTGGAGACTTATCCACTTTTATATTTTTCAAAAGTGTTAGTACTTTTTTTACTTTGAAACTCATAGTATCCATAGCTACTCTACTAGTTTCCCTTACCTCACATAATTCAATATCCTTCTCCTTGATGAATACCGAAGAAAAGAAATTGTTCAATATCTCCCCCATCTCTTTTGGCTCTGCAGATAGCTGTCCACTCGGTCACTCCAATGGACCAATTTTATCCCTTGTTATCTATTTGCTGTTAATATAGCTGTAGAAACCCTTTGGATTTACTTTCACCTTACTTGCCAAAGCAACCTCATATCTTCTTTTAGCTTTTCTAATTTCTTTCTTAAGATTCTTTTTACATTCCACTCAAGCACCTCATTTACTTCATGCTGCCTATAATTATTGTAGATCTCCCCCTCTTTTTCCGAACAAGATGTCCAATTTCCCTCGAAAACCAGGGCTCTTTCCAATTTTTACTGGTTCCTTTCAACCGAACAGGAACATAAAGATTCTGTACTCTTAAAATTTCCCCTTTAAATGTCCTCCATTTCTCTTCTACATCTTTCCCATAAAACAAAATGTCCCAGTTCACTCCTTTTAAATCATCTCGCATCTCGTTAAAGTTAGCCTTTCTCCAATCAAAAATCTCAACCCTAGGCCCAGTTCTGTCCTTCTCCATAATTATATTGAAACTAATGGTATTGTGATCACTGGACCCAAAGTGCTCCCCAACGCATACCTCCGCCACCTGTCCCGTCTCATTTCCTAACAGGAGGTCCAGCGCTGCCCCTCCTCTAGTAGGCACCTCTATGCTATTGCTGCAAAAAACGATCCTGCACACATTTTACAAACTCCAAACCATCCAGCCCATTTACAGAATATGTTTCACAGTCTATGTGTGGAAAGTTAAAATCTCCCACAATCACTACCTTGTGCTTACTACTAATATCTGCTATCTCTTTACATATTTGCTCTTCCAATTCTTGTTCCCCATTTGGCGGTCTATAGTATACCCCTATAAGTGTTGCTACACCTTTCCCACTTCTCAGTTCCACCCAAATAGCCTCCCTAGATGAGCCCTCCAATCTATTCTGCCAAAGCACTGCTGTAATATCTTCCATGACTAGCAATGCAACACCTCCACCTCTTGCCCCTCCAATTCTATCACACCTGAAGCAACGAAATCCTGGAATATTTAGTTTCCAATCACAGCCCTCCTGCAACCATGTTTCACTGATCGCCACAACATCATACTTCCAGGTGTCTATCCAGACTCTAAGCTCATCCACCTTTCTTACAATGCTCCTAGCATTAAAATATGCACATTTAAGAAACCCCCCATCTCTTATTCTCTGTTTATTTCCTTTTTTTTCATTCTCCTCTTGTGTCCGAGTGCTTCCCTTTTCTGCTTCCTGCCTCCGATTCTGTCTACTAGCTTTTGCAATTTGCATCCCTCGCTCCAACCATTCTAGTTTAAAGTCTCCCCAGTGGCCTTTGCAAATTTCCCCGCCAGGATATTGGTCCCCCTCGGGTTCAAGTGCAACCCATCCTTTCTGTACAGGTCCCACCTACCCCAAAAGAAGTCCCAATGATCCAGAAACTTGAATCCCTGCCCTCTGCACCAGTCTTTCAGCCAAGCATTTATCCTCCACCTTGCTCCATTTCTACCCTCACTGTCGCGTGGCACAGGCAGTAATCCTGAGATTGTTACCTTTTTGGTCCTTTTCCTCAATTCTCCTCCCAAGTCCTTAAATCCTCCCTTCAGGACCTCTTCCCTTTTTTCTACCTATGTCATTGGTACCTATATGTACCACGACCTCAGGCTCCTCTTCCTCTGATTTGAGGATATCTTGGACACATTGAGGGGAGATAGAGAGATAGATAGATAGATAGTTAGATAGATAGTTTTAACAATGAACGGATATATCTAGAAGTTAATATTGGCAAATTTATGGAGGCTACAGTTACTGCAAGTGTTCTCATGTTGGCCGTGAGATGCAATAACTTACAGGTCACTATTGCTGCAGGGTTGCCTTACATATATTCCCTTTTATTTTTTTTTATATTTATTTTTAAAGAGACTGGGAATTTCCTGAGCCATAGCCTGCTCCTCAGAGGAGCTGCTAATGTTTGGTTGAGTTTAATGCCATGTTTATCGAGGTACAGTAAAAAGCTTTTGTTGTGTGCTACCCAGCAACCGGAAAGACAACACATGATTATAATCGAGCCATTTGCAGTGTAGAAGAGAGATTTAAAAGTTTGGAGCGATTGTAACACATGATTGTAGATCGACGTCTGCGGCTAGCACATAAATAGTCACCTTGGTTGGCCACCATCTTGCACCTGCAGAACAGCCCCTGACGATGATGCTGGCTGATAGCTGATGCACTCAGCAAGTATCCCATGGCATCAAACACTGCCTTCACAAGGGTAACACCTGAAGCTAAAATAAAGGCACTGCTGATGAGAGAAATCCTAAATATGATCAGAAAATGTTGGATATATTCAGCAGGTCACATGGATGCCAAGTGGGAAATGCTACAAGCAGTAGAAAAAATGCCACTGCTTCATCTCCCCTCAGAGGTTGAATCCAGTCCATGGCATGAACTCAACTTGAATGGCTCTCTCGATAAAGAATTATTTAACCAAAGGGTCAAGGTGGCCCTTCGTCAGTGACTGAACTGTCAAAATGGCCAACGTTTGCTTCATGGGCAAACTTGGATACATGGCTTTATGTTCTATCGACTAAGTTATTATAGAAACAAGTTCACCATGTACAATCATGTTAATCAGACATCAGAGAAGAATTTGATTAGATAAATACTCTAAATAATAGTGGTACAAACTTGGATATTAGTAGATATCACTTGTCATATTCTACCAGTTTGACTCTCTTCCCATCTCTGTTCCATTCTGCAGTGACAGTTTCCTCACTGGAGTTCACAGTAAAACACTTTTCTCCTAAACAGAGTTCACTAAAACTAGACAGCATAGGTTTAAACAGGAGGAACATCTCACCCAGACAGTGGTTGGAGTCTGGAATACTTTGCTTCAATGGCTGGTAAGACAGCATTTTTTACAACAGGGAGCATGGATGAAGTTGGACAACTAGATAACCATTTGAATTATCAAATGCCGGGAAATTGGATTAGTGCAGATTGGCGTATGTATGCACCTGGATGATGCCCAAACATACTGCTCCTCTGATATCTGAATAACATGTACCTGGCGAGTTGAAGATTCTGTTTCTGCATTGCACCACATGAAGTTAATAACTTGCATGGGCTTGAATAATGGCTTGAAGGTCATGGAATTAACCATAACCTTCAAATTTAGCTTTATACTTTCTGGAGAATAACTTTATTAACTGCCCTTTGGAAACCCATGCAGCTAATTCGTTGACATTTCCTTGCCCACTTATTCTGCCAACTCTTTTAAAGTATTCATTCGGATTCATCAAGCATGACCTTCTCTTGGCAAAGCTACAAAGCTCTCTATGTCGAAGATGTTTAAGGCATTTAACATCCCTTTCTCAGGATCCAATTCAACCAACATCCTTATTTAGCTCAACATCGCAGGTCCATGCATCTTCATTAACATAGAAACATAGAAATTAGGTGCAGGAGTAGGCCATTCGGCCCTTCGAGCCGGCACCGCCATTCAATATGATCATGGCTGATCATCCAACTCAGTATCCCGTACCTGCCTTCTCTCCATACCCTCTGATCCCCTTAGCCACAAGGACCACATCTAACTCCCTCTTAAATATAGCAACAAAATTAAGCAACAAAGGGTTTCAAACTTTAAAAATAATTATCAACCATTACTATTGAAAAGTTCAAAACCTTCTATGCTTTGTAAAGTGTAATATGGCCACCACGTCCATTAAAAATGTTGTTGGATTTCCAGGACATATTATAAACGTAATCTCTTTAGTGTGCATTGAAGTGTGAATGGTTCCAAACTAATGCAGGTTCTTTCCACAGGTAGAATGGATCATTGTGTAAATCCACACCACATTCCTCGTGGATAGCAAATGTACCTGAGCTGCACTCAGATACAACCACGCATATACAAGGGTTGTCTATGAGCCCATGTCGGCTAAGTGTATTGATCTAACAAACCAAAACAAGGGTATATTAAAGGTACTCTCAAGTAAGAATGTTTATTTTTGCTACATTATAAATGCACTATATATTCTTCAAAACAAAACATTTGAGTTTTTATTTCTGTGATGATTTAATTCTTTGAATGTAAAAAATATATCTTGGATGATTTCCGTAAGCTGAGAAGTAGGGATTATGTTTATTGGAGGTCAATATAGGCAGAATATTTGACCATGGTTTTTGCTCGAGAGAAGCCATTATGGTTGGAATGTTCCTATGTTTGAACACTCTAGAAATGGACACAGTTATCAAGGGAAAGTGATAATGGACAATCTGACCAAACTACACACATCTGCCTTTATCCCAAGACGCTTATGTTTAGGCCATTTTTTCATTTCACTTTAATCTCAATCTCAGTCCTGCAAATGTTAGCATTAGATGTCATTTTCCACAACATGAGAATGTGTTTGGTCAGTATCTGAATCAGTTCTTCCTTGAAGATCTCTGGTGTTTGATTTTTCTTCCTTTTCTTGTGGCCAGTACATATGGATCAGATTGTTTTCAACTCACTAGAATTAAATTCTTCCCAGTCAAGGCAAATTATATCAGATAAATCTCTTTATTCTACCTCTTTGCTGATTTCTAACGTGAAGTTATTGATTTCTAACTCTGAGTCATTGTATTGATTTTGCTTTAATAGTTTGACTATCAATTTCCATAAGCTGTTTCCATTACTGATTTCAAGCTGCCACTTTCATTTGGTAAACTCTATAATGACACTTAGTGTGGAACTTAAACCTCGGCACCAATTTAAAACTGACAACTTCAGATTAGCTATTATTTGTGGAAGGAAAAGTGGTCAGAGAGCCTGAATAGTTGTGTGATATTTTTATGTCCTTAGTGGCAAAGAGCTTTGCTGTTCTTAAAACATATCCAAGCCCGCTCTTGAAACCTGTAAGAATTTGGGGTGCTTCCTGAGTTACGAATGATCTGATTAAACTAAATTGGACTTTACACAAATTCTCTGATACATTTTTTATGTCACCAACAGTAGATATTACATTAGTTTAATTATAGGTTCTTCTATAGTGATTAATTCAGTGTGATAAAAGAATTGTAGCACGTGCCTATAAAGCAAAGCTTACGGGCAGGTATAGAAAATAGACGTTTCTAATTCACAGAAAAATCGGTTTACAAACAGTTCACAGGAACAAAACCTTTACGTGACCCGGGGTCTGGGCTTACACTTTTTATGCACAGTATTTTCTTCAAATATGGTTCATTTGATCAATTTCATGTTTTGCCTCTGAACAATATTGCAAACATGAACAATGCAGATTAGTTTTGGTGCACAATTCATTTTTTTGGGTTTAATATCATACAGCAATCACTCTGTAAAGTAATAGGGAATTAGTTTCTGATTTAAACCCAGATTTTATTACTTTGAGATTCAATGATATGACAGGACAAACACAGATGTCTGTGGATAGAGAACCTATTATTTAAAAATCATTTATTAGATTTTAAAATCCATTCAACAACAGACGTTGCACGAGTTACAATTGACTGATACTGACAAAAATAAATCCCACAGCATTGTAGTGAGTTAATGAAATCAGATGATTTTTGTATGGAAACATTAACGAAAGAAGAAACAACTTAAATGAAAAGCTCATTATTTAGAAGCCAGAAGGCTATTGTTCAGATTCAGCATTCATTTGTCATGGAACGGCACATCTAATATGGCAAAACACACCAATGTGCCTTGTGGGAGCTTTATTCAACAACATTTGACATTGACCCAGTAAAGGAGATATCAGGGCAGATAACCAAATGCATTGTCATAAAAGTGGCTTTAGGGAGCACTTTTCAGAATAAAGAAAGGTGGAGAGCCAAGCAGATCCAGACAGATAATTCCTAGACTTTGGATCTTCGGCATATGGAGTCATAGTTACTTTAGGAGGGAAGTGTGTGTTTGACTTGTAACACAAATCTGGCTTATACGCAGGGCCACAATCGGCCTCTTAATTACGACTCAGAATACAATAGTACGTTATTAAAATCTTGCAGTCGTGGTTGGTTTCTCGAGCAAGTCGGTTTATTCAAAGACTTAATAGTATATGTCGGAAAGTACTCTGTGGGGACACAAGAGTTTTAGTGACTCAGAGCACTTACAGAGTCCTTTTATAGTCTGTGATACAATGGTTACATGCGGATTTTACAATTTTGAAATAATGCATTAGTGATCGATATATCTTTGTAGTCGCTCATCCCAGATTTCTCTCTGCTGGAGTTACTTTCAGTTTCCTGTTGCTAACATAACCATTCTTGTCTGGTATATGAGTATCATAAAGTGACTTCTCTTATCTCATGACCAGTTTGGTTGCCAGCAGCCTCTATTATAGCATATATTTGGTATACCTTTATTCCAGCTAGGTACAAGCCGCCTTACAATCTAAACACATCCTAAATCTATTTATTGCCTCTCCTAACAAAACCTCCGCATGGTGGCGCAGTGGTAGAGTTGCTGCCTTACTGCGCCGGAGATCCGGGTTTGATCCGGTTGTGAATTTATGGAATTCCCTGCCACAGAGGGCAGTGGAGGCCAAATCACTGGATGGATTTAAGAGAGAGTTGGATAGACCTCTAGGGGCTATGGAGTCAAGGGATATTGGGAGAAGGCAGGCACAGGTTATTGATAGCAGACGATCAGCCATGATCACAAGGAATGGCGGTGCTGGCGCCAAGGGCCGAATGGCCTCTTCCTGCACCTATTTTCTATATTTCTATGTTTCTATGATCCCGACTACGGGTGTTGTCTGTATGGCGTTTGTACATTCTCCCCGTGACCTGCATGGGTTTTCTCCGAGATCTTCGGTTTCTTCCCACACTCCAAAGCCTTTCAGGTATGTAGGTAAATTGGCTTGGTAAATGTGAACATTGTCCGAAGTATCCCTAGTAAGTCTAGGACAGTGTTAATATGCAGGGATCGCAGGTCAGTGAGGACCCCAATGGGCCGAAGGGCCTGTTTCCGCGCTGTAGCTCTAAACTAAACTAAACTCTAAGTTACCTTCAACATCTGGGATTTTCATAGCTTTAAATTTACTACAGACTTGCCCAATTTTCTTACAATTTCCAGAATTTTGCACATCAGTTGCCGTTGATGGTGTGATCAAAATAAGGGATGAACACAAAGTCAGAAAAGCAGGTGTATATTTTAGAGTATTGTAGCATGTTGAAGAAAAAAGAGACAGAAATGAACAAAGAGTGGAGGGTTTTTAAAACAATGGTGAACATGTTTAAAAGTAGCTGTTCCTCTGCTTGGCGAGAATTGCAGGCAACGAGCACAAGACTTAGTTCGTACATTTCAATTTTAGAGGTACATCTTTGAAATGAACCCTGCGGCCCACCAAGTCCACGATGACCATTGATCACCACTTTACACTAGTTCTTTTTTTTTTATATTTCAAAATAGACATTATTCGAGTAATAAATATATACAATACATCAACCGTGCGAAAAATCCATCCGACATTTTCGGAGGCTATACAAATTGTTCCATGCAGTCTATACACATTTCGCAAATTCCGCAAATCGATCCCCCACCTGTGCCACTCATGTGGGCCCCCGGCATGGGATACCTTCCCTTATTTTGAGGGGCGTCACCACCCTACCGTGCCCCCCATGTCCAGCAGCGGAAGGACCTTAGACTGTGGCCCTCCCCCACCGAGCCTTGGCGTTGGCTGCACCAAGTTTCAGTGCGTCCCTCAGCACATACTCCTGCAGTCTGCAGTGGGCCAGTCGGCAACATTCCCCGACGGACATCTCGCTCTGCTGGGTGGTGAACAACGCTCGGGCAGACCAAAGAGCGTCTTTCACCGAGTTGATGACCCTCCAGCAGCACTTGATGTCAGTCTCTGAATGTGTCCCTGGGAACAGTCCGTAAATCACAGAGTCCTCTGTGACGGAGCTGTTTGGAATAAAGCGTACCAGGGACCCTTGCATTTTCCTCCAGACTCTTTGGGCAAATCCACACTCTGCAAAGAGGTGGGCAACCGTCTCCTCTCCATAGCAGCCGTCCCGAGGGCAGCGTGCGCTGGTAGTGAGGTTCCGACGGTGCAGGAAGGATCTGACTGGGAGGGCTCCCCTCACCGTCAGCCAAGCCAGGTCTTGGTGCTTGTTGGTGAGTTCTGGCGATGAGGCATTTTGCCAGACAAGCTGGGCAGTCTGCTCAGGGAACCACGCCACCGGGTCCATCGAGTCCTTTCCCTGCAGTGCCTGCAGGACATTCTGTGCTGACCACTGCCCAATGGACATGTGGTCAAAGGTGTTGGTCCGGAAGAACCTTTCCACAGACGACAGATGGGGCGGCAATGTCCAGCTGACTGGCACCTTGCGTGGCATCTGCGCCAGGCCCATCCTTCGCAACACCGGGGACAGGTAGAACCTCAGCAGGTAGTGACACTTGGTGCCCACGTGCCTTGGCTCTACACTCCGCCTGATGCAGCCACACACGAAGCTGGCCATCAGGATGAGGGCGACGTTGGGCACGCTTTTACCCCCGTTGTCTGCTGACTTGTACATTGTGGCCCGTTGCACCAGGTCCATCCTCGACCCCCAGATGAACTGGAAGACGGCCCGGGTGATCCCTGTGGCGTAGGAAGGAGGGACAGGCCACACCTGTGCCAAGTACAGCAGGCCCGAGAGCACCTCACACCTGATGACCAAATTCTTTCCCGTTATGGAGAGGGAGCGTTGCCTCCACAGCTCCAGCTTCTTCCCCACCCTGGCTATCCGCTCCAGCCAATTCTTGTTACACGCCTCAGCCCCCCCGAATCAGATCCCCAGCACCTTCAAGAAGTCAGGCTTGATGGTGAAGGGGATGGAACTGTCGGGCCAGTTGCCAAAGAGCATGGCCTCGCTCTTCCTGCGGTTCACCCTGGCTCCCGTGGCCGACTCAAACTGGTCGCAGATACTAATCAATCTGCGGACCGACCCTGGATCCGAGCAGAAGACAGCGACATCGTCCATGTACAGGGAGGTCTTTACTTGAATGCCCCCACTGCCGGGCAGTGTCACTCCTCTTATGCTCGCATCCTTCCTGATGGATTCGGCAAAGGGTTCACTACAGCAGACAAACAAGACAGGAGAGAGAGGGCAACCCTGCCTGACTCCAGACCTTACAGGGAAACTGTCTGATTCCCACCCATTGATTTGGACTGCACTACGGATGTCGGTGTAGAGCAGTTTGATCCAATTCCTGATTCCTTCCCCAAAACCCATTTTGGAGAGCACGTCCCTCATGTACGTGTGCGAAATCCTGTCAAAGGCCTTCTCCTGGTCCAAGCTGACTAGGCAGGCATCCACCCGTCTGTCCTGCACGTAGGCGATGGTATCTCTCAGCAGCGCTAGGCTGTCTGACATTTTCCTGCCCGGTACAGCACAAGTTTGGTCCGGGTGGATCACCTGTCCCAGAGCAGACTTGACCCGGTTGGCGATGGCCTTAGACAGAATCTTGTAGTCTACATTCAAGAGTGTTATGGGTCTCCAATTCTTTATGTCCTTCATCTCCCCCTTCTGCTTGTAGATTAGGGTGATGTTGCCTTTCCTCATGGAGTCTGACATGCTACCAGCTAGAAGCATGTCGTTGTACACTTCTAGCAGGTCCGGGCCCATCCAGTCCCACAGAGCCGAATACAACTCGGCCGGTAAGCCATCGCTTCCGGGGGTTTTACTCGAGTCAAAGGAACGGATGGAGCCAGTCAGCTCCTCTAGGGTCAGTGGTTGGTCCAGACTCTCCCGCTTGCTGTCCTCCAAGACCTCCGTGATCGAGGACAGGAAGTTCTGGGAGGAGGTACTGTCTATGGCCTTTTGGTCATACAAATCTGTGTAAAAGGATTTGCAGATCCTCAGCATGTCTGTGTGTGAGGATGCTACCGAGCCGTCCTCCTCCCTAAGGCTGTTCATCACAGAGCTCCCCCTGTGAACCTTATGGAAGAAGAAACATGAACACGTCTCATCCTGCTCCACATGGCGGACCCTGGATCGAAAGATGATCTTGGAGGATTCAGAGGTAAAGAGCCGAGCTTGCCGGTCCTTCACATCTCTAAGTTCCTCCTTCACATCCACCCATCTCGACTGCAGAAGGAGCAGTTGTTGCAAATCTGTCTGGAGTTGGCACAATTCCCTTTGACTCTGTCTTGCTCTCTGAACCCCTTTACTTATGAAGAACCTCTTAATGTTCTCCTTGGTTGCTTCCCACCAGAGTGTGGGGGAGTCAAAGAGGGGCTTCACCGTTCTCCAACATGCGTAGTCCCTCTTTAGCTCCTCGATGTTCTCTGTGGTCAACAGCTTCATGTTTAACTTCCACGTCCCTCTGCCTGCCTTCCGGTCCTCCTGTAGGTGACAGGAAGCCTGAAGGAGGCAGTGGTCGGAGAAGAACTCCGGCGTGAGGTCAGTGTGTCTCACCGTGACGGCCTTCGTCGTGAAGACAAAGTCTATCCGAGATCGGGCTAAACCGTCCGATCTCGACCAGGTGAACCGTGGCTGGGACCCGCCTGCAGGGTCGCCGCAGGCATCGCGCAGCTTTGCATCTTTTACCATATCCCTCAGGAACTTGGACGTGCTGTCCAGTCTGCTGTCGGCACTGCCGGATCGTCCAGCCGCATCAATGATGCAGTTGAAGTCACCGACCAGAATGAGCTGCCGGGACGTGGCCAGCAGCACTGGGAGCTGCTGGAGAACGGCCAGCCGCTCGCTCTGCGTGGGTGAGGCATACACATTAATCAGCCGGAGCGGAGAGCCACGGTACATAACATCCACCACAAGGAGCCGCCCCCCAACCACCTCCCTAACCTCATTGATGGCGAAGTTCCCTCCCCGCAGCAAAATCCCCAGGCCGGAGGCCCGACAGTCATTGCCCCCCGACCACACCGACAGTCCGTGGGGCCACCATCGCGACCACCTCCGATAGCAGCGGAGGTGTGGCAGCCCGCACTCCTGACGAAAAGTCACATCTGCCTTGACCTTGGCCAGGTACTGTAAGGCGTTCACACATCGCGCAGTGCTCTTTATACTGCGCACGTTTAGAGATGCCAGTTTAAGCTCCATTGTCTTTAGAGTCACTGACCATTTTCGTGTCCCCTCATTCCCACTGTTTCGGCGAATTGCCTCAGCTTTCCTGGGCTCAGGAATCCAGCGATGAGGTGGGTTTCTGGTGGCGCAACCAATGGTGTCGTTGGGGGGGGGTCTTCTCGTTCCACCCCCTTTCGGGCACACGGCTTCCTCCGTCTCCTGTAGCTGGGCCACGGTGGCTGGTTCACTGCTCCCGGTCACCCGGAGCTGGGGCCCAAAGGCCTTTGTGCTGCTCCCGGTCACACGGAGCTGGGGCCCATTGGCCGCTGCAATGCTCCCGGTTGCCCGGAGCTGGGGCCCATCGGCCGTTGCACTGCTCCCGGTCGCCCGGAGCTGGGGCCCATTGGCCGCTGTGATGATCCCTGTCTCCAGGGGCTGGAGCCCCTCGACCGCTGCACTGCTCCTGATGTCCTGGGCCTGGAGCCCCTCGACCGCTGCACTGCTCCTGATGTCCTGGGGCTGGAGCCCTTCCACCGCTTCTCTGTTCTCGGTTTCCTGGGGCCGGGTCGTGATCGTCGTGGCCTCTCTCTTCTCTTCGCCCGTTTTCATCCTCTGTCTCCCTCGTTGGGACTTCCCGGTCGCCTCATCCTCCGACGAAGAGGAGAGATTGCTGCCTTCTGTAATAGAAAGACATCTTTTTTGTTGTTTGCTTTTTGACTTACCAGTCCTTTGCGGCCTCGGCTCTTTGGGCTGAACCCTCGGCTTCTTGTACGACACTGTTGTCCACTTCTCCTTCTGTTCCTCCTCCTCCATTGACTCTCCCTCCTGGGCAAGATGCTGGGCGTCTCCTTCTGGCGCTTCAAGGTGGTTGGGCTGTCCTCATCTGCATTTCCTTTCTCTGCTGGGGTCTTGGTAGTGGTGGGGGGTGCTTCACCCACCTTGGGGGTGCTGGCAGCAGCCCCTCTTGTCGCCTGTGCATAGGTGCAGGCTCTTTTAGGGCAAGCCCTGTAAAGGTGGCCTGCCTCCCCACACAGGTTGCAGTTCTTGCTGGCCTGACAGTCCTTTGTCTCGTGGCCCTCCATCTTGCAGTTTTTGCATACAACTGCTGTGCATTGGGCCATCACATGCCCAGGCTTGTTGCATTTCCTGCACAGCCTGGGTTGCCCTACGTAGCTCAGGTAGCCTCGGTTTCCTCCAATCGCGAAAACCAAGGGGGGGTGGACAATTTCTCCGTCCTTGTCCACCCTCAGCTTCACCTTAACCTGCCGCTTGCTTGTCCATATCCCGTGTATGTCCTTCACGTCCACACAATTCCCTGTTCCCTCAACATAGCGAGCCAGGAAGGTGAGGACATCGACTACCGGCACATGTGGGTTGAACATGTGCACCGTGATCAACCTTTCCTTCTGGGTGGGGAGGGTGAAGAGCGGCTGCACTTTGAGCAGCGACAGCGGAGCTTCATTCCCCCTCTCCCGAAAGTCTTCCATCACCTTCTGCCATCCCGTCGGATACTTGAAGGTAACGTCAAAATATCCGTTACCCGGGAAATCCTGGAGGCAGTAGATGTCCTTAGGCTCAAATTTGAGAGCCCCTAGCAAGACCTTCTTCACGAACAGGTCTCCTGAGAAGAGGGTCCCCTCGCTGAGGTCCTTCACGCTTATTCTCAGGGTATTCCGAATACCCTGTACTCCTGCTCCTGCTGCTGCTGACATAGTGGCTAAAAGGTGTTAGGTTGGTTACCCAACCAGCATGGATCCACCTCTAAGCCTGCAGCCACAACTCCTCGTCTCCAAGTTCACTCCGCAATCCACGGCCCTTGTCCCCAACGGACCGCCAGAACCGTTCTAATAAGAACAGATAGTCTCTCTCACTCCTTCAAGTGTAAGAACAGATACTACACTTGATCTTAGCCAAAAGGCCACTAGTTCTATGTGATCCCACCTACCAATCCATTCCCTACATGCTAGGGGCAATTTACAGAGGTCAATTAACCTGCATGCCCGCACATCTTTGGGATATGGGATGAAACCAAAGCACCCAGAGGAATCCCACGTGGTCACAGGGAGAGCATGCAAACGCCACCCTGACAGCACCCAAATGTCAGAATCAAACCCGGGTCTTAGCACTGTGAATCAGCAGCTAGTGGTGAAGTATTGCATTTTGGGACCAGCCTCCCCTGTGATGCCCTGCCCCCCCTTGAGGAACGGGACCCAACAGGCTCACTTGGTCTAGAAGGTATTAAAAACAATTAGTAGCTTTTTCTTATTATTATTATTATTATTAAGATTGGATGCTGCTTTGAATTCTGGATTATTAACTGATTTTATTTTTAGTAGCTTCTGTTGTGGGACTGAAACAATAAACTGCAGATGCTGGAAATTTGAAATGAAAAAAAAATTGCACTGATGGAAAAAGTCAGCAAGGTAGGCAGCTTGTGTGGAAAGATAAACCAAATTAAGCTTTTAAAACTCCTAATCAGGACTGGGAAAGAGAGAACAAAACGTGAGTTTTAACTAACTTTACTGTTACCAGCTTCTTATAATTTAGTTCAGTTCAGAGATACAGTGCGGAAACAGACCCTTCGGCACACAGAGTCCACACCAACCAGCGATCCCCGCACATTAACGTTGTCCTATAAACACTTGGGACAATTTTTACATTGATACCAAGCCAATTAACTTAGAAATCTGCACGTCGAAAGACGTGGGAGGAAAACAAAGATACCGGAAAATACCACACAGGTCACGGGAGAACATACTGTACAAACTCCGTACAGACAAGCACCCATAGCCTGGATCAAACCCAGGTCTCTGGCGTTGTAAGGCAACATCTCTACCGCTGCACCACCATGCCACCCGTCGATTGTTAGTCCAATCCTCCGGATTTCTAATCTGCTAATATAACTTGCAATAGCTCTGATTCCAACAGTAATGGTATCTAAATAATATGATTCATATTTGTGTTTCCTCACGAACTAAGTCTGAACTGAAACAAAACATAAAAATGCCTTTTCCCCACAGATGATTAAACACTTTCATAAGCAAATGTACCGTAAAAAACAAGATCAAAATTCTATATTTTGGTAAGTGTTGCTTGCAACAGATTCAGCTTTATTAAACATCCTTTTGGAACAATTGACTAGATTATTTTAACGTGCTCCCACTCAGGATTTCAATTGTGACTCCATGTGTTCAAAAGAGAACATGAGACAATTTTAGCTGAGGGAGAGACAAACAAGGCATATTCTTCATCCAGCCCTCCCAGCAGCTGTAAGAAACATCAGTGAGTCTGTCAGTATGTGGTGCTGCACACTGTAATGTGTTAGTCTGCAGCGTTTGGAAGTGGACAGCTTTTTGCACTGGAAGGCCGACAACTCGCAGATTGCCCAAAGTGTACATTTCACCAAGTTGATGATCTTCCCAGAAGCAGTGGGAATTTGTCTAAGAGCATTCCTCAAAGCAGCTCGTCTCAAAGAGAATCCCCTGTGAAAGAACTATGCTGAATGAAACTCGACATTAACCATCACAACTCATTCTGGACTTTCTTTACTGAATGCTATCAGATGAAGATTCCATTGCTGATGGTGCAATAACCTGCAATCAGAGGAATTCTCTTGCATACTTAGGCTAATGTGAATAGCAGTAGAATATCAACAGCGGAAATGAAGCCGTGATGACATTTGGTGTATGTAAGTGATTTTTATATTAACTTTTGAGAGGCTTCACTATTTGAAAATCAAACAAGAAATCACCGATATCAAAGAGGAATTGCTATCAAAAAGTCACATTGTGAAAATGTGGTTATCCCATGTAAATGGTGAGATATCCAGTTACATTTTAGGCAATTGTATCCAGTAAGTGATTTCCATTTGTATGAGCATAGTTTCCCCATTAGAACAATGTCCCGAGTTGGTCGAGCTGCTGACTCACAGTTCCAGAGACACTGGTTCAAACCTGACCTCAGGTGATGTGCTGTCTGTGTGGAGCGTGCACACTCTTCCTATGACCTCTGGGTGCTCAGGTTTCCTCCCGCATCCAAAAGACGTAAAATTTTGAGATACTTCATCACTAACCAGTCTAAAGAAGGGCCTCGACCTGAATCATCACCCATTTCTTCTCTCCAGAGATGCTGCCTATCCCATTGAGTTACTCCAGCTTTTTGTATCTATCTTCGGTTTAAACCAGCATCTGCAGTTCCGTATTACACAGCAATGTATCTTTATAGTCTTTCATCCCAGATTTCTCTCTGCTGGAGTTACCTGTAACCTTCTGTTTTCTGTTGCTAAGAAAACCATTCTTGCCTGGTACATGAGTGACTCTTACCTTATGACCAGTTTGATTGCCAACAGCCTCTTTTACATCATCTTTTGTATACCTTTACTCCAGCTTGGTACACTACGCCTTATAATCTAAACACATCCTAAATCTATTTATTGCCTCTCCTAACGAAATCTCTATGTTACCTTCATCATCTGGGATTTTTCTTGCAATAAAAATATTACAGATGTGTCCAATTTTCTTATAATTTCCACATACTCCCTCACAGTACTAGAAACAATGGTTCAAATCTGTCCTCAGGTGATCTGCCATCACGCTCTTCCTGTGACTGCAAGGGGTTTCCTCTGGGTGCTCGGGTTTCCTCCCTCACCCCAAAGACATGCAGGTTTGTAGTTTATATGTTATTAAAAGCACCTGCAGATGCTGGTTTATGCTAAAGATAGACATAAAATGCTGGACTAACTAAGCGGGTCAGGTAGCATCCCTGGAGAAAATGGATAGGTCATGTTTTGGGTTCGGACACTTCTTCAGATGAAGGGTCCCGACCCGAAAAGTTACCTATCCATTTTCTCCAAAGATGCTGCCTGACCCTTTGAGTAAGTCACTAGTAACATTTAGTGTTTATCTCAGGTTTGTAGGTTAAATGGCCTCTGCAATTTAGAGGAAAAAAATAGTTAAGACCAAAGTTGGACCCTTGAAGACCGAAAAAGGTGAATTTATTATGGGGAACAAGGAAATGGCAGGAGTTGAACAGGTACTTTGGATCCGTCTTCACAAAAGAGGACACAAACAATCTTCCTGATATAGCAATGGCCAGAGGATCTGGGGTGACGAAGGAACGGAAGGAAATCTACATTAGGCAGGAAATGGTGTTGGGTAGACTGATGCGACTGAAGGCTGTTAAATCCCCAGGGCCTGATGGTCTGCATCCCAGGGTACTTAAGGAAGTGGCTCTAGAAATCGTGGATACATTGGTGATATTTCCAATGTTCTATAGACTCGGGCTCAGTTCCTGTGGATTGGAGGGTAGCTAATGTTATCCCACTTTTTAAGAAAGGTGGGAGAGCGAAAACAGGGAATTATAGACCAGTTAGCCTGACCGGTGTTGGGGAAGATGCTGGAGTCAATTATAAAAGATGAAATAGCCGCACATTTGGATAGCAGTGACAGAATCGGGCCGAGTCAGCATGGATTTACGAAGGGGAAATCATGCTTGACTAACCTTCTGGAATTTTTTGAGGATAGAAACATAGAAACATAGAAAATATGTGCAGGGGGAGGCCATTCGGCCCTTCGAGCCAGCACCTCCATTCATTGTGATCATGGCTGATCGTCCGCTATCAATAACCCGTGCCTGCCTTCTCCCCATATCCCTTGGTTCCACTAGCCCCTAGAGCTCTATCCAACTCTCTCTTAAATCCATCCAGTGATTTGGCCTCCACTGCCCTCTGTGGCAGGGAATTCCATAAATTCACAACTCACTGGGTAAAAAAGTTTTTTTCTCACAGCAGTCTTAAATGACCTCCCCTTTATTCTAAGACTGTGGCCCCTGGTTCTGGACTCACCCAGCATTGGGAAAATCTTTCCTGCATCTAGCTTGTCCAGCCCTTTTATAATTTTATATGTTTCTATAAGATTCCCCCTCATCCTTCTAAACTCCAGTGAATACAAGCCTAGTCTTTTCAATCTTTCCTCATATGACTGTCCTGCCATCCCAGGGATCAATCTCGTGAACCGACGCTGCACTGCCTCAATCACAAGGATGTAACTAGGAAAATGGACAAGGGAGAGTCAGTGGATGTAGTGTACCTGGACTTTTAGAAAACATTTGATAAGGTCCCACATAGGAGATTAGTGGGCAAAATTAGGGCACATTGTATTGGGGGTAGAGTGCTGACATGGATAGAAAATTGGTTGGCAGACAGGAAACAAAGAGTAGGGATTAACGGGTCCCTTTCAGAATGGCAGGCATTGACTAATGAGGTACCGCAAGGCTTGGTGCTGGGGCCGCAGCTATTTACAATATATATCAATTATTTTAATGAAGGGATTCAAAGTAACATTAGGACATTTGCAGATGACATAAAGCTGGGTGGCAGTGTGAACTGTGAGTAGGATGCTATGAGAATGCAGGGTGACTTGGACAGGTTGCAGGAGTGGGCAGATGAAGTTTAATGTGGACAAATGTGAGGTTATCCACTTTGGTAGCAAAAAAAGGAAGGCAGATTATTATGTAAATGACGTTAAATTAGGAAAAGGGGAAGTACAGCAGGATCACTTATTCACACAGAGATTTGGGAGTCTGTGGAATTCTCTGCCTCAGAGGGCGGTGGAGGCCGGATCTCTGGATACTTTCAAGAGAGAGCTAGATAGGGCTCCTAAAGATAGAGGAGTCGAGTGATATGGGGAGAAGGCAGGAATGGGGTACTGAATGGGATGATCAGCCATGATCACGTTGAAAGTTGATGCTGGCTCGAAGGGCTGAATGGCCTACTCCTGTACCTATTGTCTATTGTCTATTGCCCCTAGAGCCATGGAGAAAGTGAAATAACATAGCACTAATGCACAGGGATTGCTGGTTGGTGCGGACTCAGTGAGCCGAAGGGCTTGTTTCCGCTCTGTATCTCTTAACTAAACTAAACTAAAATATATGAACTGATCTGTCTCTCTGTTCCTCCACACTCCTGAATATCTTCCAATTTAATGTTTATTTTTGCTTTACACCAGAAAAAAGTAGTAAATAAAATTCAATCCAGACAGCGGGTCTGGATTGAATTCTATTTACTAATTTTTTCTGGCCAACTGACCAGACCACATATATCCTCTTCCAGATAAAAGTTGTCCTCTGCATTGTCAAAAAGATAGTCAACATGCATCATCTGTAAACCTCTTCATCATGCCCACTGGGTTTAAGTCTAAATCATTGATAGAATTAATCAATAACACCAATAACATCAATTAATTCCAATAACATTAATGGAAGCTTGGTAATGAACACTACTCCCTCTGGAATTTGAGTGGTGAAAAAAGTTTAGCAACTATAACTTTCATGAAGAGGTTACTCATTGATCTCCATTAATCCCTACATTAAAATTTGGCTCTTCACAAATTCATGAATCATCTTTTGATTTCCTTTGATTTTACTTGCCAATTTTTGTTTTTAAGTCTTTGCTTTCATATTTTAATTTTAATTTCACTCCTACACTTGTGGTGTACTTCCAGGTTTTCTGATGTTTGAAAAACACAGCATCAGACATAGCATGAACTCTTAGTGCTGGTAGAAGTTTTCCTTTCTAGCTTCATCTTATCCTCTCTGCATCCTGTTATAGAGAAAATGCTTTCTCTTTTCTCTATAAATATTTAGGCAATTGAGATCTTCTTATATTACTGCTTGAGTGCTTTTGCACTTCTCGGAGATTTGCCTACATATTTATTCTTCCATTTCCCTATGAGAGCTTAAATTTCTACAGAGCTTTTCTTCTTAGAGGAAAAGATAAGGGAGATGAACAGAGTTTATTGCCCAGACTATGGGAATCGAGAACCAGAGGACATAGGTTTCAGGTGAGGAAGGAAAGATTTAATATGAATCTGAGGGGTAACATTTCACACCAAGGGTGGTGAGTGTATGGAACGAGCTACCAGAGGAGGTAGTTGCGGGAGATACTATTGCAATGTTTAAGAAAGATTTAGACAGGTACATGGATAGGACAGGGTTAGAGGGATATGGTCCAAATGGGACTAGTGTAGATGGGACCTGTTTGCCGGTGTATGTAAGTTTGGCTGAAGGTCCTGTTACAAAGTATCCCGTGCCAGGTCCTCCTTTGTTTGGATCGCCTCCCCCACACTGTCTTCCTTTGTCCTTCCCCCCTCCCCACCACAAGGCAGTACCCCCATGTCGGGGCCTCCTTTGTTCTTTTAATTATAATAGACAATAGACAATAGGTGCAGGAGTAGGCCATTTGGCCTTTCGAGCTAGTGCCACCATTCAATGAGATCATGGCTAATCATCCATAATCAGTATCCCGTTCCTGCTTTTTCCCCATATCCCCTGACTCCACTATCTTTTAGAGCCCTATATAGCTCTCTCTTGAAAGTATCCAGAGAACTGGCCTCCACCGCCCTCTGAGGCAGAGAATTCCACAAACTCACAACTCTCTGTGTGAAAAAGTGTTTCCTCATCCCCGTTCTAAAGGGCTTACCCCTTATTCTTAAACTGTGGCCCCTGGTTCTGGACTAATCCGGGAACATGTTTCCTGACTCTAACGTGTCCAAACCATTAATAATCTTATATGATTCAATAAGATATGCTCTCATCCTTCTAAATTCCAGAGTATACAACCCAGCCGCTCCATTCATTCAACATATGACAGTGCCGCCATCCTGGGAACTATCTGTGTGAAACTTTGCTGCACTCCCTCAATAGCAAAAATGTCCTTCCTTAAATTAGGAGACCAAAACTGCACACATTACTCCAGGTGTGGTCTCACTAGGGCCCCGTACAACCACAGAAAGACATCTTTGCTCCAATAATCAACTCTTCTTGTTACGAAGGTCAACATGCCATTCGCTTTCTTCACTGCCTGGCATGCCTACATGCTTAATCTTCCGTCACCCCCAGATCCCATTGTACTTCCCCTATTCCCAACTTGACACCATTTAGATAATAATCTGCCTTCCTGCTTTTGCTACCAAAGTGGATAACCTCACATTTATCCACATTAAACATGCATCTGCCCACTCACCCAACCTGTCCAAGTCACCCTGCATTCTCATAGCATCCTCCTCACAGTTCACACTGCCACCCAGCTTTGTGTCATTTGCAAATTTGCTAATGTTACTTTGAAAGCCCTTCATCTAAATCATTGATGTATATTGTAAATAGCTGTGGTCCCAGCACCGAGCCTTGTGGTACCTCACTAGTCACTGCCTGCCATTTTGAAAGGGATCCGTTAATCTCTACTCTTTGTTTCCTATCTGCCAACCAATGTTCTATCCATGTCAGTACTCTACCCCCAATACCATGTGCCCTAATTTTGCCCACTTATCTCCTATGTGGGACCTTATCAAATGCTTTCTGAAAGTCCAGGTACACTACATCCACCGGCTCTCGCTCGTCCATTTTCTTAGTTACATCCTCAAAAAATTCCAGAAGATTAGTCAAGCATTATTTCCCCTTCATAAATCCATGCTGACTCGGACCGAACCTGTTACTGCTATCAAAATGTGCCGCTATTTCATCTTTTATGGTTGACACCAGTATCTTCCCCACCATCGACATCAGGCTAACTGGTCTATAATTCCCTGTTTTCTCTCTCCCACCTTTCTTAAAAAGTGGGATAACATTAGCTACCCTCCAATCCACAGGAACTGATCCTGAATCTATGGAACATTGGAAAATGAACACCATTGCATCCGCGATTTCTAGAGCCACTTCCTTAAGTACCCTGGGATGTAGACCATCAGGCCCTGGGGATTTATCAGCCTTCAGTCCCATCAGTCTACCTAGCACCATTTCCTGCCTAATGTGGATTTACTTCAGTTCCTCCGTCACCCCAGATCCTCTGGTCACTAGTACATCAGGAAGATAGTTTGTGTCCTCCTTAGTGAAGACGGATCCAAAGTACCTGTTCAACTCGTCTGCCATTTCCTTGTTCCCTATAAGTAAGTCTCCTTTTTCAGTCTTCAAGGGTCAAACTTTGGCCTTTAATTTTTTCCTCTTCACATACTTAAAGAAGCTTGTACTATCCTCCTTTATATTCTTGGAAAGCTTACCTTTGTACCTCATCTTTTCTCCCCGTATTGCCTTTTTAGTTATCTTCTGTTGTTCTTTAAACGTTACCCAATCCTCTGGCTTCTTGCTCATCTTTGCTATGTTGTGCTTCTCTTTTATTTTTACACTGTCCCTGAAGTCCCTTGTCAGCCATGGTTGCCCCTTACTCCCCTTGGAATCTTTCTTCCTCTTTGGAATGAAGTGCTCCTGCACCTTCTGTATTATTCCCAGAAAACCTGCAATTGTTGTTCCACTGTCATCCCTGCTGGGGTATCTTTCCAGTCAACTTTGGCCAGCTCCTCCCTCATGGCTCCATTGTCCCTTTTGTTCAACTATAATACTGACACCTCCAATTTACTTGTCTCCATCTCAAATTGTAGATTAAAACATCATATTATGGTCACAACCTCCTAATGACTCCTTAAACTCAGGTAGCCTTATCAAACCCAGTTCATTACACAACACTAAATCCGGAATTGCCTTCTCCCTGGTAGGCTCCATTAGAAGCTGCTCTAAGAATCCATCATGGAGGCACTCCACAAACTCCCTTTCTTGGGTCTATTACCAACCTGATTTTCCCAGTCTATCTGCATCTTGAAGTCTCCCATAACAACCGTGGCATTACCTTTACGATATGCCTATTTTAACTCTTGATTCAACTTGCACCCTATATCCAGGCTACTCTTTGGGGGTCGGTAGATAAGTCCCATTAGGGTATTTTTACTCTTACAATTCATTAGTTCTATCTATACTAACTCCACATCTCCTGTTTCAATGTCACCCCTTGCCAGGGACTGAATTTCATTCCTTTAAGAATTTAATATGTTTCTATGAAGGCCAACATGCCATTAGATTTCTTCACTGCCTGCTGCACCTACATACTTACTTTCAGTGACTGATGTACAAGCACACCAGGGCTCGTTACACCTACCCTTTTCCTAATCTGACACCATTCAGATAATAATCTACCTTCCTGTTCTTGCCACCAAAGTGGATAACCTCTCATTTATTTATATTATGCTGCATCTGCCATGCATCGAACGATTGATCAAATGGTGCCAGCATACCAACCTGGCTCTCAACAACAGTAAAATCAAGGAACTGATTGTGGACGGATGGTGAAGAGGGTCAAAACTTCAAATTCCTGAGCATGCATATTTCTGAAGACCTTTCCTGAACCCAGCAACTTATAATGAAATTATAAAGAAGGCACATCAGCGACTCTACTTCTTGAAAAGTGTGGATTGATGTTGCATCCACTCCTTCTGTTTTTTGTTTTACTTTTTTGGGAGTTTTTATTTTGCTTTATGATGGCCTCTTCTTGTCAAAAGCCTGACCCTCTCATCTTTGATGTGGATATCAGCGAACGTTTCCCCTTTTGGTCACCACAAGCCTTCACTGCACCATTCTCGCCTCCAGGTTCTCTGCCTCATCTTTCAGGTGGGGGGGGGGGGGGGGGGAGGGTTAGGTCCGCACCCACACGGGCCATGTTAGTAGACCACCAGACAGATATGGCGAGTATGTTTAACTCCATGGTGCTCTTCCACACTTAATCTGATGTTGCATGTTAACCAATCACACACCAGCCAGCATCTCTAACTCCACCCCACTCTAATACTTATACTAACAATTTTTTCCAGCACGGTGCTGATTAAAGATGTATTTGAATCACATACTGAGTCTGGAGATCATTTACAAGAAGATTACAGAGATTCAGCATGTCAAAGAGGATTCTCCTGAACTTCTACAGGTACATAGTGGAGAGCATACTGACTGGTTGCATCGTGGCCTGGTTCGGCAACTTGAACGTCCAGGAATGGAAAAGACTGCAAAAAGTTGTGACCACTGCCCAGTCCATCATTGGCTTTGACCTCCCCACCGTTGAAGGGATCTATCAAAGTCGCTGCCTCAAAAAGGCAGCAAACATCATCAAAGACCCACATCATCCCAGCCACACACTCATTTCACCATTGCCATTGGGAAGAAGGTACAGGAGCCTGAAAACTGTATTTGATTTTTATTGAATATGTGTGCATGTGTATACATACACTGAACTTTTTTTCTTCTCTCGTTATGTACTATGTTTCCATATTCTGTTGTGCTGCAACAAGTAAGAATTTCATTGTCCTATCTGGGACACATGACAATAAAACACTCTTGATTCTTGACTATCCAAGTCACCCTGCAGCTTCATAGCATCCTCATCGCATCTCACACTGCACAGCTTTGTGTCATCCACAAACTTGCGGTTGTCACATTTAATTCCCTCGTCTAAATCATTAATATATATTGTAAATAACTAGTGTCCCAGCACCTTGTCTTGTGGCACCTCACTAATAAAAGCCTGCCATTCTGAAAAGGACCCGTTAATTCCTACTCTTTGCTTCCTGTCTGCCAACCAGTTCCATGTCTATCCAGTTCTATCCATGTCAATACCCTACTCCAATACAATATGCTCTAATTTTGCACACTGATCTCTTGCATGGGTCATTGTCAAAGGCTTTTTGAAAGTCCAGATGCACCACATCCACCGGATTTCCTTTATCCTTTCTACTTGTTACATCCTCAAAAAATTCCAGAAGATTAGTCAAGCATGATTTCCCGTTGATCCTGTCAATACATTCCAAATGTGCTGTTATAACATCTCTTAACAATCGACTCAAGCACCTTCCCCACTAAGTGGTCCATAATTCCCCATTTTCTCTCTCCCTCCTTTCTCCTCCTCCCTCCCTCCACAGAAATAGTGGATGCATTAGTGATAATTTTTCAAAATTCCTTAGATTCTGGAGTAGTTCCTGAGGATTGGAGGGTAGCTAATGTAACCCCACTTTTTAAAAAAGGAGGGAGAGAGAAAGCGGGGAATTACAGACCAGTTAGTCTAACATCGGTAGTGGGGAAACTGCTAGAGTCAGTTATTAAAGATGGGATAGCAGCACATTTGGAAAGTGGTGAAATCATTGGACAAAGTCAGCATGGATTTACGAAAGGTAAATCATGTCTGACAAATCTGATAGAATTTTTCGAGGATGTAACTAGTAGAGTGGATAAGGGAGAACCAGTGGATGTGTTATATCTAGACTTTCAGAGGGCTTTCGACAAGGTCCCGCATAAGAGATTAGCATACAAACTTAAAGCACACGGTATTGGGGGTTCAGTATTGATGTGGATAAAGAACTGGCTAGCAGACAGGAGGCAAAGGGTAGGAGTAAACGGGTCCTTTTCAGAATGGCAGGCAGTGACTAGTGGGGTGCCGCAAGGCTCAGTGCTGGGACCCCAGCTATTTACAATATATATTAATGATTTGGACGAGGGAATTCAATGCAACATCTCCAAATTTGCAGATGACACCAAGCTGGGGGGTATAGTTAGGTGTGAGGAGGATGCTTGGAGGCTGCAGGGTGATTTGGATAGGCTGAGTGAATGGGCAGATGCATGGCAGATGCAGTATAATGTGTATAAATGTGAGGTTATCCACTTTGATGGCAAAAACATGAGGGTGGACTATTATCTGAATGGTGGCAGATTAGGAAAAGGGGAGATGCAACGAGACCTGGGTGTCATGGTACACCAGTCATTGAAAGTAGGCATGCAGGTGCAGCAGGCAGTGAAGAAAGCAAATGGTATGTTAGCATTCATAGCGAAAGGATTTGAGTATAGGAGCAGGGAGGTTCTACTGCAGTTGTACAGGGTTTTGGTGAGGCCACACCTGGAGTATTGCGTACAGTTCTGGTCTCCAAATCTGAGGAAAGACATCCTTGCCATAGAGGGGGTACAGAGAAGATTCACCAGACTGATTCCTGGGATGTCAGGACTTTCATATGAGGAAAGATTGGATAGACTCGGCTTGTACTCGCTGGAATTTAGAAGATTGAGGGGGGATCTTATAGAAACTTACAAAATTCTTAAGGGGTTGGACAAGCTAGATGCTGGAAGATTGTTCCCGATGTTGGGGGAGTCCAGAACAAGGGGTCACAGTCTAAGGATAAGGGGGAATTCCTTTAGGACTGAAATGAGGAAAACATTCTTTACACAGAGAGTGGTGAGTCTCTGGAATTCTCTGCCACAGAAGGTAGTTGAGGCCAGTTCATTGGCTATATTTAAGAGGGCGTTAGATGTGGCACTTGTGGCTAAAGGGATCAGGGGGTATGGAGAGAAGGCAGGTACGTGATACTGAGTTGGATGATCAGCCATGATCACATTGAATGGCGGTGCAGGCTCGAAGGGCCGAATGGCCTACTCCTGCACCTATTTTCTATGTTTCTATGTTTCTATGTTTCTTAAAAAGTGGGGTGACATTGTCTAATCGACTCAAGCACCTTCCCCACTAACTGGTCCATAATTCCCCATTTCTCTCTCCCTCCTTTCTTAAAAAGTACATTAGCTACACTCCAGTCCACAGGAACTCATCCAGAGTCGAGAGAACATTGGAAAATTATCACCAATGCATCCACGATTTCTAGGTCCACCTCCTTGAATACTCTGGGATAGACCATCAGGCTCTGGGGATTTATTTGCCTTCAGTCCCACTAGTTTACCTAACACCATTTCCTGACTAATGTGGATGCCCCTCAGTTCCGCCTTCTCACTAGATCCTCAGTCCCCTAGTATTTCTGGGATATTATTTGTGTCTTCCTTAGTGAAGATAGAACCAAAGTACTCATTTAACTATTCTGCCATTTCCTTGTTTCCCATTATAAATTCACATCCCTCTGATTGTAAAGGGCCTGTCCCACTTGGGCGACCTAATCTGCGAGTTCTAGCGAGTTTGCCCTCGACTCATACTCGCAGCATGGTCGACACGAGGACGTAGGAGGTCTTCGTAACTCTCCTTCATGCTCGGGGGTGGTCTCCGTGTATTCAAGGCCTCAGCTAGGTTATGGCACTTGTTTCAATATGTTAAAAAAAGCTCGCGAGTACAAAAAGGTCGCCATGAAACAAATCAATACATTTTTACTGGGGGTACACAAAAGGCTGGAGAAACTTCAGTCAGAAGAAGGGTCTTGACTCGAAACGTCGCCTATCTCCTTCACTCCTTAGATGCTGCTGCACCCGCTGAGTTTCTCCAGCCTTTTGTGCACCCTCGATTCTCCAGCATCTGCAGTTCCTTCTTTAATACATGTTTACTCATAGGTTTAGTCATAGTAGGTCATAGTAGGTCAGCATGTTAGTCATCGGTAATTGATTTCAAACTCTTCTAAACTCGCCAATAAGGTTGCCCAAGTGGGACAGCCCTTAAGGGACCTACATTTGTTTTCACCAATCTTTTCCATTTTATATATCCAATGAAGCTTTTAGCGTCAGTTTTTATATTCCCTGCAAGCTTTCTTTCATGTTCTTAATTAACCCTTTTGTCCTCCTCTGTTGAGTTCTAAATTTTTCCCAGTCCTCCAGTTTGCTGCTTCCTCTGGCTAATTTATATGCCTTTTCCTTGAATTTAACACAACCATTGATTTCCCTCATTAGCCACAGATGAGCCACCTTCCCCATTTTATTTTTTCGCCAGAATAATTTTTGGAGTTCATCCAAGCGGTCTTTAAATCTTTGCCATTGCATCTCCACCGTCAACCCTTTAAGTATCATTTCCCAGTCTATCCTAGCCAATTCCCGTCTCATACCTTCAAAGTCTCCTTTCTTCAAGTTCAGAACCCTATTCTCTGAATTAACCATGTCACTGTCCATCCTAATGCAGAATTCCACCATATTATGGCCACTGTTGCCCAAGGGGCATTGCGCAACAAGATCGCAAACTAATCCTTCCTCATTATACAATACCCAGTCTAGGATGGCCTGTCCTCTAGTTGGTTCTTTAACATATTGATTTAAAAAACCATCCCATATACATTCCAGGAAATCCTCCTACTCAGTGCCGCTACCAATTTGGTTGGCCCAGTAGATTAAAGTCACCTACGATAACTGCTGTACCTTTGCTACACGCATCCCTAATTTCCTGTTTGATGCTATCCCCAACCTTCCTACTGATGCTTGCTGATGTGTGTACACCTCCTACAAGTGTTGTCTGCCCTTGGCAATTTTGCAGTTCTACCCATACCGATTCTACAGCATCCAAGCTAACACCTCTCCTTGTTATTGCATTAATCTCCTCTTTAGCCAGCAATTCCACCCACCTCCTCTTCCTTTCTGTCTATCCTTCCTGAATATCAAATACCCCTGCAGGTTTTGATCCCAGCCTTGGTCACCCTGGAGCCATGTCTGGAATTCCAACTATATCATATTCCTTAACAACTAACTGCACATTCAATTGATCCACCTTATTACGACTGCTCGTCGCATTAAGGCACAAAGCTTTCAGGTTTGTTTTTCTTATCTCCCTTCTACCTTTTGCTTCTGCCCTTCTTTTATATCCCTCTGTCTCCTTGCATTGGTTCCCATCCCCCTGCCCTGTTAGTTTAAACGTGATCTTTCCTACACTCTCTTCCAGTTATCTGCACACATACACTTCAGATTCAGATTCAGATTCAGATTCAATTTTAATTGTCATTGTCAGTGTACAGTACAGAGACAACGAAATGCATTTAGACAACGAAATGCATTTAGTTCCACGTTGTTGACTCCACCCCCCACACTGTTATGATGCCTTTCATTATTGTGTAACTTTCAATGAGGTCCTCCCTCAACCTTCTAAACTCCAGCAAGTAGAGACCCAGTGCTGCCAAATGCTCATCATATGCTCACACCAGGGGAGTGTGCCTACTCACCAATGTCAGACCTGATCATGCCCCTGAATGCCAGCCTAGACTCTGTGGCTGTATGATTGTATAATTATGTAAATCCACCTAGGTCTCCTCAGGTGAATCTCTTCTGTCACAGCCTAGTAGCTGACCAGATTAGTTTCACTGCCTAACTGCATGGCAAACCTTGAGGATATAACTTGTGTATAGCCAGAGTTACATATTGCAATTGCCTGTGATTTCTAGCCTTGCTCAGCCAAGCGAATGGTAGTAAAATGGTGAATGAAAAGCAAGAATCTTTTTTTTAAAGTTGCATAAACGTGCCTTTAAGTGGATACTGAATATTCTCCCAGTCTCCTCTGCAGTAAGTTTTGTTCCATTTGAATGATAGGATACCTTGAAAGCCCAAGTGTGAAAAGGACTCAGAAGTCTAATCTGCAACTTTAATATGTCTGTTGCAAAAATTGAATATGTTTTCATTCAACTGTCATGCATATTTCAAATAAGCAAACAAAGAACATGTTTAGAATTCTATACTATGACCATAAGGGCAGCAGAGTAGTACAGCTAGTCAAGCTACTGATTCACAGCTCCAGAGACTGCGTTTGATCCGGACCTCAGGAGTTTGCACATTCATCCTGTGACCGGGTGAGTTACTTTAGACTTTAGACTTTAGAGATACAGTGGAAACAGGCCCTTCGGCCCACCAAGTCTGCGCCGACCAGCAATCCCCCCCATACACTAACACTATCCTACACACTAGGGACAATTTACAATTTTACCGCAGCCAATTAACCTATATCCAACCTGTATGTCATTGGAATGTGGGAGAAAACCAGAGCACCCAGAGAAAACCCACACAGTCACTGGGAGAGCATAATACAAACTCCATACAGACAGGATCGACCCGGGTCTCTGGCGTTGTAGGGCAGCAACTCTACCACTGTGCCACCCCCTTCTTCTGGGTGCTCAGGTTTCACCCCACATCCCAAAGCTCTGTATGTTGACTGGCCTAAGGAAATTGCCCCAACTGTGCATGGAGTCATAAGATTGTAATGTAATAAGTAATAGGAGTAGAATTAGAGGACTTCCGGTGGCGCTATGGAGTAGGTGGAACTCGCGCCAACCAGCTCCATAAAAATTGTATGAAAAACGGGAAAAAACGGGGTGATTCAAAGTCACTTACCAGAGAAGAACATCTGTGAACGGCACCGGCAGCTTGATAAGGTGCGTGACGTCATCAGGCGCGCGACTTTACCGATGGTAATGTCGACTCAACGAACGCCCCCCAAAGAGAAAAAAAGTGTGCCGAAAAAAGAAGTAGGCCCGGCTGGAGCCTCGGCCTCGAGTTTGACGGCCTCCCAGGAGGATATTTCAAGGAGGAAATCCGAAATGGAAGATCTGAAAATTACAATTATGGGTGAGCTGAGAAAAATGAAAAAGGAATATAAAGAAGATTTAAAGTTACTTAGAGCAGATATTCAATTGTTTAAAGAACAAGTTAAAGATGAATTGAAAAAATAAGTTATAATCACAGTAAGAACCATGATGGATGAATGGAAAATAAAAGCGGATGCTGATCTGAAAGAACAGATGGATGAAGTAAATCTTAAAGTCGGTGGGATGGAATCAGCGGTTGATTTCAAGTTGGAACCTATTTTAAGATCACTTGAACAACAACACGAAGCAATAAAGGAACTGACCAGTATTGCTGACTCAAGTGCTAAGGCGAATGAGAAACTTCTCTCCGAGAACAAGCGTTTAACAGAATTATTGAATAAAATAACTGAGAAATGTATTGACTTGGAGGGAAGGCAAAGGTGCCAGAATCTGCGTATTGTTGGAGTGCGTGAAGGCAAGGAGGGAGAACAAGATACCAGTGAATTTGCTGCAAATCTTCTGAAAAATGTTTTGAATCTGGAGCAAGTACTCCTGCTTGGCTGAGCGCACAGGGCACTGAGACGACGCCCAAAGACGGGCTCACCCCCAAGACAACTGATTGTGAAGGTGGTTTATGATCATGTCTTGGAAGATATGATGAAGATAATAATTCGTAAGAAGAATCTGTTTTATGGCGGCGATAAGATCAGCATATTCAGAGATTATCCTGCGGAAGTGGCCAAGAGAAGAGCTTTATTTACTGAAACAAGAAATATCCTCAAGTATATAAGGGGCCTGAGATATGGCCTGATGTATCCTGCCACACTACGAGTAAGCTATGATAATAAAGAGCATCCCTTTATCAAGCATACTAAAGCGCTTGAGTTTGTTCATAATATCGAGAAGAAGCTGGAAGAGGAAGAAGTAGTGGAAACACTGGAAGAAGAAGAAGATGAGGATGAAGAATAACAAACTTGAATTATACTTAACACTTACCTGATGATACGATTTACCCAGAGAGAAGGAGGAAGAATTATGAACTTTTAAAATTACTGGACACGGAGAGTTTAATGATTATTAATAACAAACTAATATACAATAGAAATAGTTTAGTATTAATTATTACTTACAAATGTATGTTATTCCTCCTTAAATAGTTTAAATTGATAGTAGTAGTTAAAAATAATAAAGAATCAATAAGCACTGAAATTTAACGCCCCACCCCTAAATATACTGCCCTTAAGGCATTTACGGTGCTGGAATAATAAACATCTTTTTTTTTTACTAACGGAAGTCTGTAGATTAATAGCCACGCTAGTGTGGCTTACACTAACCGCACTCAATTTAGTAGTAGTCACTTTTTTTCCTGCACCTTTCTATTAACATTATTAACTTTTTTATTTTTATTTTGTTTTTTATATGTCATATACTGTACTATATTACTTTACTTATGAATGGTATCATACAGTAGACTCGAAGAGATATGTATGTAAGAAAAAGTTATTAGTATTAATATTCGTTGATCAGAAACAAGGGTATGAAATTGGGATGAATATGCTGAGGCATCTACCTCATTATAATCCTCCTTAATACTAAAATGCAAGACATTAATAGGAAAAATGGGGGTGATGGAATCACCTTCTGTAGTTGGAATGTAAAGGGAATTAACAAACCAATTAAAAGAGGTAAGGTTTTGGCTCAGTTAAATAGAATTAAATCAGACATAATTTATCTTCAAGAGACTCACCTAAAAAAGGACGCACAATATAGACTAACGGCAAAATGGATTTCTAGAGTGTACCATTCTTCATTTACTCATAAATCCAGAGGGGTTGCAATACTTATTCGTAAAGGTATCCAATTTAAACATAGCTCAATAATAGAAGATCCTGAAGGTAGATACATAATAGTTACCGGTAAATTATACTCGAAGAAGGTCGTTCTTATGAATATATATGGACCTAATTTCGATAATCCCTTGTTTTTTAAGAAAATATTTAACACTATTCCTATAGTCACACAACATAATTTAATAATCGGGGGTGATTTAAATTGTACTTTGGATAACTATTTAGATAGATCAACAACTAAAAGGAAGGCTACATCTAAATCAAGCAAATTCATAAATTTGTTTATTAGTTCCGCTAATGTCAAGGATGTTTGGAGAAATGATGATCCCACTGGTCGGGAATACTCATTCTATTCTCCGGTATTCGGAACTTATTCTAGGATAGATTATTTTTTAATAGATTCAAAGCTTATCCCATTCACGTATGACTCAAAATATCATAATATTATTATTTCGGATCATGCCCCATTAACATTCAAGATTAATTTAAAGGGTATAACTAATAGATATTCTCAATGGAGACTCAACCCTCAAATATTAAGTGATAAGGCTTGTTACGATTATCTGGTTAAACAGATTAAACTATTTTTTGAGACTAATGATAAACCTGGAATTTCTTCGTCTCTTCTATGGGACACATTTAAAGCTTTTATACGTGGTGCTATAATATCTGCGCAAGCACACCTTAATAAGGAAAACCGAAAGATTCAACAGAATTTGGAAAATGAAATAAAGCAATTAGACATGGAAAATGCTATATCACCATCTAGGGTGATAAATAACAAAATCGCAACATTAAAATATAAGTTAAATGAGATACAATCAAATTTTGTTATTAAACTTTTTCAACAGACTAAACAAGTACATTTTGAATTCGGGGATAAACCACATAAATTGCTATCTCGCCAACTTAGAAAATCAGATGAAGAAAAAATGATATATAAAGTCAGATCTGAACAAGGAGAAATACTAACGTTACCAAAAGATAGTAATGATAGATTCCAGCATTACTATCAAAAACTTTATACATCCAAACTGACGGGTCATTCTGATGGAATGGAAGCATTCCTACATGAATGTCATATTAATGGATTGGATCGGGAAGGAAGAGACTTGTTAGATGCTGAAATATCAGTAAAAGATATTGAGGAATCAATCAGATCATTGAAAAATGGTAAAGCTGCTGGCCCCGATGGTTTAGGTGTTGAATTTTATAAGAAGTTTTATGATTTGATTGCCCCACGTCCACAAACAATATATAAACATACCTATGAGCAAGAACAGCTACCAGAAACCCTAAATGAATCTACAATTACACTCATTCCTAAAGTAGATAAAGATCTGGAAGATCCAAGATCATATAGAGCAATTGCTCTTCTAAATACGGATCAAAAAATATTAACTGAAATTTTATCTCAAAGGTTAAGTTTAGTGATCAATAAATTAATACATCATGATCAAACAGGCTTTATCCCTAAACGCTATTCTACTTATAATTTGAGACGTCTATTCAATATCATATATTCAAAAAGAATTAATGACATTGAATTAGCTGTTATAATCCCTGGACACAGAAAAAGCATTTGACCAGGTTGAATGGCCTTACCTATTTAGGATAATGCAGAAATTTCAACTGGGGGAAGGATTCTGGAAATGGGTTAGAATTTTATATTCTAGCCCAACAGCAATAATCCTAACAAATCAAATGTTATCAGCCAAATTTAATCTCTCTAGGGGTTGTAGACTAGGATGTCCATTACCACCTTTATTATTCGCTCTTGCAATAGAATTATTAGTCGAAAGGATTAGATCAGAACCAGAAATTTATGGATATAACACCAATACCACAATGAATAAAATATCTTTATACGCAGATGACGTCTTAATATACATAACAAAACCAGAGATTAGTATCCCTAAGTTACTTAATGTTATAACTGAATTTAGTATGTTCTCAGGATATAGAATTAATTGGAATAAAAGTGAAATTATGCCTATAACAGGAATAAAATTGAATAAATTATAAAAAAATCAATTTAAAATAGTTACTGACCAAATTAAATATCTTGGAGTTAATGTATCCAAATCTTATAATTCTCTATTTAAATCAAATTTTCCCCAATTACTGAATAAACTAAAAAATAATATCTTATATTGGAAAACATTACCAATATCAATGATCGGCAGAATAAATGCCATTAAAATGATTTTTTTACCACAACTACTATATTTATTTCAAGCTATCCCGTTATATCTTCCTAAAACTTAAAAAAAAAAAAATTGATTTCATTGTCAATAGCTTTATTTGGGATTATAAAAATCACAGAATAAGTAAAAGACATTTATGTAAATCTAAGATAAATGGTGGACTAGCACTACCTAATTTTTTATATTATTTCTGGGGATTCAGATCAAGAATATGAATTTTTGGTTGGTAAACATGGATCAGGACCCAGCTTTGTTAAAAATGGAAAAGGAAGATTGTTTACCCTTTGATATAAGTACCACCCAAGGGTGGTACAAAAAAAATTTATAGGGAAAATCCTATAATTTTAAGCAATATACGTATTTGGAAACAAATAGTTAAGACTTTACATTTAGAAAATATGTCACTTTGCTTACCAATTATGAATAATCCTTTGTTTAAGCCCTCTTTATTGGATGGGGGTTTAGTCATTGGAAAAATTTAGGAATTATAAGGATAGAACATCTTTATTGGAATGGGAAATTTCTCTCATTTCAAGAGTTGAAAGATATTTATGGATTGCACTCAAATAACTTACTTAGGTATTTACAAATCAGAGATTATGTTAAATCAAATATGCAAGATTATAGAAATAGAGAACCAGGATTATTGGGTGAAGTGCTTAATAAGCATCCAAACACAGAGAAATTAATAGCATATATATGTAATATCCTTTTGGACAGGGAAATACCAACAACAGAATTATTTCGACAAATATGGGAAAATGAAACTGGTTTACCGATATTAAAAGACTTTTGGGAAGAAAGTTTACAACGTATACATCGTTGTTCGTTAAATGCCAGACATACTTTGATACAATTCAAAGTATTACATAGATTACATTATTCAAAAAAGAAATTAAATAGAATTTTTCCTAATATATCCCCATTGTGTGATAAATGTCAGCACATAGAAGCTGATTTAACACATTTTTGTAACATGCACAAAACTTAATAGTTATTGGACTGAGATTTTTAAAATTATTTCTACAGTTCTTAAGATTATATTAAATCCTGACCCAAAGCTAATAATATTTGGTGTTTTAGATTCAAATCAAACATTAACAGTAAATCAAAGAAATTTTCTTGATTACTGTTTAATGATTGGAAAAAAATTAATATTAAAATTCTGGAAGGGACCATTATCCCCTACAATCAAAATGTGGACACTGGAAATGTTGGAGACGTTGTAATTGGAGAGAATTAGGTTTATCCTAATGGATAAATATGAACTTTTTGAACAAATATGGTCTCCATTTACTGATTATATGAAGGGGTAGCTGGGCTCAGCATTGTAACTCAACAAGTACCCGGTGGTAAGATCAGATGAAAAGGTTTAAACTGAGATTTGTATACTCGTCTCTATATATATTGTTATTAGAAATTGTCCCATTCATTGTTAAGATGTATACTTTTTTTTATTTTTAAGTATAATAATTGTTTGTCAGTAATATGGGTTTAAAAAAAAAAAAATTTAAATTTTTTATTTTGTTTTTCTTCTCACATATAATCAAAATTATAATCAATATTAGTTAATCACACTTTTTAAATTAAACATCTATTATCTCTTTACTCTTTTCTCTTTTCACTATCAAAGAAAAAATTGAGGCTTATATATATTGCTTTGTAATATTCATATAACTTTGGAAATATGTAATATGTATATCTGAAAAAAACTTATATTATTTGTAATAAGTATGGCTTCTAATAAAAATATATTTAAAAAAAGGCGTAGAATTAGGCCATTTGGCCCATCAAGTCTACTCTGCCATTCAATCATGGCTGATATATCTCTCCCTCCTAACCCCATTCTCCTGCCTTCTCCCCATAACCTCTGACACCTGTGGATTAAAAACTGGGATAACATAAAACTAGAATAAACAGCTAATCGATGTTTGGTGTGGACTTGGCAGACCGAAGGACCTGTTTCCATGCTGTATCTAAAAGTAAAACTAAACTATTATTTGGTGTCAATGTACACTGCTTTCCTTGAGAAAATAAATTATGGGTAATCCATCTGAAAGTTAATGTAGAAATTCAAAAAAATGCAGGGTCAGGTTCAGTTTTACATAGATTGTATAATTTTTCTGCTTTGATGCCAATTGTATTGTCCTGTCTGTGTAATCCACTCGGTGTAAAGCAGGCAACTGGAATTCACTGGAATTTAGGAGGATTAGAGGGGATCTTATATAAACATATAACATTCTTAAGGGATTGGACAGGTTAGATGCAGGAAAAATGTTCCCGATGTTGGGGGAGTCCAGAACTAGGGGTCACAGTTAAAGATTAAGAGATAAGCCATATAGGACTGAGATGAGGAAAAACGTTTTCACCCGGAGAGTTGTGAATCTATGGAATTCTCTCCCACAGGAGGCAGTCGAGACCAATTCACCAGATGTTTTCAAGAGAGAGATAGATATAGCTCTTCGGGTTAACGGAATCAAGGGATATGGGGAGAAAGCAGGAACGGGGGTCTGATTTTGGATGAGCAACCATGATCGTATTGAATGGCCGAATGGCCTACTCCTGCACCTGTTCTCTATGTTTCTATCATGTTAATGCTCACACAGCTAATGCTCCTCTGCAAAGCACCACGTGATACTAATCACACGCAGAAAGCCATACCTGAAGAGCAGGGACAATAGTTGTGGAGCAATCAGTTGCTGCAGAGCTAATTGCAAAATAAATGACAATAAATGGAGATTTATCTGTTTGAGCAATTATTCAGAGAGGACATCCATCTCTTAAATAATGGTAGTTAAGGTGGTCATATTACCCATTTCTTCTTAAATGAGTGCTTGGAGCAAATAATCATTCAGCACATCATTTATTTTATATGGATTATTAGTTTGTATTTCTTATATAGCTAACCTCCTGGGCGGCACGTTGGCGCAGCGGTAGAGTTGGTACCTTACAGTGCCAGGGACCCAGGTTCGATCCTGACTACGGGTGCTGTTTGTATGGAGTTTGTATGTTCTCCCCATGACCTGCGTAGGTTTTTTTCTGGGATCTTCGGTTTTCTCCCACACTCTAAAGACATTCAGGTTTGTAGGCTAAGTGGCTTGCTATAATTGTAAATTGTCCCTAGTGTGCATAGGATAATTTAAGTGTGTGGTGATCGGTGGTCACCGTGGACTTGGCGAACCACAGGGCCTGTTTCCACGTTGTATTGAAAATACAAACTCCCCTCTCTTTGTTGGAAAGAAGATCATGCTGTTACATTCAGTTATGCTGATTTCCAGAATTTTTTTTCGTAATTAAAAGTGTAAAAATAATTTTTACCTTTGGAAATGTGATATATTCCCCTTGGCACTAGCCACATGAAAAAAATTGATAGCAATGAATCAGTCTGCGTTAATCAGTTTGCAGTTCAGCTTAAACATAAAATGGCCTCAGCGCAATAAAGTGGGTTTATAATACTATGGATTGAACACTTCACTGACACTGCCGAACTAATTGTTCTTTTATGCAATTTTATTGCTAAGCAAGGAGCCTAAGTAAACAAGTAATGTTCATTCTGTGCACTGTTTTATTCAAATTTCCATTAATGTTGGTGATTGAATTAAGTCTAAGTTGCATTAGATTTGGCATAGTTCCAAACTCTAGTCACAAAGTCATACGGCACAAAAACAGACCCTTTACCCCAAATAATCCATGCCAACCAAGATGCCCCATCTAAGCTCTTCCCATTTGCCTGTGTTTGGCCCATATCCTTCTTAACCTTTCCTATCTACAGTATATACCTATCCAAATGCCTTTTAAATTGCTTTAAGTTGACTGACAGTACAACATACCATTAGATGCAAGCAGACATGCAAGTGTTAGAATCTATTAACAGCTATTGACACTAGTGCCATCTGCTTCAGCCTGTTTTTCACTGTCACATTGCAGACAGTGAATTTTAATGAAATTATAATGCAGAACACTCTGTATTCAGCTTCATCGTGGGGTAATGTGCATGATTAGCGAAGTGTAAAATACATGTCAGAAGCCAGGGCTCCATTCCTGCTATTATTACACGTACATTGAGACAGGAAAGAAGATGAAGGAAATAATTCACCCTTAGCTAAAGTTCAGTTGATCAACAAATGTTCTGAATTTATCAAGTTCAGGAAAAAGCAATAAGGCCATGCTGAGAAATTGCATGTGCCGCATTAACAATTATCGTAATTTGAAAAATAATTTTCAACAAAATGACGTGATTCAAAACTCATGTTCATAAATTCGTAAGTTATGGGAGCAGAATTTTGGCCCATCAAGTCTACTCCGCCATTCTATCTTTCCCTCTCAACCACATTCTCCTGCCTTCTCTCCACAACCCCTGACACCTGTACTAATCAATAACATATTAAACTCCACCTTAAAAATGTCTACTGACTTGACCCCCACAAACTTCTATGAGTATATGTTGTGAGTTTCAGGATATTTGGGTACTACCTGTTCCATTAAAGCAGCAGATTTGTGTCCATGAAGTGTGCACAAATCAAGGACACAGAAATCAACACAGAAGCCATGTTGGTAAGGCTGTACTGAGATCATAGGCATTTGGATTCAAATTACCTGATCAGAGTGCTAGTCAGAGTAGAAATAGGAGGATATCGCAGATGAATACGTGGCTTGAAAAATGGTGCAAGGGGGAGGGATTCAAATTTCTCGGGCATTGGAACCAGTTCTGGGGGAGGTGGGACCAGTGCAAACAGGACAGTCTCCACCTGGGCTTGAAGGGAACCAATGTCCTTGGGGGAATGATTGCTATTGCTGTCAGGGAGGATTTAAACTAATATGGCAGGGGGATGGGAGCATGAGCAGAGAGACAGAGGGATGTAAAATAAGGGTAGAAGCAATAGGTAGCAAGGTGAAAAGTAAGTGGCAGGCAGAAAAATCAAGGGCAAAAATCAAAAAGGGGCACTTTTCAACATAATTGTATAAGGGGTAAGAGTGTTGTTAAAAAAGCCTGAAGGCTTTGTGTCAATGCAAGGAGCATTTGTAATAAAGTGGATGAGTTGAATGTGCAGATAGTTATTAATGAATATGATATAGTTGGGGTCACGGAGACATGGCTCCAGGGTGACCAAGGCTGGGAGCTGAACATCCAGGGATATTCAATATTCAGGAGGGATTGACAGAAAGGAAAAGGAGGTGGAGTAGTGTTGCTGGTTAGAGAGGAGATTAACGCAATAGAAAGGAAGGACATTAGCTTAGAGGATGTGGAATCGATATGGGTAGAGCTGCGAAACACTAAGGGGCAGAAAACGCTAGTGGGAGTTGTGTACAGGCCATCTAACAGTAGTAGTGGAGTTGGGGATGGCATCAAACATGAAATTAGAAATGCATGCAACAAAAGTAAAACAGTTATAATGGGTGACTTCAATCTTCATATAGATTGGGTGAATCAAATTGGCAGGGGTGCTGAGGAAGAGGATTTCTTGGAATGTATGCGGGATAGTTCTCTAAACCAACATGTAGAGGAACCAACGAGAGAGCAGGCTATTCTAGACTGGGTAATGAGTAATGAGGAAGGGTTAGTTAGCAGTCTTGTTGTGCGTGGCCCCTTGGGCAAGAGTGACCATAATATGGTTGAGTTCTTCATTAGGATGGAGAGTGACACTTAATTCAGAAACAAGGGTTCTGAACTTAAAGAAATGTAACTTTGAGGGTATGAGACGTGAATTGGTCTAGATAGACTGGCAAGTGATTCTTAAAGGGTTGACAGTGGATATGCAATGGAAGGCATTTAAAGACTGCGTGGATGAACTACAACAATTGTTCATCCCAGTTTGGCAAAAGAATAAATCAGGGAAGATGGTGCATCCGTGGATAACAAGGGAAATCAGGGATGGTATCAAAACTAAAGATGAAGCATACAAATTAGCCAGAAAAAGCAGCCTACCAGAGGACTGGGAGAAATTCAGGGTCCAGCAGAGGAGGACAAAGTGCTTAATTAGGAAAGGGAAAATAGATTATGAAAGGAAACTGGCAGGGAACATAAAAATGCACTGCAGAAGTTTTTATAGATATGTGAAGAGAAATAGATTAGTTAAAACAAATGTCGGTCCCTTGCAATCAGAAACTGGTGAATTGATCATGGGGAACAAGGTCATGGCAGACCAATTGAATAACTACTTTGGTTCTGTCTTCATTAAGGAAGACATAAATAATCTGCCAGATATAGCAGGGGACCGGGGGTCAAATGAAATGGAGGAACTGAGTGAAATCCAGGTTAGCCGGGAAGTGGCGTTAGGTAAATTGAATGGATTAAAGGCCGATAAATCCCCAGGGCCAGATAGGCTGCAACCCAGAGTACTTAAGGAAGTATCCAGAAATAGTGGATGCATTAGTGATAATTTTTCAAAACTCTTTAGATTCTGGAGTAGTTCCTGAGGATTGGATGATAGCTAATGTAACCCCACTTTTTAAAAAGGGAGGGAGAGAGAAAACGGGGAATAACAGACCAGTTAGTCTAACATCGGTAGTGGGAAAAATGCTAGAGTCAGTTATTAAAGATGGGATAGCAGCGCATTTGGAAAGTGGTGAAATCATTGGACAAAGTCAGCATGGATTTATGAAAGGTAAATCATGTCTGACGAATCTTATAGAATTTTTTGAGGGTGTAACTAGTAGAATGGATAAGGGAGAACCTGTGGATGTGTTGTTTCTGGACTTTCAGAAGGCTTTCTACAAGGTCTCACATAAGAGATTAGCATTCAAACTTAAAGCACACAATATTGGGGTTCAGTATTGATGTGGATAGAGAACTGGTTGGCAGACAGGAAGTAAACAGTAGGAGTAAACGGGTCATTTTCAGAATGGCAGGCAGTGACTAGCGGGGTACCGCAAGGCTCAGTGCTGGGACCCCAGCTATTTACAATATATATTAATGATCTGGATGAGGGAATTGAATGCAACATCTCCAAGTTTGCAGATGACATGAAGCTGGGGGGCAGTGTTAGCTGTGAGGACGATGCTAGGAGGCTGCAAGGTGACTTGGATAGGTTGGGTGAGTGGGCAAATGCATGGCAGATGCCGTATAATGTGGATAAATGTGAGGTTATCCACTTTGGCAGCAAAAACAGGTGGGTAGACTATTATCTGAACGGTGGCCGATTAGGAAAGGGGGAGATGCAACAAGACCTGGGTATCATGGTACACCAGTCATTGAAAGTAGGCATGCAGATGCAGCAGGCTGTGAAGAAAGCGAATGGTATGTTGGCATTCATAGCAAAAGGATTCCAGTACAAGAGCAGGGAGGTTCTACCGCAGTTGTACAGGATCTTGGTGAGGCCACACCTGGAGTATTGTGTACAGTTTTGGTCTCCTAATCTGAGGAAAGACATTCTTGCCATAGAGGCAGTACAGAGAAGGTTCACCAGACTGATTCCTGGGATGGCAGGACTTTCATATGAAGAAAGACTGGATAGACTCGGCATGTAATCGTTGGAATTTAGGAGATTGAGGGGGGATCTTATAGAGACTTACAAATTTCTTAAGGGGTTGGACAGGCTAGATGCAGGAAGATTGTTCCCGATGTTGGGGAACTCCAGAACAAGGGATCACAGTTTAAGGATAAGGGGGAAGTCTTTTAGGACTGAGATGAGAAGATCATTTTTCACCCAGAGAGTGGTGAGTCTGTGGAATTCTCTGCCACAGAAGGTAGTTCAAGCTAGTTCATTGGCTATATTTAAGAGGTAGTTAGATGTGGCCCTTGTGGCTAAAGGGATCAGGGGGTATGGAGAGAAGGCAGGTACAGGACACTGAGTTGGATGATCAGCCATGATCATATTGAATGGCGGTGCAGGCTCGAAGGGCCAAATGGCCTACTCCTGCACCTATTTTCTATGATTCTATGACCTCTGTGATACACTGTATAATTTGCTCAGGGCAATCTGCAGCCAAGATCCACCAGTCCGAAATGCAATGAAACAAAGTTGACCTTGAACAAAGGAAATCTCCACATACAGACATTGATGATGACAAAGGAAGCAGCAAAAATGATCATCAGCTGCTTTACCATGGTTGGGTCCACATGTGCCTTAGCAGATTCAATTGTCATTTTCTTGCTGAAAAAGGATGAGGTTCAAGATCTTCATTAAATCCTGTGTTATATAAATGCTGGATTGTCATTGAATGCAGGGTACATAATGCAACAATTAATCGAGCACTGGATTCTGCTGGACACACGGAACTGCAGATGCTGGTTCACAAAGTGCTGGTGTAACTCAATGGCTCAGGCAGCCTCTGTGGAGATAATGGATAGGTGACATTTTGGGTCAGGACATTGAGATGAGGGGGGGAGGTAGGAAGCTGGAAGAGAGAAAGGGCAGGACAAAGCCTTGTGAATAACAGGTTTAGTTAACAGATACAGCACAGAAACAGTCCCTTCGCCCATTGAGTCCGCACCAACTAGCGAACCCCACACACCAACATTATCCTGCACACTAGGGACAATTTGCATTTTATCAAGCCAGTTAGCCTACAAACCTCTCCATCTTTGGAGTATGGGAGGAAACTAGAGCACCCCGAGAAAATCCACATAAAGAATCCACGGGGAGAATGTACAAATTCCGTACAGACTGCACCCGTAGCCAGGATCGAACCTGGGTCACTATTGCTGTAAGGCAGCAACGCTACCTCTGCGCCCCCGTGCCACCCACAAATAGGTGGATACACGTGAAGGGAGGTTTTGATAGGCAAATGGTTGGACAAAGGCCAGTGATGAAAAGATGACAGGTTTGAGATAAGGATAGAAGAGATGGGAATTGTGAAGCTAGAGGAAGGAATGTAGGTGGAAGGGGAGTGGATGTAGGATAAAATGGGCACGCATCCATAGGGGGCACAGAGAAATGTAGGGAGGGGGGAGGAAAAAAGAGGGGGGGGGGGTTATGTGTGTAAGTTGATTACCTAAAATCAGAGGATTCTATGTTCAGACCATTAGTTTATAATGTGGAAAGAAGAAACTGCAGATGCTGCTTTATTAAAGAAGACACAAAGTGCAGGAGTAACTCAGTGGGTCAGGCAGCATCTATGGAGTCTGAAGAAGTGTCCCAAAAGTTGCCTATCCATGTAATGACCTGCCAGGCCTTGACCTGCCCCTCCTCTCTTTCATATTTGCTCCCCAACCCTTACAATCGCATCAAAGATGGGTCCCACCTATCCATGTTCTCCAGAGATGCTCTTACCCATCGAGTTACTGTAGTACTTTAGGTCTTCCGTTGTAAGCTACCCTTGTGGAATATGAGAAATTCTTCTGTTTTCATTGACATACTCATCTACATTTTCTGAAGCAAACTTATGTGGAGTCTCACCTTCTGGTGAGGTGTCATCTGTGCTATGGTTTCCTCTGCCTTGGCTATATGCCTGGAGTCTCATTACATGCAAATGCTACCTCTATGATATCTACTAAATTAAAAGCATTGCTAGTACTCAAATTGGTATCAGTCTAAGCGACAGTACTTTTTTTTAGGACTGAGATCAGGAAAAACGTTTACACCCAGAGAGCTGTGAATCTGTGGAATTCTCTGCCACAGAAGGCTGTGGAGGCCAATTCACTGGATGTTTTCCAGAGAGAGCTAGATTTATCTCTTCGGGCTTACGGAATCAAGTGATATGGGGGAAAAAGCAGAAACAGGGTACTGATGATCAGCTATTATCATATAATGGTCTATTCCTGCACCTATTTGCTATGTTTCGTCCTTGGACAGTTTGCAGGCTGATGATCTAAAATGAAAAAGGCGAATGGTAATGATGTGCAGGGAGGAGTGGGTGGAGGGGTGAGAGCTGATGGGGCACAGGGGGAGGGAGTAAGTAAGAGATTAGTTCTCATGCTATCTGCAGCTTGTGAGTCAGCCAACACAATGAGTTGTGGATCGGTTGTAGTCATGTACTGTCTTTCTGCTGACGGGTTCGCACGCGACAAATGCTTTTCACTGTACCTCGGCGCATGTGACAATAAACTAAACTGAAACTGTTACAAATATATTCAGATTTATCAGCATTATTGTCTTCTATAATACCCTTGGAGTTAGGGGGTATGGAGAGAATACCCGGGATCAGGGGGTATGGAGAGAAGGCAGGTACAGGATACTGAGTTGGATGATCAGCCATGATTATATTGAATGGCGGTGCAGGCTCGAAGGGCCTAATGGCCTACTCCTGCACCTAATTTCTATGTTTCTATGTTTCTATGTTTACCTCACTGAACTCTTTATGGATATCATCTGGATATCTATTTATTTCATTGGATGAACACAGACTCCAAATTATTATTGGTTTTTAGTAGACCCAACCTTAATATATTATTATGACATTCCTTTCTACACTAGTTTAATGGAGTGAATAAACCTGTTTTTAAAAAAAGCTTATTGTATTTACTAAGATTGTAGATAGGAAATATAATGGTCCATTAAATTTGACAACAGCATTGTCAGTTTTTAATTTGGTTTAATTGCCAGGGAATGATATTAGTTCTCTTTGGATTCTGTATTTAGAGTCATTGTCACACAGCACGGAAACAGGCCCTTTGGCCCAACTTGTCAATGCCGACCAAAATGCCCCTTCTAAGCTTGTCTCAAGGGCATGTCCCACTTGGCGATTTTTTTTCGGTGACTGCCGGCATCATTGACTGATGTATCAGGTCACCGAAAAAGTCGCGTCGTGATGCGGCGTGATGCGGCTTGACGACGTATTGACGCTTTAAAAACATTTTTTTTTAAAGTATTTTTTCTATTAGAAGCAAGTACATAATAAGAACATTTCATGTATATCAGTCATACTATCAGTTATATTATCAATTATTGAATGATTCTGCTATATTTAAAAAAAACATTTATGGATGGAAAATAATAAAGAAAGAGAAAGAAAAAGCATGATAAAGAAGAATGGAACAATTTACTAATAATACAACATTGGAGATAGGTTTGAAAATTATTAAGTATAACTTTTCATCTAATCCTGAGTTCGAGCTTCAGTCAGTTTTCCGTGCTGAACCATTCTACCCCTTCAAGTAGTCAATAAATGGAGACCATGTTCTGACAAAGAGTTCTTGTTTGTCCATTAAGACAAGTCTAATTCTTTCCAAATGTAAGGTCTCTGACATTTCCATAATCCACATTTTAATTGTCAGTTTTTCCACAATTTGTATTGACGCTTTTTCAAGTGTCACAACATTATTTTTGTCACCGCTGGATTTTGAAATGATCAAAATCTTTTGCCGACCCTGATATGACGCCGGCAGTCGCTGAAAAAATCACCAAGTGGGAAAGGCCCTTCACATTTCCATGTTTAGCCCATATCCCAGAGGAAATAGTTAAGGCAGGTACTTTGATAAGAAATGTTTAGAACTTTTCTTATCGAAATACCTGCCTTAACTATTTTCTATGGGAATGCGGTTTATACACCAACCACTCTCTGTGTGAAAAAATTGCATTGATTAAATCTTTCCCCTTTCACATTAAACTCATGCACTCTTGTTCTTCACTTCAGTTCAGTTTAGTTTATTGGCATGTGTTCTGAGGTACAGCAAAAAGCTTTTTGTTGCATGCTAGCCAGTCAGCAGAAAGACAGTATATGATTTCAATCAATCCATTTACAGTGTGTAGACACATGAGAACGGAATAACGTTTAGTGCAAGGTAAAGCTAGCAAAGTCCGATCAAGGATAGTCCAAAGGACATAAAAGAGGTAGATAGTGGTTCAGCACTGCTCTTTGGCTGTGGTAGGATGATTCAGTTGCCTGAAAACAGCTGGGAAGAAACTGTCCCTGAATCTGGTGGTGTGCATTTTCACACTTCTGTACCTTTTGTCTGATAGGAGAGGGCAGAAGAGGGTGTGGCCAGGGTGCGACTCATCCTTGATTTTGCTGCTGGCCTTGCCGAGGCAGCGTGAGGTATTAATGGAGTCAATAGAAGGGAGGTTGGTTTGTGTGATGTCCTGGGCTGTGTCCACAATTCACTGTAATTTCTGGATGGAGCTGTTCCCAAACCAAGCTGTGATGCATCCTGAGAAAATGCTTTCTATGGTGCATCTGTAGAAATTGGTGAGAGTTGTGGGGGACATGCCAAACTTCCTAAGCCTTCTAAGGAGGTAGAGGCATTGGTGTGCCTTCTTGGTTGTTGCTTGAATATGGGTGGTCCAGGAGAAGTTGTTGGTGATATAGCTTCGAGGAATTTGAAGTTTTCGACCATCTCTACTTCAGCTGCATCAATGAAAACTGGAGTATTTGCTTCATCCTATCTCCTTTGTCTTGTTGACAAATTCCTGCCATTCCCTCTTGATTCCCCAACCATTGAGAACAAGGCGTGTCCTTCACCCTATTTATTCCCTCATGAAAAGATTAGGCTTGTATTCACTAGAGTTTAGGATGAGGGGGGATCTTATAGAAACATATAAAATTATAAAATGACTGGACAAGCTAGATGCAGGAAAAATGTTCCGAATGTGGGGCGAGTCCAGAACCAAGGACCACAGTCTTAGAATAAAGGGGAGGTCATTTAAGACTGAGGTGAGAAAAAACCTTTTCACCCAGAGAGTTGTGAATTTATGGAATTCCCTGCCACAGAGGGCAGTGGAGGCCAAGTCACTGGATGGGTTTAAGAGAGAGTTAGATAGAGGTCTTCTCCACATCCTCTCTATACAAGCCTTTCACCATTCTGTACATTTAAATGAGGCCCCCCATCATTCTTCTAAACTCCAGCAAGTACAGGCCCATTGCCGTCAAACGCTTACCATATGTTTAGCCATTCATTCCTGGGATCATTCTTGTAAACCTCCTCTGGACCCTCTCCAGAGCAACACATCCCTTCCTCAGATATGGTGCCAAAAATTGGTGACCCCACAAGGGTCTTGGAACTGGAACAGGTACGGGCAAGATTGTTTGCTTCCATTAAAATTATCAGCTTCTGCAGTTTTTTTCCCCATTTCAAGTAGTCCTTCAAGCTTGTTTTGTCATTAGTCGAGATTGTGACAGATCTGGGACCAAATGCACAACATCTTCTTTTTCCCAGTAACTCAGACTACTTTCCGCTATCCTTGTGTGGATAAATGTGAGGTTATCAACTTTGGATGCAAAAACAGGAAGGCAGATTATTTTTCTATGTTGCTATGCTCTATGTTAATCGGTTGAGCTCCCAGAAAAACCCACATAGGTCATGGGGAGAACATACCAACTCCGTACAGACAAACTCCCATTGTCAGGATTGAACTCGGGTCTCTGGCGCTGTAAAGCACCAAATCTACCGCTACACCACCGTGCCTCCCATTAGACAGGTCATTCTAACAATGTTACAGCTTTTGAGCTAACCTCTGCCCACTTGTGTCCTGGTACTACAGATATAAGGTCCAGTATCCATTGCCCTTTGTTGATTAGTTTCTCTAGCTGTTCATTTTAATAGTAAGATTAAATGATAATTTACCAGTTTGAAGTTTGATCCTTATTTTATGAGGAGTTATGATGAGGGATTACGTGAAGACCCCGCCAGCACGCATGTGCGACATACTTCAAAGCAGCGGTGTGAAATCACAGATTACATTGACTGAAGATAGTAAGATAGGAGAACTAACATACCAGTTGACCTTATAATAGAGAGTTGGGAGCGGAGGGCACATAATCCCTCATCGTAACTCCTCATAAAATAAGGATCAAACTTCAAACTGGTAAGTTCTCGTTTAATCTTACTATTTTACTTCGGAGTCACGTGAGTGACTACATGAAGACTTCAAATCTCTGTGATTTCATCCCCTGGAGTTCATGCTCACACATTACCATAATAACCAATGGAGGAAGTATATTAACGTATTTCAGACTTAAAACAGTGCTGAAAAACAATAGTGTATTTATTTAACAAATAATAATAATAACCCCTAACTTCGGGGAAAATTATAATACAGAACTTAAAATAGTGTCTGCAAATATCTCAGACGTGGCCACAGGTTTGTTATAAAACCCCTGGAAAGTTGTTTCATTAGACCAACCCGCTGTTGCAAGGATGTGGTCCATAAGAACTTCCATCATCCTTGCTGCCGATGTAGCTGCAGCCCTGGTAGAATGAGATTTAAAAATATCTGTGTCCACCCCTGCTGCACCCAACACCACCCTGAGCCATCTTGAGATGGTCTGCACAGTTACTTTATGATGAGGATGTTTAAAACTTATCAATAGAGCCACTTCCGTTCACCTGAGACTTTTGGTGACCTTCAGGTAATGTAGAAGGTGGGTCACTATGCATAGGCATCTAACTACAGGATAAGCCAGGAACTCAAATTTGAGACCAGATGATCCAGGCCTGTTCTGTTTAAGTAACTCATAAATGTGAAAGGTTACCATATTTTGGGATGTTGCCTTGGCATCCAGTCTTAGTTTGTGCAAAGATTGGACCCGCTGCGCTGTTACAAGTGCCACCATTTTATACGTGAGTTTGGTTAGTGAAAGGGACGTGGCTGGTGCTCAATCTCTGAGCAGGGTCAGGACAATACCAATGTCCCAGGTCTGGGAATATCGAGGCCTGGGGGGATTTGTGTTAAAAATACCTCTCATAAGTTTTGACACCAGAGGGTGAGATCCTACTCCATGGTGTTCTAACCCATGTCCCAGGTATGAGGATAGGACACTTCTTGCGCAGTTGATGGCACTATAACTGAAGCCTTCATCGAAAAGTAGACTTGCCAGGAACTCCAGCACATCCTTGATGGTGGCTGTGTTGTAAGTAGTGTCTGTCCTGGTACAAAATACCTCCCATTTTTTGATATAGGTGAAGTACTGTTTCCTGGTGGACTCTCTGCTTGATGCCGCAATGATATTCATGGTTCGGTCCAACAGCCCAAATTCCAGGAGAGGTCTTTTCAAATCCTGTAAACCAGTAGGTTAATTCGGTCATGGCACAGATGAATCTCCCCTGTCACAGGATGTGCCAGCAAACTCGGGCGTTTGGAGATCGGAATACATGGTTCTGAGACCATGTCAAGTACCACAGGAAACCATGGCTGAGTAGGCCAATCGGATACTAGCAAAATACCTGATGCCGAGTCTTGTTGAATTTTCCGCAAGACCCGACTGATGAGGCAGAAGGGAGGAAATGTATAGAAAAACAAATGCCCCCAGTGTAGCGAGAAAGCGTCCATCGCTACTGCCCCAGCGTCTGATTCCCATGCACCATACGTTGGTATCTGGCGATTAATTATGGATGCAAAAAGGTCAATATCTGGTGTTCCATACCGAGCTACAATGTCAGTAAATACCTGGTGGTCCAACATCCATTCGGTGTTGTCATTGAATATGCATGACCTGGTGTCCGCCACTGTATTGAGCTTACCCGGAAGGTAAGTAGCTGATATCCAAATGTTTCTTTCTTTGCACCAGTGCCAGATTGAATTGGCCAATTCATCACAAGACATCAACTTAATTGCACCCATATGATTAATGTATGCCACCACGGTGGTGTTATCAATTTGTAGGCGAACATGCAGATGGTGCATGTCTGAACAGTAAGCCCGAAGTCCATGAAACACTCCCAACATCTCTAGATGATTGATACCCAGTGTTTGGAGTAAGGTTAACTCATGTGTATTCAATCTACCACCACAACTGGAGGTGGTATCAGTTGCTCCCCAGCCGTGAGCGCTGGCGTCAGTTTGTAACACAACCGAAGGGTTTGTGACTGTGATGGGATTAGAGCCATGTCGAACATTGCTAATCCACCATCGCAATTCCAATTTTGCTTTGGCTGGTAACTCCATTGGCCTGTCAAAATGGCCAGCATGGTGTTTGAGTGCTGCAATTTTGGCCCTTTGTACATTTTGGTAATGTAAGGGTCCAAATTGTGTGGCTGGAAAGGCAGCCATGAGCTTCCCAATTACCCTGGCTACTTGGCAAATAGATGGTTGACTGACGCAAACAAGGCTGTTACATGCCTCTATCAAGTATGTTACTTTGTCCTTTGCAAAGGGTGACAGACATATGAACAGAGCCAATCGTGAACCCCAAATAATCCATAGTCACAAAAGGCATTATCTTGGATTTGTCTGGATGGATGATAAATCCAAATTTTTGAAATAGGAGCTTGGTGGCTTAGACAGCCAATTTAGCCAATTCTAAGGTTTTCCCCACAATTAGGATGTCATCGAGATATGCCATGCCAATATGTTTTTGTTTCCGAAGAAATACCAATGCTGGTTTCAATTTTTTAGTAAACCGTCTGGGGGCTGATATTATTCGATTAGGCAGCGCTTTATACTGCCAGAGCTGCCCCATCCAGATAAATTTCAAATATCTGCGGTGATCTTTGTCTATTGGTACTGAGTAGTATGCATCTTTTACATCGCTGCAAGCCATGAAGTACCCCTTGGAAACTAGTTGTTTAGCAGTAACATAAGTTTCCATTTTGAAGTAGGTGTACTGCACAAAAGTATTCAGTTGTGTCAAATCAATAATGATGCGGCATCTGCCATCTTTTTTGTTTTTGGTGAAGACGTTTGATACAAACTCAAGAGATTCGTGTTTGGTTTTCTCTATTACTCCTTTTGTATGTAGTATTAACAGTTCCGCAAGACCTTCCACTTTCTCTTTTTGTGAAAGCACAAACTTTCGGCTAGGTGCATGTTGAACCGGAAGGAGGAGTTTGTCAACAAATTCAATTTTGTATCCATGAATAATGTGCAGTATGAAAGGATCAGAAGTTATAGAACTCCATGCATCCCTAAACAAGTGTAACCTTCCCCCAACCTGTGAAGAAGTTACACATGCTATGTTCCTAAGGCAACCAGACTCACCTAAGTCCATGGTTACCGGTGGTGCTGTGTTGGTTTTCTCCGTCCTTGGTTCCTGCGAGGTGGAGGCGCTGTGGTGTAGGGTTAGCGCATCTTTCAGAAAGACCGTTCTGGGACATGGCCTAAAAACGACCTTTGTGTGGGTTGTGCGGCCTTCGAGCTTTCACCAGCTGTTCTTTCGCTGTGATACCGCGGCCTGCTGGTGGATGCATAGGGGTGCTGCCGCCGAATATATGAGGACCTGGTAGCGGCCGGCACCTTAATCATGCCGATAGCTTTTGCCTCTTCGTCGAGGTCTTTTACCTGTTTGGGCAGGTTGTCCCTGAACAACAGAGTAGGCGGCTGTGCGCTGCTGGTTCTACACAACCCTGCGAACTTTGGGAACTTTGAGTGTAGGTCGGATGGCACTCTTCCTGAAACAGTTGATCTCAAACTGTACATTACAGAAGAGTGCCAGAGCGTCCTGTTACTCCTCTGACATATCTTTCCCGTCTACTGACCTGGCAAAAGCTGTAATACCAGAGGCCAGTAGTTTCAGGATTTTCTGCATTTTAACTTCCTGGCTCCTAATGCCAGGACTGATATTTTCCCAGATGGGTTTATTTACCGCAGGCATGTTGAGGGAGATGCAGTTTTCTGGAGCTAGATGTTTGGCTGTCGTGTTGCTCATAGCTGGTTCTTGTAGCTGATGAGTTGCTAGGTAATTTATACTGGCTGCCAGCTGTGGATGCAACAGCAGTCCCTTCTGTGAGGGTATCACAAACTTGGATACCATCACGAGTAGCTCCTCTTCTTGCACCCCTAACACGTTGGATTCTTCTGCCACATCCCCCTCTTCAGAGTCAGCCCAGACCTGACTCCCTGTGCTCCCCTGCTAAGAGGGTGAGCCATTTGGCAGCCCTGTAAAGGGTACTGCCGTGGGTCTGCTAGGAAACCCACGGTGACCAGACTCCTGCTGGAGTAGGTCACGTTGGAGCAACTGCTCCACCATCCGCTCCATGTGGGATAATCGACTGCCGTCGCTACCCGTGAGCGGTGAGTCTTCGAGCCCGGACCCTGCCGAGTCAACGGGATTGCCCGACTTCCGGGTGGCTTTGCCGCCAGTCCGAGATGCTCCTGCAGGCTGTTGCGGCGTCAAGTCGGGGGCTGTCATTTGTACAACGAGCAGCTCTGGAGAAGTCGGCCGCTGCTGACTGCCCACATTCCCGCGGTCCTCCATAGTCCGTCTCGAAGCGGCCCGTTTGGACTTGGTTCGTAACTTGTCCATGGTGCGGTACTCTGTAACAAAAAAGCACAACAGTGCCCGGAAATGACCTCAGGTTAGTAAATACTCACCTGTAGGTCCGTTTTAAACTTACCATTGGAGGAGCGACCCTACTCCCTGCCTGTCGCTTCGCAATGCGTTCGACGATATGTCGCGCATGCGTGCTGGCGGGGTTTTCACATAGTCACTCACATGACTCCGAAGTAAAATCAGCCTTAAGCCCCTTTGGATTCCAACGTTTTGAACTCTTCACATTTTAGTCTAAAGCCAATGGCCTCAGATTTGCTTGAACCGTAAAGAAAATATCTGTAATTTGAAGATTCAAACTTTAGTGCTTACAATCAGATTTATCTTTGCAGGAACATGGTTTTCCATTGACTAAGTAGTTTATAAATATGATGAATGTTTGTGGCCAAATCTCAGCTCCTGCACAACACTGCTCTGCAGCAATTTCAGACCATACCCATTATTCCTCCTGACATCTAGTACTGAGCCAATTCCCTAAGCAAGACTATAACTTCCATCTCTGTGCTCTCTGAGTTTCAGTCATTTAGGAGTCCCTTGTATAGATGAACTCACTCCCACTGGAGGGAAGAGGAATGAGAGATGATCTCAATGAAACTAATGGGGTGCTGAAGGGGATTGACTAAATTCACAAAGAGGATGTTTCCTCTGGCTTAGGAGACTGGAACAAGTGTAGTCTCAGGATAAGATAAGTGAGAAATGCATGTATTTACACAGAACTATCCAAGATGTATTTAAGAGGGAGTTTAGATTTTTAGTTTAGAGATACAGCGTGGAAACAGGCCCTTCGGCCCACCAAGTCCGCACTTACCAGCAATCCCCTCACAGTAACACATGCCCACACACATTAGGGACAATTTACACATAAAAACCTGGTTTATACCAAGCCAATTAACCTACAAACCTGTACGTCTTTGGAGTGTGGGAGGAAACCGAAGATCTCGGAGAAAACCCATGCATTCACGGGGAGAACATACAAACTTCATACAGACAACAACCATAGCGGTATTGAACCAGGGTCTCTGGCACTGCAAGCGCTATAATCAGAATCAAAATCAGAATCGCACTTTATTCGCCAAGTATGTTTTGCAACATACGAGGAATTTCATTGGCCAGGTCAGTCATACAATTAAAAGTAACAGATCAGTTCAAAAACACATTTTAACATGAACATCCACCACAATGACTCCTACACATTCCTTGCTGTAATAGAAGACGAAATAAAGTTCAAGTCCTTCCCTTAGTTCTTCCTCAGTCGTGGGCCTCGAGCCCCCGTTGACGGGACGATCTTGACTCCCACAGCCGGTGGCGTTCGGGCCCTCTGTGCCGAGTGCGATCTGCTCCCGCGTCGGGGGAATGTCGGCTCTCCCGCGCCGGGCGATCAAACCTCCCGTTGGGGCTGGTCGAACCTTCCGTGACGTTGGAGCTTCTGACTCGGCCTCACCCGAAACTGCGAGCCCTTGGTGTTGATTCCGCGGTGGTCACAGTGGGAGCGATCCCAAGCAAGGGATCAGCGGCGATGTTAAGTCTGCACCCCACGTGGAGCTCACGACAGTCCGAGGAGGTTTTCAGCTCCATCGATGGTAGGCCGCAGAGCTCGGAGAATGTGATCCGAAAATTGATCACCTCAGGGAAGGTAAGAACCTGAAAAAAAGTTTCCCCTGATCCCCCCCCTCCCCCCACTTAAAACAAACTGACGAACATTAAAACAAACTTTTAACAAACTAAAAAAAACAAAAAAAACTACCGCTGCGCCACAGTGCTGTTTGATATAGCTTATTAGTGCTAATGGAATCAAGGGATAAGGGGAGAAAGCAGGAACGTGGTACTGATTTTGGATGATCAGCCATGTCCATATGGCGGTGCTGGCTTGATGGGCCGAATGGCCTACTCCTGCACCTATTTTCTATGTTCCTATGTTTCTATCCAGAAGGTTTCCAAGTACAATAGAACTATGGGGGGAATGCAGTTGACACAAGAAGCACAGCGGGGAGTTTGGGCCGAGCAAGTTTTCACAATCATTAATAGGATATTAACTAAAGAATCTGTTTAATTTAGGGATAAATGGTGCGTAGAGCACCAGGGACAAATATTAAGCTTTCCTGTGACTTTTCCTGCCTCTGACTGCAAAATCAAGGCATGCGTCAAGCTTTATCTGGAAGACAACAGGATTCCTGCAGTGAAAACTCATTCAATGTTCCCTCAATGCAGCACTCAGTACTGCCATTTCTCAGTTATGCCCTCTCTCAGTGCATCCCTGCATTAGTGCTGCCCTCAATCAATACTGCCTTCCCTCATTTCTGACCCTCAGCACCAACCCCTCAGTATCGCCCCCCCCCCCCCCATTTTTCCTTTGATCATTTTACCCTCCCACTGCCCTCCCTCAGTTCTGCCGCCCTTGGTAGTGGCTAGTTTGAATTGCCTCCTCTGTTAGTGCTGCCTTCTGTTAGTACTGCCACTCAGTATTAGCGGGGGTGAGGGTGATGGGGGGGGGGGGGTCCCACTGAGTTACTCCAGCATTTTTGGATTTCTTTTACTGTAAAATGTAAACCAGCACCTGCACTTGCTTGTGTCTACCTGGGTGGATACACATGAAGGGTTGGGGGGGTTGGTTAGCAGGTAATTGGACCTATGTCAGAGATGAAAAGACAAAAAGTGAACTAAGGGGATGAGGTTAAAAGAAGCGTGACATGTGAAGCTAGGTGAAGGAATATAGGTGAAGTGTGGCCCTCCCTCATTAATGCCCTCCCTCATCCCTGCCCTCCCTCAGTACTGCCCTCCCTCAGTGAAGCCATTCCTCTGCATTGTACACTCTCCCCGCACCTATCAAGCATTCCCTTTTTGCAACATATCCTCAATGCGGTGGTTAATTAGTGCTGTATCTTCTCAGGGCATCACTTTATTTACACAGTACTCGTTCTGTGCAGAGCTCCAAACTGCAACTCCAACCGTGCAGCGTGGTCTTTGTGCAGCACTCCCTCCACGCAACGATCCCTCAGCTCAATGCTCTCTAGATGGAAATTCATGGTTTTAGTAATACTTTTGTGGAACTATTCCAGTAAAGCTGGAATTTATAATGTTTCTTTCCAATCGCATGTTGTAATTATAAGACAATATAGAGTAAATAAAAAAAAGCAACCTGGATCAGTATGGTAAAATTATTAATATCCCCTTGCTCAAAGTTACTGCAAGTTAAATATCTCTGCTTAAAATGTATGCTAATGGCTGCTAACTCCCATGGGAAGAGCAGGAAAATCATATTATATAGTAAATTTTACTTGAAGCTTCTAATTTTACAGAAGTGACTTATCTTCGCTCCCCCTTATGAACTGAACTTAGAAAACAGTTTAAACTGCAAGTGAAATTCAAGGAATTCTGAAGCAAGCAGACATTGTAGACACAATTTACTCTGCTGTAGTTTGGAGATTTCAGGCTGAAGCCATTTTGCTTGGCATTATGTGCAGGGGGAACTGTACATGCTAGTTTCAGCCACAGATAGACACAACAAGCTGGAGAAACTCAGCGGGTCAGGCAGCATCTCTGCAGAACAGGAATAGGTGAGGTTTTGGGTCAAGACCCTTTGAAACATAGAAACATAGAAAATAGGTACAGGAGTAGGCCATTCAGCCCTTCGAGGCAGCATTCAATTTGATCATGGCAGATCATCCAGAATCAGTACCTCGTTCCTGCTTTCTCCCCATATCCCTTGATTCCATTAGCTCTAAGAGCTATATCTAACTCTCTCTTGAACACATCCAGTGAATTGGCGTCCACTGCCTTCTGTGGCAGTGAATTCCACAGATTAGTGGACTCTCCCAAGATGGGGACCATTTTTCCTGCATCTAGCCTGTCCAATCCCTTAATAATTTTATATGTAGCTATGGACCGTTTCAGACTGAGAGTCAGGAGAAAAGGGTATAAGATCTAGAAGAGACTAGGCTTGTATTCACTGGAGTTTAGAAGGATGAGGGGGATCTTATAGAAACATATAAAATTATAAAAGGACTGGACAAGCTAGATGCAGGAAAATTGTTCCCAATGTTGGGTGAGTCCAGAACCAGGGGCCACATTCTTAGAATAAAGGGGAGGTCGTTTAAGACTGAGGTGGGAAAAAACTTTTTCACCCAGAGATTTGTGAATTTATGGAATTCTCTGCCACAGAGGGCAGTGGAGGCCAATCACTGGATGGATTTAAGAGAGAGTTGGATAGAGCTCTAGGAGCTAGTGGAGTCAAGGGATATAGGGAGAAGGCAGGCACGGGTTATTGATAGCGGACGATCAGCCATGATCACAATGAATGGCGGTGCTGGCTCGAAGGGCCGAATGGCCTCCTCCTGCACCTATTTTCTAAGTTTCTATGTTTCTAAGATATATAGAGGTCAGAGCTAATGGAGGACTGGGCAGTGGTTACAACTTTCTGCATTCTTTTCCGCTCCTGGCCGCTCAAGTTATCGAACCAAGCCACGATGCAACCAGTCAGCATGCTCTCTACTGTGCACCTGTAGAAGTTCGAGAGAGTCCTCTTTGACATACCGACTCTCCGTAATCTTTTCAGGAAGTAGAGGCGCTGATGTGCTTTCTTTATAATTGCATCAGTGTGCTGGGACCAGGAAAGATCTTCGGAAATATGCACACCCAGCAATTTGAAGTTCTTGACCATTTCCACCATTGTCCCATTGATTGAAACGGGATATAAACGGGATCCTGATATAATAGTGGCCCGATGATCTGGGGTGATGGAGGAACTGAAGGAAATCCACTTTAGCAGGAAATGGTGTTGGATAGACTGATGGGACTGAATGCTGATAAATCCCCAGGGCCTGATGGTCTCCATCCCAGGGTACTTAAGAAAGTGGATCGATGCATTGGTGATAATTTTCCAATATTCTATAGACTCAGGATCAGTTCCTGTGGATTGGAGGGTAGCTAATGTTATCCCACTTTTTAAGAAAGGTGGGAGAGAGAAAACAGGGAATTATAGACAAGTTAGCCTGACATAGGTGGTGGGGAAGATGCTGGAGTCAATTATTAAAGATGAGATAACCGAACATTCGGATAGCAATAACAGGATCGGTCCGAGTCAGCATGGATTTACGAAGGGGAAATGATGCTTGACTAATCTTCTGGAATTTTTTGAAGGTGTAACTAGGAAAATGGACAAGGGAGAGCCAGTAGATGTAGTATACCTGGACTTTCAGAAAACATTTGATAAGGTCCCACATAGGAGATTAGTGGGCAAAATTAAGGCACATAGTATTGGGGGTAGAGTGCTGACATGGATAGAAAAGTGGTTGGCTTAATCCTCAAATTTTAAATGAAAAGATATGTCGTGAATATCTTGTAAAACAGATTAATATGTTTTTCGAGGTCAACGACCAGCCTGAAATTTCTGCCACCCTTCTCTGGGAAACATTTAAACCATTTATACGAGGGGCATTAATCTCCTCCCAGGCATTTCTTAATAAAGAGAATAGGGCTAAACAACAGACGTTGGAAATGGAAATAAGGCAATTAGACATGGAAAATGCAGGAGCACCTTCATTGGTAAAACATAATAAAATTGCAGCACTGAAATATAAGTTAAATAAAATATTCTCTGACCAAGTAATAAAACTTTATCAACATACAAACAATTAAATTTTGAATTTGGTGATAAACCATGAAAACTATTAGCACGTCAGCTTCGTAAATTGGATGGGGAAAAAATGATTCATAAGATTAGATCAGATAAGGGAGAAATATTAACATTCCCTAAAGGTATTAATGACAGATTTTCACAATACTATCAATATCTTTATTCAACTAGAGTGACAGAACAATCAGCAGGAATGGAAGCATTTGTACAGAAATATAACCTTAAAGGTTTAGGTTTGCAAGAGCACGAATTATTAAGTGCTGAAATAACTATAAAAGATATCAAAGAGTCAATTAGATCTTTAAAAAATGTAAAGGCCACAGGATCTGATGGCCTAAGCTCCGAATTTTATTAAAAAATTTATGATCTGATTTCTCCACGCTTACAAACATTGTATAAACATGTTTATACTCAACAGAAACTCCTGGAAACTTTAAACAAATCTACAATAATACTTATACCCAAAACTCATAAGGATCTGGAAGACCCGGCCTCATATAGAGCAATAGCTCTCTTAAATACTGATCAGAAAATATTAACTAAAATCCTATCCCATAGATTGAGCTTAGTAATTAACAAATTAATACACCCCGACCAAACAGGTTTTATCCCAAAACGTCACTCATTTTACAATCTGAGACAATTATTTAATATTATATACTCAAATAGAATTGCTAATGCAGATCTAGCAATTATTTCGCTAGATGCTGAAAAAGCCTTTGATCAGGTAGAATGGTCATATTTATTTTCGGTGATGGAAAAATTTCAATTGGGAGAGAAGTACTGTACATGGGTTAAACTTTTATATTCTAACCCAACAGCTAGAATACTAACAAACCAAGTGTTATCAACTAAATTTAATCTTTCAAGAGGTTGTAGACAAGGATGCCTGCTATCTCCATTATTATTCGCTCTAGCAATTGAACCACTCGCAGAAAATGTCAGAGCTCATCCAGAAATACATGGGTACAATACTAAAGGCACAATGAATAAAATCTCTTTATATGTGGATGATGTATTAATATATATTACAAAGCCAGAAACTAGTATTCCAAATTTATTATATCTAATAACTCAATTTGGTCAGTTTTCAGGATATAGAATTAATTGGAATAAAAGCTAAATCATGCCAATAACGGAACTCAATTTACATACACTACAATAATCACCTTTTAAAATAGTTGAGGAAAAATTCAAATATTTAGGGATTTATGTAACTATGATGTATACTTCTTTATTTAAATCAAATTTCCCACCTTTGCTGAATAAACTAAACAAGAATATTCAATATTGGAAAACACCTCCCATTTCAATGTTCGGTAGAATTAATGCTATAAAAATTATCTTTTTGCTGCAATTATTGTACTTATTCCAGTCAATCCCGATATATATTCCAAAATCTTTTTTTTAAGTAGACTCTACTGTTACAAGTTTCATCTGGGATTATAAAAATCATGGAATAAGTAAAAAACATTTATGTAAATCAAAGATTAATGGAGGTTTAGCTCTACCAAGTTTTCTGTTTTATTTTTGGGCAGTCCATATTAAAAACATGAATTTGTGGCTGGAAGAAATGGATCAGCAACCAGACTGGTTAAGGATGAAAAAGGAGGACTGTTTACCTATTGAAATCGGTTCGATTATATTTGCACCGACAAAATTGCACAAAAAAACCTATGGGGAAAACCGTATAATACCTAGTGGTACACGAATCTGGAAACAATTAAAAAAGGCTTTAAAATTGGATAATATACCACTCTGTCTCCCTATTGTAAACAATTCCTTATTCAAACCTTCCATGCTTGATAAAGGTTTTACACAATGGAAAAATTATGGAATTAAAAAGATGGAACATCTTTATAAGAAAGGCACTTTTCTTTTATTTCAGAAGTTACAACAGATTTATGGATTACAGTCAAATATTTTTTTTCGATAACTACAACGCAGGGATTATGTTAAATCAAATGCACAAGATTATAGGAATAAGGAACCAGAAATCCTTGATGAATGTGTGAATAAGCATCCTAATCCAGAAAAACTAACAACTTATATTTATAATATCCTTTTAGATAGTGAGGTACCATCGACAGAATCACATAGACATACATGGGAAAATGAATTAAGCCAACCCATAACGAAAGATATTTGGGACAATAGTTTATAATATATACATCAATGCTTGTTAAATGCCAGACATGCTTTAATACAATTTAAAGTATTACACAGATTACATTACTCAAAAGTTAAACTGTATAGAATCTTTCCACATGTCCCTCCTATCTGCGATAAATGTCAGCATCTAGAGGCTAACTTAACACATACTTTTGCAAATTGTATAAAAATTTAAAAATTCTGGATTGAGATTTTTAGAATAACTTCTGAAGTTATTAATACTAAACTGGATCCTGACTCAAAACTAATAATACTTGGAATATCAGAACAAAGTTTAACACTTACAACAAGCCAAAGAAATTTCCTAGATTACAGTATAATAATCGGGAAGAAATTAATATTAAAATTTTGGAAAGGCCCTATAACCCCCACAATTAAAATGTGGATTATGGAAATGTCGGAGACTCTACACCTGGAAAGACTCAGATTTGCCTTAATGAACAAACAAGAACTCTTTGTTAGAATATGGTCTTCTTTCATCTATTACTTAAAAGGGTAGGTTGGGTGCGGCAGGGGAACCTAACTGAAACTTGCACTCAGGATCAGATGAAAAGTTATACTCTATATTCCTTGATCTTATCTCCAACGATGTATTAATGGTAAATTATTCCATTCCTTAGGATTTTTTTCTGATTTTTTTTTTTCTTTTCTCTCTCTTTCATTTTTTATTACTTTTAATCTATTAAAAAAACTATTAGAGGCAGAATGATTCAATTGATAATATTAATAATGTATGATTGATGTACATTAAATATTCCCACCATAACGTGTTTGCTAATTTATTGCTAATAAATTTATTTGCTAATTTATTGCTTACCTCTAACAAAAAGTGGTTGGCAGACAGGAAACAAAGAGCAGGGATTAACGGGTCTCTTTCAGAATGGCAGGCAGTGACCAATGGGGTACCGCAAGGCTCGGTGCTGGGACCGCAGCTATTTACAATATACATCCATGATTTGGATGAAGGGATTCAAAGTAACTTTTGCAAATTTGCAGATGACATAAAGCTGGGTGGCAGTGTGAACTTTGAGGAGGATGCTATGAGAATGCAGGGTGACTTGGACAGGTTGGGGGAGTGGGCAGATGATGTTTAATGAGGATAAATGTGAGGTTATCCACTTTGGTAGCAAAAACAGGAAGGCAGATTACTGTCTAAATGGCATCAAATTCGGAAAAGGGGAAGTACAACGGGATCTGGGGGTCCTTGTACATCAGTCTATGAAAGGAAGCATGTAGGTACAGCAGGCAGTGAAGAAAGCGAATGGCATGTTGGCCTTTATAACAAGAGGAATCAAATATAGAAGCAAAGAGGTCCTTCTGCAGTTGTACAGAGCCCTAGTGAGACCACACCTGGAGTATTGTGTGCAGTTTTGGTCCCCTAATTTGGGGAAGGACATTCTTGCTATTGAGGGAGTACAGCGTAGGTTTACAAAGTTAATTCCCGGGATGGCGAGACTGTCATATGCTGAGAGAATGGAGCAGCTGGGCTTGTTCATTTTGGAGTTTAGATGGATGAGAGGGTTTGGTTAAGGGTTGTTAAGGGTTTGGACATGCCAGATGCAGGAAGCATGTTCCCGATGATGGGGGAGTCCAGAACCAGGGGCCACAGTTTAAGAATAAGGACTAAGCCATTTAGAACGGAGACGAGGAAACACTTTTTTTCACAGAGAGTGGTGAGTCTGTGGAATTCTCTGCCTCAGAGGGCGGTGGAGGCAGGTTCTCTGGATGCTTTCAAGAGAGAGCTAGATAGGGCTCTTAAAAATAGCGAAGTCAGGGGATTTGGGGAGAAGGCAGGAAAGGGGTACAGATTGGGGATGATCAGCCATGATTAAATTGAATGGCGGTGCTGGCTCGAAGAGCCAAATGGCCTATTCCTGCACCTATTGTCAATTGTCTATTGTGGGTCCCTTTCCTACCCCTTCCAAAGTCCACAATCAGTTTCTTAGCTTTGCAGGTGTTGAGAGCCAGGTTGTTGTGCTGGTACCATCTGGTCAATCGGTCGATCTAATTTCTATACTCTGACTCGTCACCATCAGTGATTTGTCCCACAATGGTGGTGTTGTCGGCGAACTTGATGATGGAGTTCGCACTCAGTCATGAATATAGAGTGAGTACAGTAGGGGGTGAGCACACAGTATTGAGGTGCTCCCATGCTGATTGGTATTGACGATGACACATTTCCACCATTACGGACTGTGGTCTGCGGATGAGGGAGTCGAAGATCCAATTGCAGAGGGATGCGCAGAGGCCCGGAGGCCCAGCTTACTAACCAGCTTGGAGGGGATGATGGTGTTAAATGCCGAGCTGTAGTCAATGAATAACATATGTGTTTTTGTTGTCCAAGTGTTCCAGAGCGGAGTGGAGAACCAGCGAGTTTGCCTCCACCATTGATCTGTTGTGGCGGTATGCGAACTGCAGTGGGTCAAGGTTCTTGTCGAGGTATGAGTTGAAATACGCCATAATCAACTTCTCAAAGAACTTCATCACCAAAAATGTTAGTGCCACTGGTCGATAGTCGTTGAGGCATGTCACCTTGCTCTTTTTGGGCACCGGTATTATTGATGCCCTTTTAAAGCAGGTGAGAACCTCAGACCTCAGAAGTGAGAGGTTGAAAATGTCCGTAAAAACTCCAGCCAGTTGGTCGGCACAGGTTTTTTAGAACACGACCGGGTATACCATCAGGAACAGGCACTTTCCGAGGGTTCACCCCCCTGACGTCAGCCTCTGTGACTGTGACTGAAACACCATCATGGCGAATGGGGGCTCGGGAAGGCACATCAATGTTCTCCCTATCAAAGTGTGCATAAAACGCATTGAGCTCGTCAGGGAGTGATGGTTCGCTGACAATTGAACTTCCTCCTGATTTCGCCTTGTAGGAGGTGATGACATTCAAGCCCCGCCACAGTTGTTGAACATCCGTCTCATCCTCCTACTTGGAGCAGAAGTCCCTTTTGCCATTTTTGATGGCCTTACCAAGGTCGTATCTGGACTTCTTGTAGACCCCTGTATCTCCAGACCTGAATGCTCTTGGATTTGGACTTCAGAAGATTGTGCATCTCATAGTTCATCCAAGGCTTCTGGTTAGGAAACACTCAGAAGGTTTTTGTTGGGATGCAGTTCTCCACACATTTCTTTATGAAGTCTGTAGCGACTGTGGCATATTCATAGAGGTCCGTTGCTGAGTTCCTGAACATTGCCCAGTCTACAAACTCCAAACAGATCTTCTGCCCCCCCCCCCCCCCCCCCCCACCCCCCGACCAGCTCTGTACAGTCCTCACCTCTGGGGGTGCGCTCTTCAATTGCTGCTTGTAGGTAGGAAGAAGCAGCACCGCAGTATGGTCAGATTTACCAAAGTGAGGGCAAGTGATAGAGTGTTAGGCATCCTTGATGGTCGTGTAGCAGTGGTCGAGTGTGTTTCTGGTGCTGCAGGAGACGTGTTGATGGAAGCTCGGGAGCGAGTTTTTCAGGTTGGCTTTGTTGAAGTTCCCGGCTATGGTGGTAAACGCCTCGGGGTAAGACGTCTGGTGCTTATTGACCACGGCGTGCAGTTCCCCCCAGTGCCAGATGGACATCAGCTTTGGGGTGGGATGTAGACCGCGGTCAGGATGATGGAGTTGAATTCCCTCGGTAGGTAGAAGGGACGGCACTTCACAGCCAGGTGTTCCAGGTGTGGAGAGCAGGAGTTGGATAGGACTGCCACGTCTGAGCACCACTCAGAGTTGACCATGAGGTAGACGCCCCTCCTCTCCCTTTCCCAGATGCCCGTGTACGGTCCATGTGATGGATCGTGAAACTTTCAGGCTGGACTGCTGAGTCTGGGGAGCTGGGGGTGAGCCATGTCTCTGTGAAACAGAACACAGAGCATTCCCTCAGCTTCCTTTGGTAAAGCAGCCTTGACCTTAAGTCCTCCACTTTATTTTCAAGTGACTGTACATTGGTAAGTAGGATAGTAGTGAGAGGGGGCCGAAGTCCCCTGCGCTTCAGTCTGACCTGAAGTCCTGCCTGTCGGCCACATTTCTGGACACAATAGAGGCCTCTCCATTGTTTCCAGGTAATGTACTTACTGTATCTGCTGTTTCTGCGAACGAGGATGTTGCCAGGACTCGAGGGTTATAGGGAGAGGTTGAGCAAGCTGGGACTCTATTCCTTGGAGCGCAGGAGGATGAGGGGTGATCTTATAGGGGTGTACAAAATCATGAGAGGAATAGATTGGGTAGACGCGCAGAGTCACTTGCCCAGGGTAGGGGAATCGAGAACCAGAGGACACAGGTTTAAGGTGGGGGGGAAAGATGAAATAGGAACCCGAGGATGATATGGAACGAGCTACTGGAGGAGCTAGCTGAGGCAGGTACTATTGCAACGATTAAGAAACATGTAGGCAGGTACATGGATAGGACAGGTATAGAGGGATATGGGCAGGCAGGTGAGACTATGTAGATAGGACATGTTGGTCAGCCTGGACAAGTTGGGCCGAAGGGCCTGTTTCCACGCTGTATGACTCTATGTCTCTAAGTCACCAGCATCGCAGGAGGGAATGGACAGATTATGTTTCTGGAGGGACCTTTCTTCAGTCGTTTCTGTCCACAGATGCTGCTTAACCCGTTGTTACTCCAGCACTTTGTTTAAACTTGTTTCAATTTTGAAGAGGCTGCAAATATGCGAATGATACTCTTACACTTTGCATTGAGAATTAACTTGGTGATGACCTTAACTCTGCTGTGGAAAATCAAATGAATAAAGGTCAAAGCAGAAATATAAATTTTATCCTTTTATCATGCTCAGATTGCCCAGCTGAAATACATTCATGTGACTGAAATTGAACTTTAATCATGCATTGAAGTAAAATTAAATTGCTAATTTATAATGTAAAGTACGTCACCATACACTCGCATTCAGAAAATAGTCAAAGCTCGGGAAAGAATTGTGTCATAAAATAAAGACAAGTTTAATTAAGATATCATAGGTTCATTATTCATACCTACAAATCATTGGCAGAAATGACAGCTTCCTCTACTAAACATCAGAGCTCTGTAATAAAAAATAGTAAGATTAAACGAGAACTTACCAGTTTGAAGTTTGATCTTTATTTTATGAGGAGTTACGATGCCCTGGAAGCTCCATGCTCACACACCGCTATGCTGGGATGAGAGGATGAACATAATTCAGACATGACACTGGCTGAAAAACAAAAATAGGTATTTATTCATACCAAAACAAAATAAATATCCCATAGGGGTAAATTATTTGACAGTACTCAAAATCCTCCCTGCATAAGTGTCAGGGGAGGCCACGGGTTTGTTGTAGAAACGGTGAAAAGTCCTTTCATTACTCCAACCCGCTGTGGCCAGGATGTGGTCCAATGGTACTTCCATCCTCCTAGCCGCCGAAGTGGATGCCGCCCTGGTGGAGTGAGATTTGAATATATTAGTGTCCACCCCGCCGCATCCAAAACCACCCTTAACCATCTAGAAATGGTTTGCACCGTGACTTTATGATGGGGCTTCTTGTGGCTCATAAGCAAAGCTGTCTCCGTGCCCCTGAGATTTTTGGTGACTGTGATATATTGTGAAATTAACGTGACGATGCAGAGTCGAGTATCTGCTGGATATGCCAGAAATTCCAAGGTATGACCAGACGCTCCGGGTCTATCTTGTTTCAACAGTCCCTGCACATGAAAAGTGATTTTATCATTGGTGATAGTCATGGCATCCAGATTAAGTTTGTGCAGAGACTGGACCCGTTGTGCCGTGATAAGTGCCATAATCATTACCATTTTGTATGTGAGCTTTGCCAAAGTGAGTCCCGTGTTAGGTGTCCATCCTCGCAGCATTGTTAGGACTGTGCTGATATCCCACGTATGGTTATATCTGGGCCTAGGGGGATTGGAATTGAATATTCCTCTCATTAGTTTGGACACTAATGGATGTGATCCAATTCCCAATTGGTCACTCCCCTGGCCCAAGTAGGATGATAGTGCACTCCTGGCACTGTTTATGGCACTGTAGCTCAGTCCCTCATCAAAGTGTAGGGTAGCCAAGAATTCCAGCACTTCTGTAATGGTAGCGGATTCATATGTAGTGTTGGTAGTAGCGCAGAATCCTTCCCATTTCTTGATGTAGGTGAGGTACTGCTTCCTGGTGGACTCCCTGCATGCCGCCGAGATGGTGTCTATCGTTCTGCTGGTGAGTCCGAATTCGCGAAGAGGCCGTTTTAAAATCTGCAAATTAACAGGTCCATGTGGTCATAACATGGGTGATGTCCTCCTGTGACAGGATGAATGAGCAGGCTAGGTCGTTTATTGACCCGAATGCAAGGTTCTGTGGCCATCTTCTGTACCGCTGGGAACCATGGTTGGGTAGGCCAGTCAGGCACCACCAAAATACCCGATGCGGAATCTTGTTTTATTTTCTGCAAGACCCGACTGATGAGGCAGAAAGGGGGGAATGCATAGCAGAACAAATCCCCCCAATGTAGCGTGAAAGCGTCCATCGCTACTGCCCCAGGGTCTGGTTCCCAAGCAACATATGTTGGTAGTTGGTGATTTAATCTGGACGCGAAGAGGTCGATATCTGGTGTCCCATAACGTTCTACAATATCTGTGAACACTTTTCGATCCAACATCCATTCTATGTTGTCGTTAAATTTGCGTGACCTGGTGTCTGCCACTGTGTTTAGCTTGCCTGGGAGGTAAGTGGCTGAGATCCAAATTTCCCTTTGCAGACACCAGAGCCAGATATTGTTGGCCAATTCATCACACGATATCGACTTTATTCCGCCCATGTGGTTAATATAGGCCACCACTGTGGTGTTGTCAATTTGTATCCTAACATGAACTTTGTGCATGTTTGTGCAGTATGCCCTGAGGCCGTGAAATGCTGCCAGCATTTCTGAATAGTTAATTCCCAAATTTTTGAATAGGGTTAACTCTTGTGCACTCCATCTACCTCCACAACTAGAGGTAGTATTAGTAGCTCCCCAACCTTTGGCACTGGCATCCGTTTGTAAGGTGATCGAGGGATTGATGATAGTGATGGGTTTGGAACAATATTGGGCATTAGCCATCCACCAATTTAATTCGGCTTTTGCCTTTTCTGGTATTTTCATAGGCCTATCGAAATGGCCTGCATGACTTTTGAGAGCTATAATTTTGGCTCTTTGTAAGTTTTGATAATGTAAAGGCCCATATTGTGCTGCGGGAAAGGCAGCCACTATCTTCCCAATCACCCTGGCCACCTGCCGAATGGATGGGTCCTTGATGCCAAAAAGGCTCCTGCAAGCCTCTATCAAGTCCTCCACCTTACTTAGTGGCAACGTGATAGACATTTGCACTGAGTCGATATTGAACCCCAAGTATTTCATGGTGGTAGAGGGTTTTAATATTGATTTATCTGGATGTATAATGAAACCCAGCTTCTGAAAGAGATGTTTCGTGGCTGTAACTGCCAATGTAGCCATTTCCAAACTTTCCCCAACAATGAGGATATCATCAAGATAGGCCATAACAGTATGATTCTGTTTCCTTAAGTAGGCCAAGGCTGGTTTTAATATCTTGGTAAACAATCTGGGTGCTGATGATAACCCATTAGGCAAGGTTTTGTATTGCCATAATTGTCCCATCCAGATAAATTTTAAATATTTCCTATGATCCTTGTGTATTGGTACTGAATAGTATGCATCTTTGAGGTCAATGCATGCCATGTAGTACCCATAATCTATTAACTGTATAGCAGTGTCAAAGGTGTCCATTTTAAAATGAACATACTGAACAGAAGTATTCAGTTCGGTCAAATTGTAGCCCTGAATACTCCTGAGTATGAAAGGATCAGAGGTAAAAGTGCGCCAATTTTCATAAAACATGTGCAACCGCCCCCCTACATAAAGTGAATTTAGGCAAGATGTGTTTCTGGGGAAACCAGACCCACCTACCTCCATGGTTATTGCCGGTGTTGCGGTTTCTGTCCTTGTTTTCTTTGTTGATTCATCGTGTTGTAGGAGTGGCGCATCTTCCAAGAAGGCCGGGCTGGACCATGGCCTAAAAAAGACCGCTGTGCAGGTTGGCCGGCCTTCGAGCTTTCACCACCGGCAGGTCTCTGATGGTATCTCTGTCCGGTGGGTGTGTAGGGGTGCTGTCTTTGTGGGTAATGAGGTTTGGTAGGCCCGGGAACCTTGATCAGGCCCAAGGCCTTGGCCTCCTCATCAAGATCTTTTACTTGCTTGGGAAGGTTATCCCCGAACAGCAAGCTTGGAGGCTGAGTCTTCCCAGGCTTACACAACCCCGCAAACTTGGGGTTAAGCGCCGGCTTTATGATGCTCTTTCTGAAATTGTTTATCTCATACTGTGTATTACACAGTAGAGCCAGGGCATCTTGCAGTTCTTCCGGCAACTCTATCCCCACTGCAGTTCTGGCCACTGCTGTGATCCCGGCGGTTAAGAGCTTTAGGATTTTTTGAAGTTTGATTTCCTGCCCTCTGCTCGAGGGGCTCATATTCCCCCAAATAGGGTTGTTCACCGCAGGGACATTAAGTGAGTTGCAGTTTTCAGGAGCCATATATTTATCAGCTGTAGAATTTATGGCCTGTTCCTGTAGCTGGTTGGTCGCCATGTAGTTAATGCTGGCTGCCAGCTTAGGGTGGATAGGTAGGCCTTTCTGTGTCGGCATTGCATGTTTATTTACCATATCCAGATATTCTTCACACACCCCTGACACAGATGGTTGTTCAGCCAGCTCCCCTTCTTCTGGGTCAGCCCAGTTCTGACCCTCAATGCTCCCCTGCGAGGAGGGTGAGACATTTGGCAGTCCTTGGTAGGAACCTGCCGTGGGCCTGCGAGGAGGCCCACTGTGACTCTGCCCCTGCATTAGCAGGTCACGTTGGAGCAATTGCTCCATCATCCGCTCCATGCGGGTTTGACGACCTCCGTCGCTATCTGCGAACGGGGTGTCCTCGGGACCGGACCCAGCTGGGTCGCCGGCCCCGTCCGACTTCCGGGTGGGTTTGCCGCCCGACCGTGGAGTACCAATGGCCCTCATGGGCGAGAAGTCGGGAGCTGCAGGTAATACCTGTAGCTCTGGAGTGGCGGTTCGCTGGCTGCTCTCCATAGCAGCTGCTCTCGCCGCTGCTCTCTTGGACTTCCGTGATTCCATAATGATACTATTTTCTCGTCGACGCTCACTCTCCGGTGAGACTTACCTGGCGTAAGTTATTTAAACTTACGCTGGAGGAGCCCCGCTCCTCCCGACCGTCGCTTCCGCATGCGTACGACGATATGTCGCGCATGCGTGCTGGCGGGGTCTTCACGTAGTCACTCACGTGACTACCGAAATAAAATAGGAAATTCTGCAACCACTGAACAGGTTAGGCAGCATGTGGGGAAAGAGAAACGGAGTTAACATTTCAGGTCTATTTCTCCATAGCTCCTGTCTGACCTGCAGACATTTCCTCTGGTATCATTGACCCACCGCAACGCCCACCCCAGCCTATTCCTCCTCATTGGAGTCATCTGCTAATTTGGGAATTGCAATTCAGTTTCCTAAATATAAATTACTAACAAATTGTAACCTACTTTAGTTTATGCAAGAATTCTGCTGGCAAATTACTTCCTGCTTTATTCTGAATAGTGTCCCTTCTTCGTGCTCTCAGTTCTGATAAAAGGTCAACAAACCAAAAACATTATTTCTGACAATTGTTCACATGTGTATATATATATATATATATATATATATATATATATATATATATATATATATACATATCTGGAGAGAAGGAATAGGCAACATTTTGGGGCAAGACCCTTCTTCAAACTGATCTTTTTCCTGGTCGAGACATTTCTTCAGACAGAATATCTATCTATCTATCTTCTATCTAGACATAACTAAAACTCTGATCTTGTCCTGTTCCGGCTTGGGCGGTTTTTATATTTGCGCAAAAAGGTACGCGATAGTGCAACAATGCTTTGCCAGGTTACTCACCGTTCTCTTGGGCTGTGAATACAACAAGGTTCATTCAGATCAGTGGTATATTGTAAAAGTTAGTGAGGTTTAAAAATCTTAAAAACCTCGTGTGCGTAGATTCCTTCTGTCAGCGCCACGCAGATTGGTCTCTTCTCCTGTCTGTTAATGCCATGGCTGGGATGGCAATGCCCCATTCCTGCCCCACCCGTGGCGACCTGTCCCGCCTCATTTACAAACTCCTCTCTCCCCGCCTCACAGTAACTTGTCTATCGTCGCCCCCACCACTGGTGGCGGCCGCGGGGGTGAGGGGAGGGGGTTTCAATGGAGGCCCTCGTCCCGTCTCTCTCTCCCTCATCACACACCCCACTCCCCTGCCCACCCTCTGCGGCAATGGTGGTCCCGTCTACCCGTCCCCAGGGTCCGTCTCCACCGCAGTTGTGGTAACTCACCCTCACGGCATTCTCAGAGGAGATCTTCTCCACTAGCTCGTCGAAACACATGGTTCCCACCATGACGATCACCGACTTCATCCGCCTCCCCCCCCCACCGTGGCCTGGCCCGGCGGCGGCAGCGAGCAAGTAGGCGGGTGGGCAGGACGGGGACGGGCCGAGCGGCAGCAGCGGGCGGTCAGACAGGACGGTGATGGCTGAGCGGCAACTGAGCCGGAGTGGGTAGAGGGAGGGAGGGAGAGTTGGGTTGCAAGGTGGCTGAGCAGTTTGCACGGAGGTGAGTAACTCACACACACGATGCAAACTGGTCCAATCGTCAAGTCAATGGGATCTAAACCACAGTGAACAATTAATGACCTGTGGAGGAAGGAAATGCAGATGCCGATTTTTATGGATGGAGGGAGGGAGTGAGGGCTGTAACTGAGGGAATGGGAAAGGAGAGGGAGGGAGTGAGGGCTGTAACTGAGGGAATGGGAAAGGAGAGGGAGGGAGAGGTGAGGGAGGGATTGGGGAAGGGGAGGAAGAGAGGGGAAAGATCCTGGGGCGGTGAGGAGGGAGAGTGGGGGGATTGAGCAAAAGGAAAGGGTAGGGAGGGAGAGGAGGAAGTGGGGGAGGTAAGGATAGTGGGGGAGGAGAGGGAATAGAGGGAGAGGAGGGGGGAGTGGCGGAGGTAGGGACAGGGGTATAGAGGGAGAGGACGGCAGTGGGGGAGGTTAGGAGGGAGGGTGGGGGGGGTAGGGGGAGGTGAGGAGTGAGGATAGAGGGATAGGAAGGGGTAGGGAGGGGAGATGACAGAGGGTAGGGGAAAGGAGAGGGAGGGAGAGGAAGGGAGAGATTGAGGGAGGGGAGGAGGAGAGGGAAAAGAAGAGGGAGGGTGAAGATGTGGGGAGGGAGTGCTGGGGATGATGGGAAATGAGGCGTGCCTGTGCTGTTGGGGGCTATGCACGAGTGGCGCAATATTGCGTTGGGGGAACGGGTTGCATGGTGGAATATTGCATTGGGGAATGGGTTGCGTTTGGGGACCAGGCCTCCCATGTGACAGGGACCCAACGGGTTCCACAGTCTAGTGTATATATATATATATATATATATATATATATATATATATATATATATATATATATATACAAGCAAGGATATCATTGTCCTTTTTGGGGCAAATGATAATAAAACACTTTTGAATCTTGCCTCTTGAGTTGTCTTTCTCAGAGAGTTGTGCTGGATGCTCAGTTCAAAATTCAGTGTACTGTGACTTTAAAATATTTGAAAATATGCCACTCCCTCCATGCTGCCAGGAATATACTTGCTGGCAGCATTGTAGCTTGCAATTGCATTTTCTAGTGCTGGCAGCCTGGCAGGACTATGCCGAGCTTGCAACATTGTAGCATTGTGAATTCATAGCTGCAGATGTAGCTGCAGATTGAAGAATTCTTTCTCAAACCTTGACTTTTAAATTAAAAAATGTGAAATTACGTGAAATATAACATCAATCTAAATGAAATTTGGCGCAGACCACCACAAGACAATGGTGAGTAGGGTGGTGCAAACATTTTTAGTGCTATTGTGTACCGTTTTGGCATAGTTCCAAGATCACATAAGCAAAGATAGATAGATACAAGACGAGAGTTTTAGTAACATATATAGATAGATAGATTATTTAAGGGTTACAAGGTTAGTTTATTGTCACATGTACCAATTAAGGTACAGTGAAATTCAAATTACCATACAGCCACACGAAAAAAAAGTAACAAGACACACAACTACATTGATAAAAATACATCAATTGATGCTCCTGAACACATCATCAGTGATGTAACCTGGGGTCTTTGAGTGTTTTGGGTCTTTCAACATCAGACGCCCTCGCCAGGTGACCCAGCCGTCGTTGATGAGACCACGACTTGTGTTCAGGTGATATTCGCTCCTCCCCATGGACCTTCTCTCCTGATCCAGAGCCATCTCGAGGCCTTCTCTGCTGCCTCTGTGGTGTTCTTGATGGCTCTTCTCCTTGCCACTCCGTTGTTGCCCAGTGCACTCAAGGCTTTGTAGAGCGATTGCCCTGCAAAACCTCTGCAGCCAACCTCGATGGGCATACACCTTGCCTTCCAGCCCTGCTTACGGCAGTCTATGACCAGTTCTTCGTACTTGATCATCTTCCTCTCGTGGGCCTCCTCCAGACGGTCCTCCCACGGCACTGTCAGTTCCAACAAGACGATCTTTTTGGTTGCCTCTGAGACCAGGAGAATATCAGGGTGGTCATGGCAATGTGCTGTAGGAACTTCAGCTGTTTCACCAGGTCTACAGAAAGCTGAAATTCCTGCTCAGTCGCCAGCTGCAGTCCGGTCTTCACGAAGGTGATCATCTGGGGGGTGGGGCGTGCTCGTTTGCAGCTGCTGATTCCCATGCTGATGGCTTCTGCAATGGGTTTAAGAACCTGGTCGTGATGCCAGGTGTACCGGCCCTGCCCAAGAGTCTTTAGGCAACAGCTCAGGATGTGTTCCAACCTCCCCTTGCCTGAGCATTGCAGGCAATCTGGAGATTCCGCTTTGCCCCAGATGAAGAGATTCGATGGGGTGGCAGGACATCGTACACTGCCTGGACCAGGAGCTTGATGTGCTGTGGTTCAGTCTGCCAGAGCTCAGTCCATGTGACTTTTCGGTCCATGGCCTGCTCCCAACTTGTCCAGGCACCCTGCTGCCTCAATCCAACTGCTCTGGTAGACCTCTCCTCCTCCACCGCTGCCCTAACTTCCTCCTGGACCAGCCTGCACCTCTCCTTCCCCTTGGCTTTGTCAAACTGGGGAGTTGGGAAGATTCCCAGACCAGCTCTTCCCCAAGTCACTGCTCCCACCAGGACTCTGTGGCTTATCCGAGACTCCGCTTGCAGCACGGCTTTGCCGGCTCTCCACTTCCTCCCAGTTTTCACCTCCACCCCTGCCTGAGCCACCTTGGGGTTGCTGGAGTCCCAGTACAGCATCACCTCACTTAACATAAAAGTTAACATAAACACCCACCATAGCGGATTCCCAAATTCTTCACTGTGATGGAAGGCAATAAAGTCAATCTCCTTCCTCTTTATTCTCCCATGGTCGGGGCAGTCAAACCATCCACAGTCGGGGGCGATCAAAGCTGGCAGTCAAAGCCCCCATGAACGTGAAGTACAGAATTAACATTGTTCTTTTACTAATATCGCACATTAGTGAAAATGTTTGAGCTTTCTACAATTTAAATATGAATGCAATAACCAGAGTTTAACAAGAAGCGTAATGCAAAGATATTGGGGGTATTTGAATTATATATTTGATTGCTCAGAAATGAACACAACTTTGTAAAGAAATACTTAACGATGGAATGCTATCTGGCTGAGTCACCACCTGCGTGGGTGAAGATGATTAAATATGCTGCGTTATGCCTTGTGGCAGGTTGGCATATTTGTAGTTTGTGCAAGACCTGCCTACACAGAAACAAAAGATCTAATCCTTAAAATTGTTAGTGCTTAATTAAATCGAGGCAAATTCGACAGTTAGTTTTTTCCTTTACTTGGATCCTTATTAATAAAGGTATATATATCTATATTTATCTGCCTTTGAGCAGGATATATTATTTAACCTAATTTCTTGTAAATAATCTTCTATATAGCTGCCATGACATTGATAGCTTATCAAATACACAGACTATATATTACAGACTATATATTAGTCTTTGCATGTAATTTATGAAGCAGTAATATTAGCAACATTACACATCCACAGCAAAAGAATATTAGAATATTACTCAGAAGATGGATTGCATTACTTCATCCGGGACAATTAGGGATGGATGATAAATATTGGTCTTGCCAACAACCCCTATATCCTGAAAAATAAAGTTTATAGAGTTGCAGCCTCATTACGCCCAAGACCCTTGTTCTAACCTCATCTCAGGTGCTGTCTGTTTGCGGTTTGCTCGTTCTCCCTATAACTGCGTGAGTTTCCTCCACGCGCTCCAGTTTCCTCCTACATCCCAAAGACTTGTGGGTTTACATGTTAATTAGCCTCTGTAAATTGCCCCGAATGCTTTAGGTGTGGTTGAGAAAGTGGGATAACTTAGAACAGATGACCGACTTGTTGGGCCAAAGGGTCTGTTTCCATACAGTATATTTAAACTAAACTAAAACTAAACTAAACATATAATCAACTGAATCTTGTTCGTAAAATGGCTTGTTACAGCACCTGCATGTTTCCTGACGAGTGGCCCCTTGCGCAGAGAACAGTGCATAATGCACACTTTGATTAGAGAATTTCCAGTCTGCAGACGTGGTTGAGAGCTTGAACAATCAAGGCTGCTATTCTCAATGCTGCCAAGATGAAATAGCTCATGGAACACATGATGAGTGTTTAAAGGCACTGGGCCTGTACTTGCTGTACTTTTCCTCCTCTCCTTTTCAGCCTATGTGAAATGCTTAATGAAACTTCGAGTGATGCTCCTTGAACTCATGTACCAACGGACGATTCCAAGGTATGCAATGGGGAAGAACTAATCTAGTTCCAGAAGAAAAATGACCATATTTCACGGCATTCACAGCAATCAAAATTAAGCACCATGGTGTGTAAGAAGGAACTGCAGATGCTGGTTTAAACCGAAGATACACACAAAAAACTGGAGAACCTCAGCGGGACAGGCAGCATCTGTGGAGAGAAGGAATGGGTGACGTTTCGAATCAAGACTAGTGTAGAGTCTGAAGAAGGGTCTCAACCCGAAATGTCACCCATTCCATCTCTCCGGAGATGTTGCCTGTCCCCCTGAGTTACTCCAGCTTTTTGTGTCTGTCTTAAGCATCGTGGTGACTTGCCTTCATCTACAAGCACACACTTATCTACCCCCAGCAATGTTAGAGAAATTACCAACAATCAGAGAGTAGTCCTGAGCAAACAAAATGTGTAGGAAGGAACTGCAGATGCTGGTTTAATCTGAAGATAGACACAAAATGCTGGAATAACTCAGCAGGACAGGCAACATCTCTGGAGAGGAGGAATGGGTGATGTTTCAGCATCCACCTCATTGGGGCCCCTTGGACCATCTTAATTGGACTTGACCAGACTTTAACTTGCACTACATGTTATTCCCTTTATCATGTATCTGTACACTGTGAATGGCCCAATTGTAATCGTGTACTGTCTTTCTGCTGACTGCTTAGCATGCAACAGAATAAAATGTTAAACAGAAAATGTTAAAATACACAGCTGGACAGACAGCATCAGTGAAAAGAGAGACACAGAAACCATTTCAGTTCAATAATCATTCATCAGAGCTGAACAATGTCAGAGATGAACTAAGTTTTAAATAGCAATTTCTTGCATCTCTCTTAAATGACAATTGTCATTAACCTGAAATGGTAACTGTATATTTATTCGGAGATTCAGATTCTTGATTAGTAAAGGTGTCAGGGGTTATGGGGAGAAGGCAGGAGAATGGGGTTGAGAGGGAAAGATAGATCAGCCATGATTGAATAGCATAAATTGGAGTAGACTTGGCCTAATTGTGCTCCTATAACTTATCGACACAAGCATTCCATCCCCACAGATGCTGTTTAATCTACTGAATATTTCCAGGATTAGTTCTGTTTTATTGCATCAAATATAGCATCCTTGTTTCATAATACCTTCTGGGTAAACAGGTGATTTTAAAATGGAATCTAACACACAATGCACCTCAGACTAGGTTTTAGTCTGTATGAAGCAGGTGTTGAATAAATTTTCGGAAGCATTTTGGATGAACTCCTGTGGTAAACAAATTACTTGGATGTCACCTTGAAAGCTGCCTTTGTAAAAGCTTACAGGAAGCTGGTTTAATCTTAATAAATACACTGGGAAAGAATGGAAGAGGAAATAAAATAAAGAATTGTAGTGCAATGTGTCGGAAACAGTAGACCTTAGGGAGCCCCAAAAATAATTTCCTATAGCTCAGAATAGAGCAAACTCCTGAAGCCCATTCATGGGTTGCCATAACAACATGTTCTTCCCACCTCAAACATTAGGAGAGAAGCCAAGATTATTAGACTAATTCCGGCAATTCAACCACCTCCTATCCTTCTGTTTCATCTTGTGTGCCAGTAAAAACACAGATCATTATCAGCTCTTGGAGGAAGCTTCAGAGATACACAGAGGCAAGTTACCTCATTGATTTAGGAAATTGAATTCTAAAAATAATACACTCTAATGTATTCAGTAACTAAAGCTTCCTGCCCCACCTCTGTTTTTCTCACTCTCTGTATCTGTCTGTCTGTCTGTCTGTCTGTCTGTCTGTCTGTCTGTCTGTCTGTCTGTCTGTCTGTCTGTCTGTCTGTCTCTCTCACTCACTCTCTCTCTCTCACTCTCTCTCTCTCTCTCTCTCTCTTTCACACTGTTTCTCTCTCTCACACTCTCTCACAGTCTGTCACTGTCTCTGTCTCTGTGCCTGTCTCTGTTTTTCTCGCTCTCTCTGTCTCTCTCCATCTCTATTTCTCTCTCACTCAAATACAACAGTAGTCAATGAAGCAAAGTATTGAATAGACACGGGGAATCAAAACCATACAACGTTCAATATTAAATTTCACTACATTGGGTTGAGTGAGGAGAATGTCGCATTGCGTCTGAGATGTTGATGGCGCCTTTATATTTTCATCTGTACCAATTCCCATAGTTCTCAATTCTCCAACAGTTCAACAATTTATGTGTTTTCTCTTTAAAAACCCTCAACGATCATCTCCACACACTTTGGTGTAGAAACTGCCAGAAATTCTCCAACATCTATGAACAGTTCCTACATGCTCTGGTTTTAAATGATCACCTCCTAATCACGTAACTATATCCATAACTTATAAATATGACAGGCAGCTGAATTTTGTTCATTCTATTTCTGTTAAGCAACCTTATCTGTAAAGGTGAAAAATATAAATTCCACAATTGAACAAAATGATGCTGGTTTCAATTGCTGCTTCTAAAGCAGATATTTGATCCTTGGTTTAGCTTGGCACCACTTCAGAAGCTGTAATGCCCAGTGATGCTACACTGCATCTCAGTAGGAATGTTTAGAAGTATTCAGTCTCTTGAGAGAGGGAGATGGTGATGCCAAGGATATCCCTGACTGGATACTTCAATCCAAGAGAGTCGGCGTAGAGGCAGAAAGTAACATGAAGCACCTTCAAGATGTACTTTAACATCAGGCATCACTGCGCCAAACATTGTCTTTCCATTTTGAATCATGGAATCTTACCACATGAAAACAGGACCTTTGGCCCAACTTGCCCATGCCGACCAAGATGCACCATCTACACTCGTACCACCTGCCCGTATTTGGCCCCTATCCCTCTAAACCTTTCCTATCCATGTACCATGTATTAACTTTTATTGAACTGGAGTTTTCTTTGTCAGAGAGCTTGACAACCAGAGTCCCATGTGGTTGTGTGCTTTGGAAGAAGAGGGGGCATACAGATTGATCTTTTGTGCACCAAGCAGAGGCGGAAAACCCAGGGGGGCCCACCTCCATGTTTTGAGAGGTGGGGGACATCCCTCCCAAGTTTTTGTGATCCGGATTTTAAAATCTCCGCTTTCTGCAAGACAGTGGAGGTGTGACTGCTGATCGAGGGCGTCGATTGGACGAGAGAGACGTCGGTCAGCAGGCAATGGGGGCGGAACATGATGTGGGTGAGTGTGCGCATGCGCATGTGTGGGTGAGTGTGTGCATGCGAGCGTGGCCGCCAAAAAATTGTGTCCCCCGTCCCCTCCATGTTTTGCTAGCGAGTTCCGCTTTTGGCGCCAAGGTATTGGAGAGGTACATTGTCCAAATCACAGCAATGACAGGGAGAGGTGGAGAGGAAGAAATGGTCACATCGGCAGATGGAATATGAATCAGCAGGCACCTTGCTCCATCGCGCCTGGCCCTATGTTGTAATGATCTTCAATAGGCATTCAGATGGTGCTTTACACAGTCACATGCTGCATGAAAAGGTGGACACCAGAACGATTAACATATTTGAATGCACCTGTAAAAATGGTAAAAGAATATCAAAAGATATATTTCAATATTTGAAAAAGCTTTCCAAGTTTTTTTAATGCTCTTTCTTCTGTTATTTCTTTTAAACAATCCCCACGCATTTAAACTGAAATGAGATGCATCCAATTTCACACTCCTCTCATAGAAGCATAGAAAATAGGTGTAGGAGTAAGCGGGGAGAAAGCAGGAACGGGGTACTGATTGTGGATGATCAGCCATGATCGCATTGAATGGAGGTGCTGGCTCAAAGGGCCAAATGGCCTACTCCTGCACCTATTGCCTATGTATCTATGTATGTATCTATGCCATTCGGGCTTTCGAGCAAGCACAAAAGCCATTAATGGATGATCATCCAAAATCAGTACCTCTTTCCTGCTTTTTCCTCATATCCCTTGATTCCTTTAGCCCTCAGAACTAAATCTAACTCTCTCTTGAAAACTATCGGCACTACCATCATAGGGTGCACCTGAGTTTGAACTTGAATTTGCCAACATTAAAGCACATGAGGTTCGACTGGAAAAGTAAATGCTGTTGACACTTCATTCATGCATGGTTTGAGTTACTGGACAATAAATTGTAACGGTTGTACTCTTCAACATTCATATGTCTTGATCATTCCAAGAATCAGCAGCATTTATTGCAATACAATTATCTGAAGAAAAGTTGTAGGTGAAAGGAATAACTCTGAAACATTCTAACCTCAAGGAAAATTCCTCCTGCACACATTAGAGTTCAAAGTGAGAAATGTCACTGTGTGGGAAGCAGTCAGAAGTTTCAGTAATAACAACTTTTATTTACTTTGCATTCTTGTCTAGTACACTGTTGAAAGGTGCTTCACGGATGCATCATGAAAGAAATTTAGGTTTTATTTAGATGAAATAAATGTGATGTTTAATGCGAGGAAGAGAATTTGAGAAGGTAGACCAAGACCCCGGTTTAGTCTAGTTTGGTTTATTGTCACGTGTACAGTGAGGTGCAATGAAAAGTTTTTGTTGCGTGCTAACCAGTCAGCGTAAAAACAATGCACGATTGCAACCGAGCTGCCCACAGTGTACAGATACATGATAAAGGAAGGCATGGCGGCCAATGGCGATAATCAAGAGGCCAGAATTGGAGTAAACACAGTTGAAGGTTAACGGAGCTGGGTATGGGAGTGTTGAGCCAGTGAAAGGATTTGAAAGAATGTAGTAATGGCGGCCACTGTGGTGCAGCGGCAGAGTTGCTGCCCTCCAGCGCTTGCAGCGCCGGAGGCCCGGGTCCGATACAGACTATGTCTGTACGGAGTTTGTACGTCACCCTGTGACCAATGCGGGGGGGGGGGGGGTTGCATGGGGAGGGGGTTGCACCACCTCGGTCTCTCAGTTCTGTTGCCATCCGTAGGGCTCTGCCATTAACTATGCAAATACTGTCCTGGTTCAAGTTACCAAAATACAATATGTGTCTGTATTAAATTTAATTAGCCATTCCTTGGCCCACTATCCCATTTGTCCTGTGGTAACTTTAACTAAGCTTCTTTTGGTGTCATCCGAAAAGTTATTAATCATGCCACCCACATTTTCATACAAATCGTTAAAATAAATGACAAGCAACAGAGGAGCCAATGTCGATCCCTGTGGAATGCCACTGTTCACGGGCCTCCAATCGTGGTAAAACTGTGCCAATTGCCAACATTAAATGGAGCTTTTAAAATTTTCAATCTAGTGGAGCCCAGCAGATGCCGGAATTAGATCTCCTGTAACAAGCCAGATGGCCATTAACTATATTAATAACTGTGGGCTTGATAAATGTAATTGTTCTCTACAACAGGCAGAACTCATTGATATTATGCTTCAGTGGCAATGGAACAGGGAGCAATTAAATCTGTAAATAAACCAGTTCCCGTCACCTGGATGTGGGTCTAGGGAATGTTCTCGCCACAGAAGAAATGAATAAATGAAGCTGCCCTCTGTAACTGGACATAGTCTTTGGTAGCATTGGCACATTGTTTAGCAATTTAACAAATTAATGGATGCAATATGACATAGTGGAAGAGATTAGACAATCCAACGATTAACAAACTAAACAGAGTGTTCCAGCTAAATACATTGACAATCTTTTATCGCATCTTGGTTGTTAATGGAAGCAATGCCAAAGAGATTGATTGTGGTGTTTTCCTCATATTATTATCCCAGAGAGAACATTCTTCCAAAACACCAGTGGCCCTGAATTTAATGGGATTTTTTCAGCAGTCCTCTTGCTAACTGTGAAAGGGCAACAAGGTGGCGCAGCAGTAGAGTTGCTACCTTACAGGGTCAGAGACCCGGGTTTGATACTGACTATGGGTGCTGTCTGTACGGAGTTTGTACGTTCTTCTTGTGACTGATTGTGACGTCTTGTGACGTGTCCAAGATATCCTCAAATCAGAGGGAGAGGAGCCTGAGGTCGTGGTACATATAGGTACCAATGACATAGGTAAAAAAAGGGAAGAGGTCCTGAAGGGAGGATTTAAGGACTTGGGAGGAGAGTTGAGGAAAAGGACCAAAAAGGTAACAATCTCAGGATTACTGCCTGTGCCACGTGACAGTGAGAGTAGAAATGGAGCAAGGTGGAGGATAAATGCTTGGCTGAAAGACTGGTGCAGAGGGCAGGGATTCAAGTTTCTGGATCATTGGGACTTCTTTTGGGGTAGGTGGGACCTGTACAGAAAGGATGGGTTGCACTTGAACCCGAGGGGGACCAATATCCTGGCGGGGAAATTTGCAAAGGCCACTGGGGAGACTTTAAACTAGAATGGTTGGGGCGAGGGATGCAAATAGCAAAAGCTAGTAGACAGAATGGGAGGCAGGAAGCAGAAAAGGGAAGCACTCGGACACAAGAGGAGAAAGAAAAAAAAGGAAATAAACAGAGAACAAGAGATGGGGGGTTTCTTAAATGTGCATATTTTAATGCTAGGAGCATTGTCAGAAAGGTGGATGAGCTTAGAGTCTGGATAGACACCTGGAAGTATGATGTTGTGGCGATCAGTGAAACATGGTTGCAGGAGGGCTGTGATTGGAAAATAAATATTCCAGGATTTTGTTGCTTCAGGTGTGATAGAATTGGAGGGGCAAGAGGTGGAGGTGTTGCATTGCTAGTCAGGGAAGATATTACAGCAGTGCTTTGGCAGGATAGATTGGAGGGCTCATCTAGGGAGGCTATTTGGGTGGAACTGAGAAGTGGGAAAGGTGTAGCAACACTTATAGGGGTATATTATAGACCGCCAAATGGGGAACGAGAATTGGAAGAGCAAATATGTAAAGAGATAGCAGATATTAGTAGTAAGCACAAGGTAGTGATTGTGGGAGATTTCAACTTTCCACACATAGACTGGGAAACACATTCTGTAAATGGGCTGGATGGTTTGGAGTTTGTAAAATGTGTGCAGGATAGTTTTTTGCAGCAATACATAGAGGTGCCTACTAGAGGAGGGGCAGTGCTGGACCTCCTGTTAGGAAATGAGACGGGACAGGTGGCGGAGGTATGCGTAGGGGAGCACTTCGGGTCCAGTGATCACAATACCATTAGTTTCAATATAATTATGGAGAAGGACAGAACTGGGCCTAGGGTTGAGATTTTTGATTGAAGAAAGGCTAACTTTAACGAGATGCGAGATGATTTAAAAGGAGTGAACTGGGACATTTTGTTTTATGGGAAAGATGTAGAGGAGAAATGGAGGACATTTAAAGGGGAAATTTTAAGAGTACAAAATCTTTATGTTCCTGTTCGGTTGAAAGGAACCAGTAAAAATTGGAAAGAGCCCTGGTTTTCAAGGGAAATTGGACATCTTGTTCGGAAAAAGAGGGAGATCTACAATTATTATAAGCAGCATGAAGCAAATGAGGTGCTTGAGGAGTATAAGGAATGTAAAAAGAATCTTAAGAAAGAAATTAGAAAAGCTAAAAGAAGATATGAGGTTGCTTTGGCAAGTAAGGTGAAAGTAAATCCAAAGGGTTTCTACAGCTATATTAATAGCAAAAGGATAACAAGGGATAAAATTGGTCCATTGGAGAGACCGAGTGGACAGCTATCTGCAGAGCCAAAAGAGATGGGGGAGATATTGAACAATTTCTTTTCTTCGGTATTCACCAAGGAGAAGGATATTGAATTATGTGAGGTAAGGGAAACTAGTAGAGTAGCTATGGATACTATGAGTTTCAAAGTAAAAGAAGTACTGGCACTTTTGAAAAATATAAAAGTGGATAAGTCTCCAGGTCCTGACAGGATATTCCCTAGGACATTGAGGGAAGTTAGTGTAGAAATAGCCGGGGCTATGACAGAAATATTTCAAATGTCATTAGAAACGGGAATAGTCCCCGAGGATTGGCGTACTGCGCATGTTGTTCCATTGTTTAAAAAGGGCTCTAAAAGTAAACCTAGCAATTATAGACCGGTTAGTTTGACTTCATTGGTGGGCAAATTAATGGAAAAGCTACTTAGAGATAATATATATAAGTATCTGGATAAAGAGGGTCTAATTAGGAACAGTCAACATGGATTTATGCCTGGAAGGTCATGTTTGACTAATCTTCTTGAATTTTTTGAAGAGGTTACTAGGGAAATTGACGAGGGTAAAGCAGTGGATGTTGTCTATATGGACTTCAGTAAGGCCTTTGACAAGGTTCCTCATGGAAGGTTGGTTAAGAAGGTTCAACTGTTGGGTATAAATGCAGGAATAGCAAGATGGATTCAACAGTGGCTGAATGGGAGAAGCCAGAGAGTAATGGTGGATGGCTGTTTGTCGGGTTGGAGGCAGGTGACTAGTGGGGTGCCTCAGGGATCTGTGTTGGGTCCTTTGTTGTTTGTCATGTACATCAATGATCTGGATGAAGGGGTGGTAAATTGGATTAGTAAGTATGCAGATGATACCAAGATAGGGGGTGTTGTGGATAATGAAGAGGATTTCCAAAGTCTACAGAGTGATTTAGGCCAGTTGGAAAAATGGGCTGAAAGATGGCAGATGGAGTTTAATGCTGATAAATGTGAGGTGCTACACCTTGGCAGGACAAATCAAAATAGGACGTACATGGTAAACGGTAGGGAATTGAAGAATACAGTTGAACAGAGGGATCTGGGAATAACCGTGCATAGTTCCTTGAAGGTGGAATCTCATATAGATAGGGTGGTAAAGAAAGCTTTTGGTATGCTAGCCTTTATAAATCAGAGCATTGAGTATAGAAGCTGGGATGTAATGTTAAAATTGTACAAGGCGTTGGTGAGACCAAATCTGGAGTATGGTGTGCAGTTTTGGTCACCCAATTATAGGAAGGATGTCAACAAAATAGAGAGGGTACAGAGGAGATTTACTAGAATGTTGCCTGGGTTTCAACAGCTAAGTTACAGAGATAGGTTAAATAAGTTAGGTCTTTATTCTCTGGAGCGCAGAAGGTTAAGGGGGGACTTGATAGAGGTCTTTAAAATGATGAGAGGGATAGACAGAGTTAATGTGGACAAGCTTTTCCCTTTGAGAATAGGGAAGATTCAAACACGAGGACATGACTTTAGAATTAAGGGACAGAGGTTTAGGGGTAACATGAGGGGGAACTTCTTTACTCAGAGAGTGGTAGCGGTGTGGAATGAGCTTCCAGTGGAAGTGGTGGCGGCAGGTTCGTTGGTATCATTTAAAAATAAATTGGATAGGCATATGGATGAGAAGGGTATGGAGGGTTATGGTATGAGTGCAGGCAGGTGGGACTAAGAGAAAAAAGTTGTTCGGCACGGACTTGAAGGGCCGAGATGGCCTGTTTCCGTGCTGTAATTGTTATATGGTTTTGTTATATGGACTGCGTAGGTTTTCTCTGGATGCTCCGATTTCCTCACACATTCCAAAGATGTACAGGTTTGTAGATTAATTGGCTCCTGTAAATTATTCCTGATGTGTGGAATAGAACTAATGGATGGGTGATCGCTGATTGGCATGGACTCAGTGGGCCGAAGAACCTGTTTCCATGTTGTATCACTAAACTATACTAAACTAAACTAGACTAGACTAGACGCATAGATTCAAAAAAGTTGCCAGCATAGATTTAAAAAAGTTAAACACTTTGGCACCTACATATCCCTAATTTGTTAATTGCATTATTGTCTGGAAAATACTGTATTTCCCAACAATGAAGATGCACCTGCATCGAAGACGCACCCCCAAGTTAAGTTGCTAAATTTTGTGAAAAGGATGGCGGGACAGGATCAAGGGTCAGGATCAGGCGATGTCGGCAAAATCGCCTGCGTGCACCGGGACTGGCAGTAGTTCCCAGATCCCTCGCGTCCCCGGGACTTGCTGCAGTTCCCAAGTTGCCTGCCCTGAGACTGTAGAGAGAGAGAGCGCGAGAAAGAGAGAGAGAGAAAGTGAGCCCAGGATGGAGCAATCAGCCTTCCTCCCACCAACCACCACTTCCACCGGTTGCGCCTGTGCCGAAGGACACCGTGGCTGGCTGGGAGGCCGGCCGGCAGAAGGCGCTGAGGCGGCAGCCGGTTCTACTGTCTGGTCCCAGCGGCCGCTTGCAGCCACCCGAGTTACTTCCCTCCCCGGCCACAATGCGGTGGCTCTGCGCCCGGAGCGCCGCGGCAGCGGTGAGTGAGTGAGCTGCTGGCAAGGTCCCTGACCCCCTCCTTCTCAATGCTCCTGCCCTCCCCGCAACTTTATCCCTGGCGGTGCCAGCCAATTTGTGCAGCCCAGGCCGTGCTGACCCGGGCCAGACTCCCCACACGCTGTGAAAATAAATCTCCCTCCCCCAGTGGCGCTATCCTTTTACAGCCTCTTCCCACTTTACAGGCGCTTCCCACCAGCTGCCAGCAATGAGGGATAGACTTGGCTACACCTCAGTACAGCAACATCGTTACTGTGGTGAGGGATGGCCAAGTCTATCTTTCTTGGCTAACAACCTAACCTTCGACCTCCAAGACGCAGGTAAATTTCCGTGCCTTAGTTTTCGGTAAAAATAGCGTCTTCATTGCCGGGAAATACGGTACGTCATTTGGCTCCACTCCAGGCCAACACAAGGTGTGTAGTGATAGAACACAAACTTGTTGGAATAATAATTTTCATATTACCAACAACATTGATTTTTTCCATGGGGTTGAGATGTCTCATTGAGCTACAGCAACTTCTAAGAAATATTGCAAACTCACGCAATGCTTTTGCGTCTTCTGGCTTGATAGCTGTCCAAGCATAGGCCTTCTTCATGTATGTATTCCGACATTCTCCAACAAGCTGCTTTGGTTATCCGCTTGTGTACTGCTCCAGAATTCATAAGTGATCCCTTCCCTTCCATTAGTAATTTTCATTTCCACTCCTTCCACGAACTGGTCTATGAAAGTTTCATATTGCAAAGGATCACCGTCAAACTTAAGAATTTCTGTTGGAGGTAAGGTGGTAAGGATATTTTGTTGAGCCATAAGCTCGCTGTTTTTCGTTTGATTCCTCACCAATTTAAATACTTCATTTTGGCATCCGTGGTTAGGCACAGATGGATGAGAAACAGGCATGTGTGAGGAGTATGTATCTGGATAAGCTAAGTCATGAGCCCCATGATTGGTTGTCCGTCCCTGGCTGGGCATGGATAAATGATAATCAGGCATCTGTGAATGTTGCTGTCTTGGGCAAGCTTTGTCATGCGCACCATGGCTAGTTGTTTGTCCCTGGCTGGGCACTGATGATAAGCAGCTCGAGCCTGTAAAATGAAGGGGATGCTAAAATGAAGTTTTGTTGCCCATCCATTGGCTCCGAGCTAGCTCTGAGTCACAAAGCCAGATATTCTCTGGCTGTAGATACGATGTAGGTGCTGTTTTCTTTCCTGTGAAGGAACCTTTCTTCTGAGATACACTCGAGGCCACATCTGAATCTCCGACTCGTCCAATGCCTCTTTCTTCATTGCAGCTATTTCCAACTTCACGGCCATTTCCAGTTGTTCCTTCTCTCTCTTCAGCTGTTCTTCATGTTACACAGCCTCTCTCTTAAACTGCCTTTTCTGCTCTTCAGCTTCTCTCTCAATCTGCCTTTTCCGCTCCTCATGCTTATGTTTTCTTTCCAAGTCGGCAGTTTCTAGTGAGAGAACAGCAAGTTCAGCTTCAACTTTCATTTGAACAGAGACTCTTGAGATTGAACTGACTACAGAACCAGACTTATGTCTTGATCTTCATGTTGAGATGTTTGAGATACTATCAAGTGCCGTTATTTCTTCTTCCATTTGGGTACCTTGTTGCGTAGCATCTCCTGCAATACCACACCTGGTCCTTTGTTCAACTTCAGCTCACTATCTCTTCGCATCTTTCATTAAATCATCAAATATCTCCACCTTTTCTTTGAACCACCGGGTTTGTCTTTCAAGTACTTCCTGAGACAGCTGTGAATCCAGTAGTCTTTTTTGTTTATCTCCAACCTCTTTACCAAGGCTGAATAGTTGCCCCAGATTGGACCTACTGTCTTCACGTTCTCATCTGATTCCATTATTTCTTCTGGCATTCAATTAACTGGACCATCTACTCCCATAACTTGTCTATATCCTTCTGGGTTTTTTCCAAGTAGGCTGCTTCTCCCTTCTCCGTTTGCTTGATAATTCTCCTCTCATACCTCCTCCCCACAGCTGCACCTTCTGGCTCTTGTCCATACCCTTGTGTCTGTTCTCCACCTGGTTTACCTGTTGAATATTCCATGGCTCCTTCTGGTGGCGCTTCTTTGCCACCAGAGGCTTACCAGCTTCTTCTTGCTCCATGAATTAACCAGGTCTTTGGCAGACTGCCAAATCTGCTAGTAAGCCAAACAGGGTTTTTAATCTGTCTTCTAACTGATAAACATTTAATTGTTGAGCATCAATCCATAACAATCGTTCATTCTGATGCAGTGTTCCATAACCTTCCGAAAGAATCCAAAACTAAACTGGAATTGCAGAAAACATCCAATTATTTTCAAGGCCACAGCTTGCTTCTCTTCGTATTAAGGTAAACAAGCTTCTTGGTTGCTTTCCAAAACTTAGCAGAACTTAAACTTCTATTATATCTCACAGACTTTACTTTTGCCTTTTTTAATCACTGATGAATCAGTCAAATGAATGTGACAAATCAGTCAAACCTTCCACAGCATCTCGTTAAGAAGCTGTTCAAATTAAAGTGTTCCAGCTTTCAAATTTGCAGCATAATGCAATAGCTGTTAATTACTCAGGCTCTCGATCAGTGAAGTTTTCAATCTTCAGATAAGTCGAGTGGCGTTGTCGATTAACCTACCGGCAGGTAGTCCTCAAAACCGAATCAAGTTACAAACTCAAGCAGCGATCTAGATTCTTCAATTCCTCTTCTAGGAAACCAATCTTCAGTTCCTCTTCATAGGAACCAGTTCTTCTGGCAGTAATCTCTCACAGAGACCCAGCCCAATTTTCTGTCCATCTTCTATGGGACCAATCTTCTACCTCCTGGTAGTAAGGTAGTTTTAGACTCTAGATGTTGTGACAGATTTTACAATGTCTCAAGGATTTAGTCCTCGATAGTCACGTTAATTGATGACCGAGGATCAGAAGGTAATTTATTTGCACCCACGAGCTCTCCACGAGTCATTCAATGCAGTCGAAAGATAAATCTTCCAAAAACATTCCCTTGATTCATAGTTTCTTTATTGTAGTAGTACAAACAGTAAGATAATTCATAACAGACAGGAAGTGTCACACCTGGCGTCCTGGTGCCTTTGCAACAACCTAGAGCTCAATGCTCTTAAGACAGTGGAATTGATTGTAGACTTTAGGAGAGCTCCCCCTCCCCTCACCCCACTCACCATCAACAACACCACAGTCACATCTGTGGAGTCTTTTAAGTTCCTGGGAACCATCATCTCCAAGGACCTTAAGTGAGGTGCTACCATCGACTCCACAGTCAAAAAGGCACAACAGAGGATGTACTTCCTACGGCAGCCACAGGCAATGATGGTCCAATTCTACACGGCCATCGTAGAGTCTGTTCTCACCTTCTCCATCATGGTCTGGTTTGGCTCAGCCACCAAGCACGACACCTAGAGGCTGCAGCGAATCGTTCGATCAGCAGAGAAGGTTATTGGCTGAACCTTCCCTCCATTGATGAACTGTACACTGCAAGGGCCAGGAAGCGAGCGGGCAAGATCATCTCTGACCCCTCTCACCCTGCCCACAAACTCTTTGAATCACTTCCATCTGGAAGGCAACTGTGGATTGTCAAAGGTGCCACAGCCAGACATAAAAACAGTTTTTATCCACGAGTAGTTGCTCTACTCAATAGCCAAAAATCTGTAGCTTCCCTTTGAACTGGTATTTTGTTGGTTCATATGCTTGATCAATGGTGTTTTATCATTAATGTTGTATTACTATTAATGTTTAGTAACATCCCACACCACAAACAGAAGTCCACCACTCCAGGAGGAGAACCCACTGCAGACCACAAGATAAGCCTCTTTTCAGGTACATCCACATCCTGCCAAAAAAGTTTAATTTTAAATGAAGTGCACCTCTTGAATTTGTGTTTCTTTTAGTGACAAAAATATCTTTAAAAATAATTGTTCTCAATGCAGTGCATTGCTTGTCTTTGTTTGTTTGATTCATGAACATATATTCAAATAATCTTCTTTTAAATGCATTGCTTGTTTTTGTTTTATTCATCAAAACATATAAAACGATTCTGCTTGTAAATGCCGTGCATTGTTTGTGTTTTAGTGTTTGTTAAATTCATCAAAATAAATAAAAATAATCTTCTTTTACATACCCTTTTTGCAATAAGCCAATGAAAATCACCAGTCAGCCAAGGCACAACCTACGATTACCTATGACTACTTGGCGACCCACTAAAACTGCATCTACGACACAAGATAAGATAAGATGCATTTATTTGTCACATGTGCCAATTGGCACAGCAAAATTAAATCACCATACAGCCATACAGTAAAAATAAAGAACACAACATGGAGTAGATAGAATTCAACATAAAACATCCCCCCACAGCAGGATCAAAATTTCCTACTTTGTGGGAAAGCACCAAAGTCAGTCTCTTCCCCTGATGTTCCCCTCCCCGAGCCCCCTGCAGTCGCCGCTACGGGCGGCCCGATGTTCAGGCCCGCTCCCCGTGTGGTATAAGTCCGACGTTGGAGCTGGAGGATGTCCTCAGCGAACTGAACCCCGAATCGGCCCCCTCCTACCGGAGTCCGCGGCTCCCAAAGTCCACTGGCTGCGCCGGATGGAGATGCAACGCTGGAGGCCCTCGGCAAAGGGCCCCAGGACTCCACGATGACGGTCAGCACTGCCCGTGTTCGGAGCTCTCTAAACCATAGCTCCACGATGTTGGAGCAGCGGCGCAACGCTCTGCAGCTCCAACGGCGACCCAGGTAGGCATCGCCCGCTCCGTGGTGACTCCAGCGCTGGGCCGCCACTGATGCAGCTCTGGTCTGTTTCCCGGTCCCCGGCAGGAAAGGCAGCTCCGATTCAGGAGGTAGACCGCGAGGTGGGGAGCGAGGACATGACTCGGAGAAAAGAGTTCTTGCTCCTCTCCACAGCGTCCAAACTTTGGTCGCTGCGAATTCTTCAACATGTTCATGTTCAGAATGACCGTTATGATGCTGCGACTGGTTCCCAGAATGCACCACGACCATGAAGGCGACTCCCTGGCAACATGTGGCGACCATGTGGCGACCGCATAGATTCTAGCAGTCGCCTAAATAGTCGCCAAACTGGGACAGGCCCATAAGGCAAGTGTTGGGTTCATGGAAATTTGATGGGATTTGCAGATAATTGCTGGAGTGAGTTTGTTACAAACACCTAACTTCTTGAAAAGGACAGTCTGTGTACTTTAGCGCTGAGCCAAGAACAGCTTGTGAGCTCAAGGTTACAACTGATAAGAAACGGGACAGAACTGCAAAATAGCCCTTTCTCAGGACCAAGCTACTGAGGTAATGCCAACTGGCCCCCAGGGAACTGCACCAATAAGGTAGGGACCCAACCCTTTCAGTCTGAGGGAGGGTCCCGACACGAAACATCAACCATCCTTTTTCTCCAGTGGTGCTGCCTGTTCTGCTGAGTTTCTCCAGCCCTTTGTGTTTATCTTCAGTGTATACCAGCAGTATCTGCAGCTCCATTCGACACAACATGAATGATTGGTTTTGGGCCAGTAAGAAGCATCACAAAGACTGATAGTCTAATACATCTTAATCATTCTATATAGATAAGAAAGCCTGTTTTCAGCTGAATGTTCGGAGTTGTTTTTGCCTGTTAACGATACAAAGTGACTGAGTAAGTCAGCAGATCAGGCAGTATCTCTGGAGAACATGGATAGGTGACATTTTGTGTTGAGACCCTTCCCGACCCAAAACATCACGTATCCATGTTCTCCAGAGCTGCTGCCTGACCTGCTGAGTTACTCCAGCACTTTAAGTCATTTTGTGCATTAACTAGCATCTGCAGCTCTTTGTTCCTACATTTTATCTATTTTTTTCTGTTAACTATGTTCGTCTTTAGTCTTTTAGTTGTGATTCTGCTGTCTTTTGAGGTGAGAATTGTCTTGCAGGTTCATTTGGTGCTGGGTACAATGGAGGATGGAAGGGAGCAGGATGTGGGTGGGTTGGAATGGAAGGAGCAGTGGTGGGACTGAACGACAAACCTCAAGCATTGTAATAGGTGATGTAGCTGAGCCAGAACAACCCCTGCACACAAAATTCCTCTCAAGCCCGTAGAGTAGAAGATTAAAGAAATGAATGTCGGAGGCAGCCATGGTTGCGCCAGAGACTCGGGTTTGATTCCGACTACAGGTGCTGTCTGTACGGAATTTGTATGTTCTCCCTGTAGCCATGTGGGTTGTCTCCGAGATCTTTGGTTTCCTCCCACACTTCAAAGACGTACGGGTTTGTAGGTTAATTGGCTTAGTGTACGTGTAAATTGTCCCAAGAGTGTGTGTAGGATAGTGTTAACGTGTGGGGATCAATGGTCGGTGCTGACTCGGTGGGCCCAAGGGCCTGTTCTGCGTTGTATCTCTAAACTAAACTGAACAAAAAACCACGATATCTTGGAGAACGTTGTCCAGGCTTAGTAAACTACTTCCACAACAGTGGTATGTAAAGCACGTATTAGGGAAGAAGACTTGGTAGGAGGTTAATCAAATCATAATTAAAGTAATTCGATAAAATGTCTTCAGATTGGTGTTTGGGGAGTCTTTTTTAACACCGTGAAGCTGAAACTGAACCACATGGGTGTAGAAACCAATTTAACAAATGTTTATTTTAGTTTAGTTTAGTTTAATTTAATTTAGAGATACAGCACGGAAACAGGCCCTTTGGCCTACCGAGTCCGCACTGACCAACGATCTCTGCACACTAACACTATCCTACACACAAGGGATAATTTACAATCTTATCCAAAGCCAATTAACCTGCAAATATGCATGTCTTTGGAGAGTGGGAGGAAACCAGAGCTCCTGGAGAAACCCCCTGCAGGTCACGGGGAGAACGTACAAACTCTGTGCAGACAAGTACCCGTAGTTGGGATTGAACCTGCGTCTCTGGGGCTGTAAAGCAGCAAATCTACCGCTGTGCCACCGTGCCGCTCTGATAGTACACATATCATACATCACATAAGTGATAGGAGTAGAATTAGGCCATTCGGCCCATCAAGTCCACTCCGCCATTCAGTCATGGCTGATCTATCTTTCCCTCCGAACACCATTCTCCTGCCTTCTCCCCATAACCCCTGGCACCTGTACTAATCAAAAATCTATCTCTGCCTGAAAAATATCAACTGAAATCCACATATATTTTCCTATCCAAACATATAATAGACAATAGATAATGCTCGCCATTACTATTTAACTACCTTTTTTTGGGAGGGTAGGAAAGGCAGCTTTGGATGCAATAAATGAATGTCAGGTCAAGTCATCCTTAAAAAACATTTGCAAAAGTATGCCACGTTATGGGATTGCTTCTGCCTTCAGATATGTACTTTGACATTAATTTTCCAAAACGTGAAAGTGCTATGGCATTTTAGTAGCGATAATACTTTACTGTTAATTTCTGGATGCAAATTAGTGTCGTACATTCAGAGCTTGTACTTTCAGCTTGGTTGCAGTGCATTCAATTGGACTCAATTTCTCATAAATGTCATCATTCAGCGGCATAGCACAACACAAGGAATGCTCAACGATTTAGTTTAGTTTAGTTTATTGATACAGCATGGGAACAGGCCCTTTGAACCATCGTGTCTGCGCCGACCAACGATCCCCTCACATTAAAACTATCCTGCACACTCTAGGGACATTCTACAATTTTTATATCGAAGCCAATTAGCCTACAAACCTGCACATCTTGGGAGTGTGGGAGGAAACCAGAGCACCCGAAGGAAACCCACACGGGCCACGGGGAGAACGTACAAACTCTACACAGACAGTACCCGTAGTCAGGATCAAACCAGGGTCTCTGGCGCTGTAAGGCAGCAACTCTACTGCTGCGCCACTGTTTTGCCCACAATTTCACGAGACATTTGCTTTCAAGCAGTATCGTCAGATTTGGTTGTGGCCTACAGTTATGTTTTTATTAGATCTTAGCTGTCAATCTACTCTCTCCATTGAACATGAGCATGAGATGGTTATGAACTTTATCAACATAATTAATCTCTTTGACCTGCATAATGGTCAGACTTAGAAACATACAAACATAGGAAATAGGTGCAGGAGTAGGCCATTCGGCCCTTCGAGCCAGCACCGCCATTCAAAATGATCATGGCTGATCATCCAGCATCAGTACCCCATTCCTGCTTTTTCCACATATCCCTTGATTCCGTAAGCCCAAAGAGCTAAATCTAAGTCTCTCTTGAAAACATCCAATTAATTGGTCTCCACTGGCTTTTGTGGCAGAGAATTCCACAGATTCACAACTCTCCGGGTGAAAAGGTTTTTCCTCATTTCAGTCCTAAATGGTCTACCCCTTAATCTTAAAATGTGACCCCTTGTTCTGGACTCCCCCAACATCGGGATTTTTTTCCTGCATCCAGTCGGCCTAATCCCTTAAGAATTTTATATGTTTCTACAAATTCCCCTCTCATCCTTCGTAATTCCAGTGAATACAAGCCCAGTTGACCCATTTTTTCATCGCTTGGTCTTTGTATTCTCCCTTAATGTGGAATAGCGAAGCTAAATTTTACACAAATGGGCTAAATGACTTAATTCTACTCTTATCATTTATGACCTAACGACCTTCTGAATTCAGGATCATATCCAGGTTTCTGGAGCAATGAGGCTGCTGTACTAACTGCTAACTGTTGCTTCACTATGTTACCTATGTTTGGGATTGTGAACATTAGAAGGACAGCGATTATGGAAACTAAATAGTGCAATGGTTCACAATGGTGCAAAACTTGCATCTATGTTGCAAAATATCAGATGTTGTGCACAATTAAAAAGAGGGTTGACAAAAGCATAGCTACTAGCTGCTTGTCTTGAACTTACATCAAGCCAATGCAATTTTCCAGAGCCTGTACACCCTGTTGGAACCCTGACTGGTAATGGAATCATTTGGTAACAAGAAGAGCACTGAGATAAATATATGCTTCATTTGAGGGCACATTAGGGTGGCACAAACATAAGCACCATTGTCCCACTATCTTTGTGGGGGGACCCCATTTCAGCCATTATATATGACTCACCATTACTACCACTGTTGTCCTTCCTGCATGAGGTTGGCATTGTGTATGCAGATGACTCATCAATCACTGCAAAAAATATAGACACAAAATGCTGGAATAACTCAGCGGGACAGGTAACATCTCTGTAGAGTAGCAATGGGTGACGGTTTCGAATTGAGACCGTTCTTCAGACTATAAGACTGAGTCCCAGTGCAAATTGGAGGAACAGCGCCTCATATTTTGCTAGGGCAGCTTTCAACCCAGTGGTATGAAATTTGATTTATCTAACGTCAAGTAACCCTTGCTTTCCCTCTCTCTCCGCCGCTCCCACACCCTAGTTCTCTGCCTAGCTTCACTGCCCTGATTAATTTTGCTGATTGTATGTCTTGTTGTCACCTTCCCCTCAGGTGACAATGATCCATTCGACATTTCCTTGATCAGCACCTGCTTTGATCTGTCATTTTCACACCTTACCCTTCCACATATCTCTGGTCTCCCTCTCCCTTGACTCTCAGTCTGAAGAAGGGTCTTGATCCAAAATGTAACCATTCCTTCTCTCCAGAGATGCTGCCTGTCCTGGTGAGTTACTCCAGCATTTTCTATGAGAATTGGCGGGGGGGGGGGGGGGGGGAGAGAGGGGGGGGGGAGAGAAGGGGGGGGGGGAGGAAGGGGGGGGGGGGGGAGAAGGGGGGGGAGAGAAGGGGGGGGAGAGAAGGGGGGGGAGAGAAGGGGGGGGAGAGAAGGGGGGGGAGAGAAGGGGGGGGGAGAGAAGGGGGGGGAGAGAAGGGGGGGGAGAGAAGGGGGGGGAGAGAAGGGGGGGGAGAGAAGGGGGGGGAGAGAAGGGGGGGGAGAGAAGGGGGGGGAGAGAAGGGGGGGGGAGAGAAGGGGGGGGGAGAGAAGGGGGGGGGAGAGAAGGGGGGGAGAGAAGGGGGGGGAGAGAAGGGGGGGGAGAGAAGGGGGGGAGAGAAGGGGGGGAGAGAAGGGGGGGAGAGAAGGGGGGGAGAGAAGGGGGGGAGAGAAGGGGGGGAGAGAAGGGGGGGAGAGAAGGGGGGGAGAGAAGGGGGGGGAGAGAAGGGGGGGGAGAGAAGGGGGGGGAGAGAAGGGGGGGGAGAGAAGGGGGGGGAGAGAAGGGGGGGGAGAGAAGGGGGGGGAGAGAAGGGGGGGGAGAGAAGGGGGGGGAGAGAAGGGGGGGGAGAGAAGGGGGGGGAGAGAAGGGGGGGGAGAGAAGGGGGGGGAGAGAAGGGGGGGGAGAGAAGGGGGGGGAGAGAAGGGGGGGGAGAGAAGGGGGGGGAGAGAAGGGGGGGAGAGAAGGGGGGGAGAGAAGGGGGGGAGAGAAGGGGGGGAGAGAAGGGGGGGAGAGAAGGGGGGGAGAGAAGGGGGGGAGAGAAGGGGGGGAGAGAAGGGGGGGAGAGAAGGGGGGAGAGAAGGGGGGAGAGAAGGGGGGGAGAGAAGGGGGGGAGAGAAGGGGGGGAGTGAAGGGGAGAAGGGAGAGAAGGGGGGGGGAGATGGGGGCATGGGGGGAGATGGGGGGGAGATGGGGGGGAGAAGGGGAGATGGGGGGATGGGGGGAGAAGGGGTGGAGACACATTTAAGAAGTATAATAAAGTTTAGCGGCATTTCACCTACCGGTAGGTTTTGCTTGGTCCTGAAAACTCCAATGAGCCAATCAAAATGCCCGGTCAGCGAAGGAAATTGCCTACGGCAGCTCTCGACTGCCTGTAACTAAATAGTGACCCCACTCCACTGCACTACGAGTTCAACAGAACCATGCCAACCAAATTTTACTCGTTGAAAAATTTTCAACTTCCTGAAAAATGTTCCGTGACCTAGCTGAGGCCACGAGTATTCGGAAACTTCCTTCGAGTTCCATTGACCTCATAGGACCTCCTAGGACCACGTGTCGACCATGCTGTGAGTTTGAAGGTAGAAGACACTCTTCTAAACACGCAGATTAGGTCGCCCAAGTGGGACAGCCCCTTCAGGTACAATGTTTATACCTAAACTCCAAAGTGGCACATACCTATGGACATTGGGTTGATGTCTAAGAAAGATTTCCCATACATGTATCAAGCATTAAAGTTGGTGGGATAGGAGCCAAACACAGGCAGGTGGAACTAGCATAGATGGAGCATCTTGGTATCACTGAGAACCAACTGCCTACTGGTGTGTAGTGTTGGTTATTTTCTCCCAACAGTCACAGTGGGTCATGATATCAACAACCAGACATGAAGGAAGTGCGTAGGAAAGAACTGCAGATGCTGGTTTACATTGAAGATAGACACAAAATGTGGGAGTATGGAATATTGACCTCTAACTTCAAGTAACCCTTGGTTTCTCTCTCTCTCTCTCTCCATCTCTCCTTATCCTAATTTTCAACCAGTCTGACTGTCTTCCTGATTAAATTTTATCTCTGTATGCTTCGTTATCACCTTCCCCTAGTTAACAATGATCTATTCTCAATTTTCCATGAACTTTGTCCCCTGTGATGTCTTAATTTCACACCTTACCTTTCCATATGTCTGTGTCTACCTCTCCCCTGACTCGCACTCTGAAGAAGGGTCGTGACACAAACCATCACCCATTCCTTCTCTTCCAGAGATGCTGCCAGCCCCACTTAGTTACTCCAGCTTTTTGTGTATAGACATGTAGGAAGGCCAGAGTGCGGAACAGCTGCCATTGCTAAGATGATGATACAACTGCAATGTCAACAATGATTTTTGTTGATCCTGCACATCACATGGGAATGACCTGAACAAACTTGGCTCTGATGAGAAAGACAGATTTAAATTTGAACCATCTGCTGCACGAATCTAGGGCATTGAGAGTAGCAGGTGTCACTCCATGGATATGTTTGCACCTGGGGCTCTTTTCCTAAAGCTGTTTTTAATTTTATACATTTGTCTTAGATAAAACTAATAAGAGTCAAGAGTCAAGAGAGTTTAATTGTCAAATGTACAAGAGAACAACAAATTTTTTACATGCCACATAACAAGCCTGTAAATGCAATTGCACGTAGATTATTATAATAAACAATAAACCGGGGTTTCATCCTGAAAACAGGTGCTGTCTCTACGGAGCTTGTATATTCTCCCTGTGACCTGCGTGAGTTTCCTTTGGGATATCCGGTTTCCTTCCACACTCCAAAGACGTACAGGTTTGTAGGTTGATTGGCTTGGTATAAATGTAAATTGTCCCTAGTGTATACAGGATAGCATTAGTGTGCGAAGCTTGCTGGTCAGCATAGACTCAATGGGCCAAAGGGCCTGTTTCCATGCTGTATCTCTAAATTAAACTAAACTAAAATAGCAATTAGTTTTTCTGCAGTCTAAAACAGATATATTACCTTCGCAGTGGTGATGAGACTTGAGATTTAACTGCATATTTCAGGCTTCTAATAAATTAGACAGGTATTTTAAGGGCCTATCCCACATGGGCAACTTTTTAGGTGAGTGAGGGACTACGTGAAGAGCCCGCCAGCCCGCATGCTCGTCAATCTTCAGAACAACTGTATGAAACCACAGACCACTTGCATAAACTTAAACTATCGAAAGTTGAATAACCCTTGACTTATCGAATGATCTTTATGAGAATCAGGGTTGGGAGTGGAGGGCACGTAGTCCCTCACTTCAACTTCTCATAAAATAAAGATCAAACTTCAAACGGTAAGTTCTCGTTTAATCTTTCTATTTTATATCAAAGTCACGTGAGTGATTACGTGCAGCCTTCGAAGCTCTGTGGTTTCATGCAGTAAACCAATCTGTGTGTGAAACATTTAAACAGATAAACCATAAATGGTAGAGAAGACATGTGCTATTAATACCATGATGCTAACTTACATACATGTCCATTGCCCGTAATCAGACCACAGTCCCAATTGGCTTTGAGTTTGACAATAACTCATGCAACACTGTTCAGAATTCTATCTGCAACCATCCAGGCATGTTTAACGCAATTTATAACTTCTGAAAGTGCACTATGAGAGCCTCCTGCTGTTGCAAGAAGATGATCAAAGGGGAATATCCATTCTCGTGGCTGCTAATTAACCAGCCCCCCCTGGTAGAGTGAGACTTGAAATTATTTGAATTCACTCCTGCTATTAGCCGCTTACACACTATTCATATTGAGATAGTCTGCGCCAGCAATTTCTTGTGAAACTATTGAATAACAATGAAGAAAACTATCCTTCATCTCATATATACTCATCTCATATATAGTAAGCTCAGTGTACCTGTATACATAATAATCACCCCGAATTATATATTATACTGCTATATTTAAGAGGGCGTTAGATGTGGCACTTGTGGCTAAAGGGATCAGGGGGTATGGAGAGAAGGCAGGTACGGGATACTGAGTTGGATGATCAGCCATGATCACATTGAATGGCGGTGCAGGCTCGAAGGGCCGAATGGCCTACTCCTGCACCTATTTTCTATGTTTCTATGTTTCTATGAATATCCGATCTGGTAGGTATGCTGTCAACTCCAAATTGTACCCTGCCGTGCCCGTTTAGCTTTATGAGATCATTCCCATAACAACCTACCCCCATGTCATATATGACCCAGAGATGCAGTTGGAGATTGAGTAAAGTCTGTGTTCTTTGTGCTGAAATCAGTTGCTAACAGCATAATTAACTTAAAAGATACTGTTCCTCTTTAGGAATACAATAGATGAATATCTGCATACTAATTTTTACTGATACACATTCCACACTATTATGAGTTTAGGCATTAGAGTATTCATATAAAAAACACCTTGTATAACGTTAGTCAACAGTGGGTGAATAACCAATCATTTATTGTCCCACTTATAGTACTAGAGAGAATGACAAAGCAGCATGAGCAGTGTCAATTGTGCGATAACATAATTGCATAAGCCCAAACTGAAAGAACCACAAACCTCTGCTACTTCTGTTAAAAAAGGCAGCTCACGTGTCTCTTCACAAACTTCCCATACAACCATGCTAGCTGCACGAGAAATAGGAGTTCTTTCAGCTGCCTTTTACAATGGACGCCCTGAATGAGTAGGCCAAATTGCACTATTAAAATTCATGTTGCCTCATCTTTAATATCGAAAGAGGCATCTACTGATAAAACCCTCGAGTCTTAACAGCATGTTGTCTATAAACTCCATGACACAATACCCTTTTGATCTGAGTAGGGTAGCATTAACTTTTGAATCTTTGTAAATATGCTAGGCCAGAACCCCTAGGTAGAGCCTAGAATTTCCACCACTGCCTTTGGCATCAAAAAACACCAGATATATCTCGTGTATAGATATGGAAAAGTATGCATCTTCAAGATCGATTGAGTCCCTAAATCCTCTGAATCAGCTAAATTGCGGATAATTGCTGATGACAATTATCCATCTTAAAATGGTTAACCAAACACATCATTACACTAGCCAATTCCTAACCTGATTTGGCATGCTACTTTTTTCTTCCCCTGAAAATTCTCAAAACTTTCTGGGTTAAAGCCTTTCGACTTTGATTTTGCCTCAACTGATGGCATTAACCTATAAACCTCCAGTGTCTGACAGAATCAGAACATACACCAGATCCTTATGCAACTTGAATTGAAGCGTAGCATCCACTTGGTGTGGAAATATGAGTTCCCTGTCAACTCCTCACAGTCAGAGTCACCCTCAGAGTGGAAAATATCATAATGCAACCCTGAACCAAGAGTTGCTGCCGCAGTCCTCTGCCTGGAATGACCTATCTCAGTCGCCAGTGTGCACAATATATTCTCTTCACCAAGGTGAGCGCGATGGCCCTGGGCCTAAAAAAGGCCTCTGGCTAGGTTCGAATTGAGTAGGCCTGTGTTCCAACCAGCATCAGAGCAGCGTTTCCTGCCGTTAGTTTATACATAGAGGTGGTATGCCCCAGAATACTGAAGCCCTACCCACATAGGATGGTTCTACCATCCCCGCAGCTGCCTAAAATTCTTCCTGCAAGTCTTAAACTTGCTAACATAAGTCCTCTCCGAAGGGATACTTTGCAGACTGCATGTTATTGGCCCTGCATAAATGAACACATTTTTAGGAATTACCTCAGGCCTTATAGCTTTGCAAAGGAAATTTAGCTTCAACTGCATATTACATAGAAGTGCTAATGCATCTTCTGCACTACCGAAAGCTGAACCCATCTACTGCCCTTGCAAAGGCTGAAATGACATCAGTGAACAGTCTTTGGGTACGCTGAAATGTTAATTCTTTGCCCACGTATCACCACTGAGATATCCCAAATGGTGAGATTGACATTTGGAACATCCAATGTCAGGCAGTTAATCTGGACTGGCATATTTCCCAGCCATATCCAGCATATACCCCTCCTTAGCTGATGAGAAGTTAAATCACTGATGCTCTTAGCCAGATCTTCTTCAGTGGATTTCCTATCCCCGAAGGGATGGCAACTTATGTGACAAGAGACAGAACTCCTTCAGATGATTAAACTGCAACAGATCCCCCATAAGTTCAGGGGATTCAAATTCCTTGTCGATATCCCCATAGTCAGAGTTACTTATGTAATAATCTCCAGTACTCCCCTCTACTGAGCGGGAGATAGAATAACGCAACCTTGAACCAGGTGTTGCTTCCCCTCTTCTGAGCGGGAGGTATTGTAACGTAACCTGAGCCAGGTATTGCTTCCCCTCTACTGAGTGGGAGATATATAACGCAACCCTGAGTGAGGTGTTGCTACCACAGGCATCTGACTGGATCAGCCTGAAAGCGCCTCCTGAGCCAGGAACACAATTCGATTATATACTCACTGGACAGGTCGCGCCTGCTAATAACTCTGAGTCTGGGCTTGCTCCTTTCTGGAGCCTCAATGGAGTATATAGGGGAGGAATATAATGCAACCCTGAGCCAGGTGTTGCTTCCTGCTGGCATCTGGCTGGCTCCCTTCTTGAGCCTCAATGGAGGTGTTTGTACGGGCCACACCCGTCAGCTCTCCGCGACCAGTTACCTGCTCCTTTGGAGCCCCGAAACATCGGTGATCCTCAATGGCGTTAGCTGCAATGCCATGCTGTCAGCTTACTGAATCTGGCCACCTGCTCCCTCTCGGAGCCTTAACGGCGGTAACTGCACTGGCCGAGCCATCAGCTTATTGAATGCGGCCGCCTGCTCCTTTATGGAGCCTCCACAGTGGTAGCTGCACCGGACGGGCCACCAGCCTATTGATTCCAGCCACCTGCTTCTTTTCAGAGCCTCCACAGCGATAGCTGCACAAGCTGTGCCAGCTTCTCCGGGCCCGCTGCACCTATTTTCGGAGCAACGGCCCATTCCTGAAACAAAATTGTCCTACCTGCCTGAGCAGTTTAGAACTGCTTTGAATCCCATGCCATGAGTCGACGTATTGACGCACGTGCGGGCTGGCAGGCTCTTCACGTAGTCACTCATGTGACTTTGATATAAAATCAATTATCTATCATCTATATAGCTGAAAGTCTCATCTTGACCACTTCATGTCTGCGCTGTACATTAATTTAGAAAAAATGCTACCCTATATCGCTATGATTTTTGCCCATCTTACTCACAGTCCTCCTCCAATGATGAAGCCCTGAGGATTTTTCAGATCGATGAAACATAACAAAGGTATGAGCGTTTAAAAAATCTTGAGATCAACTGATTGGTCCTCTCGCCTGTCAATCACCATGATGAAGGTAATGCCCCTTCCGTGGGGGGGGGGGGGGGGAGTGAGGGGCAGGACTACAAATCCCCGGATGCATGGATGCGAGTCAGCCACTCTGGAAGATCGCGAGGGAGAGGCCTCAACTCTGATTCTAAGCTGTGCATCAACTGAACTGTGTCTGCAATGTACTTGCAATAAATTATTTGTTAGCCCTTAATGACAATGCCATGAGTTGTTTGACCTGTCCTGTGCTTGAGACTGCAATGCAAAATGGAAATTAAATGATAATGCCATGAGGTGTTTGGCCTGCCTTGTGCTTGGCACTGCAATGCAAAATGGAAATGAAATGACATTGCCATTAATTGTCTGTCCCACACTGTGCTTGAGACTGCAATGCAAAATGGAAATGAAATGACAATGCAATGAGTTGTTTGGCCTGCCCTGTGATTGAGACTGCAATGCAAAATGGAAATTAAATGACAATGCCATGAGTTATTTGGCCCGCCCTGTGCATGACATTGCAATGCAAAATGAAAATGAAATGACATTGCCATGAATTGTCTGGCCTGCCCTGTGCTTGAGACTGCAATGCAAAATGGAAATTAAATGACGTTTGGCCTGCCCTGTGCTTGAGACTGCAATGCAAAATGGAAATGAAATGTCAATGGCATGAGTTGTCTGGCCTGCCCTGTGTTTGAAACAGCAATGCAAAATGGAAATGGAAATGAAATGGAGATGTTTGCCCTGACCTGTGCTTGAAATGGAAATGAAATGAAATTAGTTGTTTGGCCTGCCTGAAACTACTAATTTCGGCCCACAAGGCCCCTATTAGCCGAGAAACCAGTCCCTTCTGCCCCTAAAATGGCTGCTTTAGCCCAGGAAGAGCATTTTGGCCCAAAAGGCCCATGCCGGGCCAGAAAAAGTCCAGAAAAAGTGCCTTTCACTGAGATTTCACTCACATTTTTTTATAGTCCCTTTGGACCATCAGTAAGTATTCCCCCTGCAAGTATTAAACCTCACCCCAGTATTTTACTCCCTCCCTTCATTGGCTCCCTGTGAGATCCAGGGCAGGATAGACTTTCCTCGTTCATTGCTGCAGAAAAAGATGAAAAATGTCTAAAGCTGATTCTCCACCCTTTCCTTCTTCTCTCTCACATAGTCTCTGCTTTGGGCAGAATTTCTGGCCATTTCTGAGCTGTCAGCCCACCAGGCCTGAGTGAATGAGCTGCCAGCCCATCAGGCCTGAGCTGTCAGCCCACCAGGCCTGAGTGACTGAGCTGCCAGCCAACCAGTCCTGAGCGACTGAGCTGCCAGCCCACCAGTCCTGAGCGACTGAGCTGCCAGCCCACCAGGCCTGAGTGACTGTGCTGCCAGCCCAAGCATCCATTCGGCCCACAAAGTCCATATTAGCCCTCTGGAAACCAGTTCCTTTGGCCCACAACACCCATACTAGTAGCAATGTTACAAAATTTTGAGATTTAAAAAATCAAGTCTGCAATTTATCCCATCAGATAAAGCATAAAAATAAGTTTAATTTGACACCTAATTCACTTTCATATCTTCAGTATTAAAAAGGTTATGGCCATTTTCATACTCAGAAATTAGCAACTTGTTTCCTATTGCTTTACTATTGACTTAACACAAAAGTTGTGATCGAAGACAGTCAAAAGCCCATAACTTTCTTAAAAATTAAGAGAACTGAAATAAATTTTCAGTTATTATAGATTGAAGTACTCTGAAACAAATATGAAACAATCTTACTTGGATGACCTGAAATTAAAGCATATAATTAGTTAGTTACCCAATTGTAGCTAATTACAAAATTCAATTACAAAGCTGTGCAAGCTGGGGAATGTGCAACCCCCAAATCACAGAGCTTCAAAATCTTCACATAGTCACTCACGTGACTCCGAAGTAAAATAGTAAGATTAAACGAGAACTTACCAGTTTGAAGTTTGATCGTTATTTTATGAGGAGTTACGATGAGCGATTACGTGCCCTCCGCTCCCTACCCTCATAGCATAACGATCTTTCTGTAAGTTCTAGTCAACTATAGTCTTACTATTTTAGTTCAACATCTTGTCTGTGTTTTCACACCGCTGCTTTGAAGATTGACGCGCATGCGTGGGAACGGCCTTCTTCACATAATCGCTCATCGTAACTCCACCTAAAATAACTATCAAACTTCAAACTGGTAAGTTCTCGTTTAATCTTACTTTTCTCATTGAAGAAATTAATGTTTAACTTTATTTTTGCTTTGTGTTTTTTTGAAAGAGATTTCTGCAAATATCTCTCATTTCAGAGTTTTGACACACAAGGTACAAGAACAAACAAATCCCCCTCCTTGGTTATTATGTAAATGCTGCTTCAAAGTGGCATTGTCTGATTTCTGCCTGCAGGTATATCGCTTGTTCAAAAAATACTATGGACAGGCCTTTGTGGCAATATTGCTTTGTGCAATAAATATATTTTTTTAATGATTGCAGATATTTATCAAGCAACCTCAGTGCTTTATGAAATTAATTCTGACAGTTTTGACTGGCCGTAAAGGAGACCTTTTTGAACCATTATTTAATCTTGTTTCACAAGTGGGGAAAAAAAGTTTGAGGCCCCAAAGTAATAATATTGTTTGTCAGTGCTCCTCATTACACTGCTACCTGATTAAAACTGAAATGTGGACTCGTGGGCTTGTGCTGTCAATTTGTTCAAGGTTTGGCGGAGAACAGTATAAAACCTTGTTGTAGGCAGTTTTGCGGTGGTTGAAGAAAGAAAAATCAGATAGTGATGCATTATTACACCTGTAGATATTAGTCACAGAGTAAAAGCATGGAAAAGGCCCTTCAGCCCAACCCGTTCATGCTGACACTTTAACTCCCTTTCCCATTCCCACACTGACCTTTCTGTCCTGGGTTTCCTCCTTTGTCAGATTGAGGCCAAATGCAAATTGGAAGAAAAAGCATCTCATATTTTGCTTGAGCAGCTTATAAACCAGTGCTATAAATATCGATTCCTCTAACTTCAAGTAACATTTGCATCCCCTCTCTCTCTGTCCCTCCCACACCGTAGTTGTCACATTAGTTTCATAGATACATAGACAATAGATGCAGGGGTTCATTCGGCCCTTTGAGCCAGCACCACCATACAATGTGATCATGACTGATCATCCATAATTCGCTAGCCCTAAGAGCTCAATCTAACTCTCTTTTGAATGCATCTAGTGAATCGGCCTCCACTGCCTTCTGAGGCACAGAATTCCACAAATTCACAACTCTCTGGGTGAAAAACTTTTTCCTCATCTCAGTTCTAAATGGTATACCCCTTATTCTTAAATTGTGGCCCCTGGTTCTGGACTCCCCCAGCATTGGGAATATGTTTCCTGCATCTATCGTGTCCAATACCTTAATAATCTTATATGTTTCAATAAGATTCCCTCTCAACCATCTAAATTTTAATGTATGCTAGTCCAGTCGCTACATTTTTTAGACATATCAGTGTCCAGGCATCCTTGAAATTAACCTGGTGAACCTATGCTGCACTCCCTCAATGGCAAGAATGTCCTTCCTCATATTTGGAGACCAAAACTGCACACAATACTCCAGGTGTGGTCTCACCGGGGCCCTGTACAACTGCAGAAGGACCGCTTTGCTCCTATACTCAACTGCTCTTGTTGTGACACCAACATGCCATTAGCTTTCTTCACTGCCTGCCATGCCTGCATGCTTACATTCTCTTGCCTTCTCCCCATAACCCCTGCACCCATACCAATCAACAATCAGTCAACCCACGCCTTAAATATATCCAATGACTTGGCCTCCACTGCTGTCCATGGCAATAAATTCCATTGATTCACCATCTCACATGATGTGATTTCGAATAATCGTCCCAGATCATTTATCCATGCCAGTGAATACTAGCCCAAAGCCCAGCCCAATGGTGGCACCATGGCGCTGCTGTGGAGTTGCTACCTCATAGCAGAGACCTGGGTTCAATCCTGACTACGGGTGAGATCTATATGGAGTTTTTACGTTCACCCTGTGACCTGCATGTACTTTATCTGGGAATTTCGGTTTCCTCCCACACTCTGAAGATGTACAGGTTTGTAGGTTAATAGCTTTGGTAAAATATTGTAAATTGCCCCTAGTGCGAATGGGATAGTGTTAGTGCGTGGGGATCGTTGTTCAGCGTGGCGTCGGTGGGCCTGGTTTCATGCTGCGTCTCTAAATTAAATTAAACTAAACTAAACCCTGCAACTCCACTGTTGCCCCTGGATGCCTGGGGTTCCATGATAATTCAAGCCTTGCACTCCACACACCCCAGAGGAATTTATCAGTTATCTCTGTAACAAGCCTTGCCTTAATTATTCATGTGACATCCAGGCAAAAATAAAACATTGCTTACTCATTCAGCACGTACTAATTATAGAGATAAACTCAGGTGCATTCTCATCTCCACTGAGACCCAAATCCAATGTGTTTCAGACCTGCAGCCTCTCCTTTAGTCACGTGTTTAATTAATCATCCTCGGGTCTTTGCTGATCTATCTGCCAGCATGGTCCAATCTCACCGTTCACGTGGCCAGTACTCTTTCTGTCCAAACAGTATAATTATCATAAACAAATAACTTGGCAGAACATTCCATTAATTTCAAATTCATGGATCATTTTGCTAATGAAGGGTAGACTGCAGTAAATTTAAATATTTATTAAAGTGACCTTCTTGAAGGATAAAGGTGTTAATTATCACCCCATTCAAATATCTGGTGACGGTTCTTACTCACATTCCATTTAAAACATTGCTTAGAACTGAGCAATAGCGGTGCCATAATCTCTTGTTACCTTTAAATGGATTATATTTAAGTCCCCAATTAAACAAAATGAAATTAAGTAAACTTCTTAATTACATTCAGTAAAATAAACAAATGAAGAAGTCATCACTTATGTTTAATTTTTTTTGATTGAAGCAAATTCATAGTACTTTCTGGTTCTTTTATGTCAGTCTGAAGAAGGGTCTCGACCCAAAACGTCACCTCTTCCTTTTTTCCAGTGACGCTGCCTGACCCGTTGAATTACTCATTTTTATATTTCAAAATAGACTTTATTCAAATAATAAATATATACAATACATGAACCATGCAAAAAATTCATCCGACATTTTCGGAGGCTATACAAATTGTTCCATACAGTCTATATACATTGCTCAAATGTCACAAATCTACCCCCCACTCGTGCCACTCATGTGGCCCCCCGGCATGAGATACCTTCCCTTATTTTGAGGGGTGTCTCCATCATTCTGTGCCCCCCATGTCCAGCAGCGGAAGGACCCTAGACTGTGGCCCTCCCCCACCGAGCCTTGGTGTTGGCTGCACCGAGCTTCAGTGCGTCCCTCAGCATGTACTCCTGCAGTCTGCAGTGGGCCAGTCGGCAACATTCCCCGACGGACATCTCACTCTGCTGGGTGGTGAACAACGCTCGGCAGACCGAAGAGCGTCTTTCACCGAGTTGATGACCCTCCAGCAGCACTCGATGTCTCTGAATGTGTCCCTGGGAACAGTCCGTAAATCACAGAGTCCTCTGTGACAGAGCTGTTTGAAATAAAGCGTACCAGGGACCCTTGCATTTTTCTCCAGACTCTTTTAGCAAATCCACACTCTGCAAAGAGGTGGGCACCCATCTCCTCTCCGTAGCAGCCATCCTGAGGGCAGCGTGCGCTGGCAGTGAGGTTCCGACGGTGCAGGAAGGATCTGACTGGGAGGGCTCCTCTCACCACCAGCCAAGCCAGGTCTTGGTAGTTGTTGGTGAGTTCTGGCGATGAGGCATTTTGCCAGAGAAGCTGGGCAGTCTGCTCAGGGAACCACGCCACCGGGTCCATCGAGTCCTTTCCCTACAGAGCCTGCAGGACATTCTGTGCTGACCACTGCCCAATGGACATGTGATCAAAGGTGTTGGCCCGGAAGAACCATTCCACAGACGACAGATGGGGCGGCAGTGTCCAGCTGACTGGCACCTTGCGTGACATCTGCGCCAGGCCCATCCTTCGCAACACCGGGGACAGGTAGAACCTCAGCAGGTAGTGACACTTGGTGCCCACGTGCCTTGGCTCTACACTCCGCCTGATGCAGCCACTCACGAAGGTGGTCATCAGGATGAGAGCGACGTTCGGCACGCTTTTACCCCTGTTGTCTGCTGACTTGTACATTGTGGCCCGTCGCACCCGGTCCATCCTTGACCCCCAGATGAACTGGAAAACGGCCCGGGTGATTCCTGTGGCGTAGGAGGGAGGGACAGGCCATACCTGTGCCAAGTACAGCAGGCCCGAGAGCACCTCACACCTGATGACCAAATTCTTTCCCGTTATGGAGAGGGAGTGTTGCCTCCACAGCTCCAGCTTCCTCCCCACCCTGGCTATCCTCTCCAGCCAATTCTTGTTACATGCCTCAGCCCCCCCGAACCAGATCCCCAGCATGCACAATGGATTAGCAGTCCATCGCCTTAACCACTCAGCCACCTCGTCACATCCCGTTGAATTACTCAGGCTTCTTGTGTCTACCTTCTGTTAACCAGCATCTACAGTTCCTTCCTTCCTCTTTTATATTCCCTGTTCTTACACAGTTCTTACACTGGAAGGCCAGAATGTTTGAGTCATTGGCAGCCTCATATGGTGCTGTACAGAATCAGGAAGATACAGAATTAAGAACCAAGCAAGGCACTGCTCCATATATTGGAAAGCAGTCCCCACTCATTAGTATCTAGTTATGTACTTTGGCAGCAATAATGAGTGTTCCCTTCTACGATGCAGGAAATCAATGCGATGTGTGTCAAATATAATGTATGAAGTGTCATAAATACCCAAGGAATTGTATATAAAATTATGAGAGGCATATATAGGGTAGATAGTCAGACAGACTGTTGGTTTCCCAAGGTGGAGATGTCCAACACTAGAGGGCATAGCCGTAAAGTAAGAGGGGGAAAGTTTAATGGAGATGTGTGGAGCAACCTTTTTTACACGGAGAGTGGGAGGGGCCTAGAATGCATTGCCTCGGGTAATGATGGAGGCAGATACAACAGTGGTGTTTAAAAGCCTTTTAGATAGGCACATGGGAGTGCAGAGAATTAAGGGATATGGATCATGTACAAGCAGATGAGATCAGTTTAACTTGGCATCATGTTCGGCACAAACATGATGGGCTGAAGGGCCTGTTCCGGTGCTGTACTGTTCCCTGTTCTAATCCAGGGGCAGCAGTGTGAGTACAGTAGCAGAGCTATTGCTTTCATTGGACTGGTATCAGGACTTCAATCCAGCATTTCATGTATATCTGACGAGGACATAAAACTGCAAAAGGTGGCCTCAAGGAGATCAAAGAAATATCTCCATACATGGTTCTGATATCACTGTAACATTTTCCGTGTAACTATTCAAAGGCAGGACCATGTAAACACCGGAATCATCATCAAGCACATATACTTTGACACAGTCTATACCATTATATATACCAAAAAACTTATTTTAAAAACTAGACTCTAATATTACCAATTTTATCTGGGATTATAGATTACACAGAATCCAAAGAAAATATTTGTGCCAACCAAAAGACATCGGAGGACTTTCAGTTCCGAACTTTTTGTATTATTATTGGGCAGTGCATATTAAGAATATAATTTACTGGTTGGCCAGTTCTACCCAACAGACAGAATGGATAAGAAAAGAGAAAGAGGACTGTTCTTCTTGTAATATAGGAGCGATCCTCTTCTCTCCGATAAAACTGAACAACACAATATATAAGAATAACCCAATTATAAATGATACAATAAGAATTTGGAAACAAATAAAATTATCCTTAAAATTAAGAAACCTATCATTGTTAATGCCAATAGTGAATAATCCTTCATTTAAATCATCTCTTATTGATAAAACATATAATCAATGGGAAAGAATGGGAATTAAAAGAATTGGTGATATGTATGAAATGGGAAATCTGTTATCATTCCAACAATTACAATTAAAATTTAAACAGAAAAATAACCAATATTTTAAATATCTTCAGATCTGTGACTTCATGAAGAAATACATATAAAGATATCAAAACATAACTTTAGATCCGCTGGAAGAAGCAATGAACATTTTATTTCGGTAGTCACGTGAGTGACTACGTGAAGACCCCGCCAGCACGCATGCGTGACATATCGTCGTACGCATGCGGAAGCGACGGTCGGGAGGAGCGGGGCTCCTCCAGCTTAAGTTTAAATAACTTACGCCAGGTAAGTGTCACCGGAGGAGTGAGTCGACGACATAGTACAATGGAATCACGGACGGGCGGTAGAGCCACCCGGAAGTCGGACGGGGCCGCCGACTCAGCGGAGTCCGGTCCCGAGGACACCCCGTTCGCAGATAGAGACGGAGGTCGTCTAACCCGCATGGAGCGGATGATGGAGCAATTGCTCCAACGTGACCTGCTAATGCAGGGGCAGAGTCACAGTGGGCCTTTTAACAGGCCCACGGCAGGTTCCTACCGAGGACTGCCTAATGTCTCACCCTCCTTGCAGGGGAGCATTGAGGGTCAGAACTGGGCTGACCCAGAAGAAGGGGAGCTGGCTGAACAACCATCTGTGTCAGGGGTGTGTGAAGACTACATGGATATGGTAAGCAAACATGCATTGCCCAACCAGAAGGGCCTACCAATCCACCCAAAGCTGGCTGCCAGCATAAACTACATGGCAACTAACCAGTTGCAGGAACAGGCCATTAATGCAACTGCAGACAGATATATGGCACCTGAAAACTGCAACTCGCTAAATGTCCCTGCGGTAAACAACCCTATATGGGGGAACATGAGCCCCTCGAGCAGAGGGCAGGAGATAAAACTTCAAAGGATCCTGAAGCTCCTAACCGCCGGGATTACGGCAGTGGCCAGAACTGCAGTGGGTATTGAGATGCCGGAAGAACTGCAAGATGCCTTGGCTCTACTGTGCAATACCCAGTATGAGATCAATAATTTCAGAAAAAGCATCATAAAGCCGGCGCTTAACCCCAAGTTTGCGGGGTTGTGTAAGCCTGGGAAGACTCAGCCTCCAAGCCTGCTGTTCGGGGATGACCTCCCCAAGCAGGTTAAAGAACTTGATGAGGAGGCCAAGGCCTTAGGCCTGATCAAGGTTCCTGGCTACTCCAAGCCTCACTACCCACAAAGACAGCACCCCTACACACCCACCGGACAGAGTTACCATAACAGGTCTGCCGGTGGTGAAAGCTCGAAGGCCGGCAATCCTGCACAGCGGTCTTTTTTAGGCCATGGCCCAGCCCGGCCTTCTTGGAAGATGCGCCACTCCTACAACACAACGAACCAACCAAGGAAACAAGGACAGAAACCACAACACCGGCAGTAACCATGGAGGTAGGTGGGCCTGGGTTCCCCAGAAACACATCTTGCCCAAATTCACTTTATGTAGGGGGCCGGCTGCACATGTTCTACGAGAATTGGTTCACTTTTACCTCTGATCCTTACATACTCAGGAGTATTCAGGGCTACAAAATTGAATTTATTCACGAACTCCCTACCCCGGTCCAGCATTCACCTAGCCGAAAATTCATCCTCTCTCAAAAAGAGAGGGCAGCAGGGCATGCTGAGCTTCACAGGTTAATAGGAAAAGGGGTAATTGAGAAAGCCATTAAAGAACCTCAGGAGTTCGTGTCTAATATATTCACCAAAAATAAAAAAGACGGCGGTTGCCGCATTATCATAGATTTGACCGAACTGAATACTTCTGTCCAGGATGTTCATTTCAAAATGGACACCTTCGACACTGCTATACAGTTAATAGCCGATGGGTACTACATGGCGTGCATTGACCTCAAAGATGCATACTATTCAGTACCAATACACAAGGATCATAGGAAATACTTAAAATTTATCTGGATGGGACAATTATGGCAATACAAAGCCTTACCTAATGGGTTATCGTCAGCACCCAGATTGTTTACCAAGATATTAAAACCAGCTTTGGCCTACTTAAGGAAACAGAATCATACTGTTATGGCCTATCTTGATGACATCCTCATTGTGGGGGAAAATTTGGAAATGGCTACATTGGCAGTTACAGCCACGAAACATCTCTTTCAGAAGCTGGGTTTCATTATACATCCAGATAAATCAATATTAGAACCCTCTACCACCATGAAATACCTAGGGTTCATTATTGACTCAGTGCAAATGTCTATCACGTTGCCACCAAGCAAGGTGGAGGACTTGATAGAGGCTTGCAGGAGCCTAATTGGCATTAAGGACCCATCCATTCGGGTGATTGGGAAGATAGTGGCTGCATTTCCTGCAGCACAATTTGGGCCTTTACATTACCAAAACTTACAAAGAGCCAAAATTACAGCGCTCAAAAGTCATGCAGGCCATTTCGATAGGCCTATGAAAATACTGGAAAAGGCGAAAGCCGAATTATATTGGTGGATGGGTAATGCCCAAAATTGTTCTAAACCGATCACTATCATCAATCCCTCGATCATCTTACAAACGGATGCCAGTGCCAAAGGGTGGGGAGCTACTAACACTACCTCTAGTTGTGGAGGTAGATGGAGTGCACCAGAGTTAACCCAATTCAAAAACTTGGGGATTAACTATTCAGAAATGCTGGCAGCATTTCACGGCCTTAAAGCATACTGCACAAATATGCACAAAGTTCATGTTAGAATACAAATTGACAACACCACGGTGGTGGCCTATATTAACCACATGGGCGGTATAAAGTCGATATCGTGTGATGAATTGGCTAACAATATCTGGCACTGGTGTCTGCAAAGGGAAATTTGGATTTCAGCCACTTACCTTCCAGGTAAGCTAAACACAGTGGCAGACACCAGGTCACGCAAATTCAACGACAACATAGAATGGATGTTGGATCGGAATGTGTTTTCAGATATTGTAGAACGTTATGGGACACCAGATATCGACCTTTTCGCGTCTAGGTTAAATCACCAACTACCAACATATGTTGCTTGGGAACCAGACCCGGGGGCAGTAGCGATGGATGCCTTCACGCTACATTGGGGGGATTTGTTTTGCTATGCATTTCCCCCTTTCTGCCTCATCAGTCAGGTCTTGCAGAAAATAAAACAAGATTCCACATCGGGGATTTTGGTGGTGCCCAACTGGCCTACCCAACCATGGTTCCCTATGGTACAGAAGATGGCCACAGAACCTTGCATCCGGGTCAATAAAAGACCAAGTCTGCTCATTCACCCCGTAACAGGAGAACATCACCCATGTCATGACCGCATGGACCTGTTAATTTGCAGATTTTAAAACGGCCTCTTTGCGGATTCGGACTCACCAACAGGACCAAAGACACCATCACAGCAGCTTGCAGAGAGTCCACAAGGAAGCAGTACCTGACCTACATCAGGAAATGGGAAGGATTCTGCATCACAGCCAACACCACATATGAAACCGCCACCATAACGGAAGTGCTGGAATTCTTGGCTACCCTTCACTTCGATGAGGGATTGAGCTACAGTGCCATAAACAGTGCCAGGAGTGCCCTATCATCCTACTTGGGCCGGGGGAGTGACCAATTGGGAATTGGATCACATCTTTTAGTATCAAAACTTATGAGAGGAATATTCAATTCCAATCCCCCCAGGGCCGGATATAGCCATACTTGGGATATCAGCACAGTCTTGACTATGCTGAGAGGATGGACACCTAACTCGGGACTCACTCTGGCAAAACTCACTTACAAAATGGTAATGATCATGGCACTTATCACGGCACAACGGGTCCAGTCCCTGCACAAACTTAATCTGGATGCTATGACAATCACCAATGACAAAATCATTTTTTATGTGCAGGGACTGTTGAAACAAGATCGACCCGGAGTGTCTGGTCATACTTTGGAATTTCTGGCTTATCCAGCAGACTCTCGTCTCTGTATCGTCACGTTAATTTCACGATACATCACAGTCACCAAAAATCTAAGGGGCATGGAGACAGCATTACTCATTAGTCACAAGAAGCCCCATCATAAAGTCACGGTGCAAACCATTTCTAGATGGTTAAGGGTGGTACTGGATGCGGCGGGGGTGGACACTAACATATTCAAATCTCACTCCACCAGGGCGGCATCCACCTCGGCGGCTAGGAGGATGGAAGTACCATTGGACCACATCCTGGCCACAGCGGGTTGGAGTAACGAAAAGACTTTTCACCGCTTTTACTATAAACCCGTGACCTCCCCTGACACTTATGCAGGGAGGATTTTGAGTGCTGCCAGATAGTTTACCCTTATGGGACACTATATTGTTTTGGTATGAATAAATACCTATTTTTGTTTTTCAGCCAGTGTCTTGTCTGAATTACGCTCATCCTCTTATCCCAACTTTAGCGGTGTGTGAGCATGGAGCTTCCAGGGCATGAAATCACAGAGCTTTGAAATCTTCACGTAGTCACTCACGTGACTACCGAAATAAAATAGTAAGATTAAACGAGAACTTACCAGTTTGAAGTTTGATCTTTATTTTATGAGGAGTTACGATGAGGGATTACGTGCCCTCCGCTCCCAACCCTCTAACATAAAGATCACCTGGTATGAAAGTACTCTCTTATCTTACTATATTAGTCATTGTGACTGTCTGTGATTTCACACCATTGCTTTGAAGAATGTCGCGCATGCGTGCTGGCGGGGTCTTCACGTAATCCCTCATCGTAACTCCTCATAAAATAAAGATCAAACTTCAAACTGGTAAGTTCTCGTTTAATCTTACTATTAAGGCTGACTCACAGAAATTAATATCATATTTATATAATAGTATTTTCAATATAGATTTACCATCAGCAGAGGCACTTAGAGAAGAGCGGGAACGAGAATTAATAATAAAAATTACGAAGGAAACATCGGAAAAGTATTTGATATATATACACAAATGTTCGATTAATGTAAGACATAATTTAATTCAATTAAAAAATTTACATAGATTATATTACTCAAAAACTAGATTGAATAAATTCTATCCAAATACTTCCCCCATTTGTGATGAATGTCTATCCCAAAATGCAACTATAACATACGCTTTTGTCTCCTGCATAAAACTTTATAAATTCTGGAGTGATGTTTTTGAAATATTTACAAAATTATTTAAGATAAAAATGGAACCTAATACTGAAATTATTATATTTCGAGTAATGGGAAATGGGAATAAATTGAACTCATCTCAAAATTTATTTTTTAATTATGGGTTAATAACGGCAAAATAACTTATACTTAACTTTTGGAAAAATACAGCCAAACCAACGCTTAAAATGTGGATTTCAAACATGTTGGACACCGCACATCTTGAGGAAATGCGATTCATCCTAATAGATAAATCAGACCAATTTTAACAAGTTGATCTCCCATTGTTGATTTTCTTAGAAGCATATGCTGCAACAAAACCATAGAAGCTAACTGTTTCAGGATTGGGTGAGGGATGGTCAAGAATATAGATAACGATCTCCTTAATCTCTTACTTTCTATTCTTTTTCTTTCTCAACTTTCTTCTTTCACACTTTTTTCTTTCTCACACACTATATATCACTTGTTTCTTCACCTTTATTATCTATTCTCTCTTTTTCTTTTTCATTATAAATTTTTTTTAAAAATAAGAAGCTGAACGTAAAATGTAATATGTCAATATATATTAGGCACCTTGGTGCCATATTCCTGTACTTGCATCTAATAAAATTAAAAATAAATAAATAAATAAAATACTTTGACACAGGAAGGGATGTGGAAAGACTGCTGAGGTGTGGGTGCATGTCCTACAATATAGTTCATACATAAGTAATGTCAGAGGAAGATTGAAGTGAGAGCTTATGTTTAGAAATGGCAAAATAATGAAACTTATCTGTGTTTATCTATTTACTCTCCCCAAATGTCACTGCTTCCATTTCTCGCAGGCATTGCTCGGCCTTATTATAAATTATTATAACCTGATCTTGTCTGCTGCAGCTTTGATTGATCTTATTCAGCTGCAGCTTCACATATGATCCCAATGTCTTTTGTTCTCTCTGATTAAAGAAAACCTAAGGTTGAAAACACAAGCATGCCGTGTTGAAACGGAGAAGATTCAAAGGCTGAATATAATCATAATAAGCAAGTGAGTACATTTCACCTTTGGTGTACAAGACTGGGTAATAACGTTTGCTTGTAACATCCCCCCAAAACAATACGACCACATAATACAAGCAATATATTTATCACAACTTAATACATTTGAATATCACAGAAAATTATTAGCCATTAATTTGAAAGACATGCATTTTTTCCCTAATGAGGGTGTATTGCATTAAATATTAATCAATGTGACCTTATTGAAGGATAAATGTGTTAATAATCACTCCATTCAAATGCCTTTTTCCACTTTCCTCTTGAAAGTCATAAACAAAACTGAGCATCTTTGCTGTCATGTGTCGAGAGCCAAGAGTGTTTTAGTGTCATATCGGAACAATGAAATTCTTACTTGCTGCAGCGCAACAGGTTTGTAAAACTGTACTCAGTCGATGATATAATAAACAAACAAAAAGACAAAAGTTCAAAAGATAAAGAAAATGCATAGTGCAAAACACCACAAAGCCCCAAATCCTGTGTGGAACCAAGGCAGTCTGTAATTAGGAATTTAGTTGGAGTTTGTAGTGTTCAATAATCTGATGGTTGTTGGGCAGCTGTTTCTGAACCTGAACATGGCACATCAACGCTAATTCAATGTGTAATTTCATAGCTTACCTTATCCCTCACTTTGCCATTTCCGTCTAGTCTTGCTACCTCTGGTATAATGAAGGGTATGGATGGCTAAGTTGAACCTAGCATTAGTTTGCTAAAAAATTAGGATAAACACAAAAGGCAGGAGTAACTCAGCGGGTCAGGCAGCATCTCTGGAGAAAATAAATAGTTGATGTTTCAGGTCAGGTCCCTTCTTCAGAGTCAGAGCAGAGGAAATCGAAAGATGTAGAAAGTCGATAGAACATGAAATGAATGAAAGATATGTAAAAAGCAACAATGACAAAGTCCAAGGCGAAGCTATGGGCACCTGCATGGGCCATAACTATGCCTGCCTCTTTGTATGGTACGTTGAACAATCCCTGGTCCAGGCGGACACTGGCTCTATCCCCGAACTCTATCTGCATTACATTGATGGCTGCATTGGTGCTACCTCCTGCACCCATGCAGAACTCATGGACTTTATCTTCACTACTAATTTTAATCCTGCTCTCATATTTTCTTAGACCATCTCTGACACCTCCCTCCCCTTTCTTGATCTCACAGTCTCCATCACAAAAAATAGACTATTGACTGACGTCTATTACAAACCCACTGACTCCCACAACTATCTTGACTACACTTCTTCCCACCTTGCTTCCTGCAAAGACTCTATCCCCTACTCTCAATTCCTCCGTCTACACCACATCTGCGACCAAGATGAGGTGTTCCATACTAGAACATACAAGACGTCCTCATTCTTTAGGGAACGTGGGTTCCCCTCTCCCATCATAAATGAGGCCCTCACTCGTGTCTCCTTGGTACCCCGCAGCACTGCCCTTGCCTGCCCTCCCCCTAGTTGCCACAGAGACAGTGTCCCACTAGTTCGTACCTTCCGCCCCATCAGCCATGACATTCAACACATAATCCTCTGAAATTTTCCCCACTTCCCACCACTAGCCACATTTTCCCATCTCCATCCCATCCGCCTTCTGCAGAGATCGTTCCCTCCGCAACTCCCTGGTTAACTCATCTCTTCCCACCCAAATCACCCCTTCCCCAGGTACCTTTCCCTGCAACCGCAGAAGATGCAAAAGCTATTGTTAGACATCCTCCCTCAACTGTCCAGGGACGCTGACAGTCCTTTCAGGTTAGGCAGAGGTTCACTTGCACCTCCTCCAACCTCATCTACTGTATCCGTTGTTCAAGATGTGGACTCTTATATATTGATAAGACCAAATGCAGACTGGGTGATTGCTTCGCGGAACACCTTTCCTCAGCCTGAGTGAACCAACTTGATCTCCTGGTTGCCGAACACCTTAATTCTCCTTCCCAATCCTACACAGACCTTTTTGTCCTCGGTCTCCTCCATTGTCAGAGTGAGGCTAAATGCAAATTCGAGAAAAAACATCTCATATTTCGTTATGGCAGCTTACAGCCCAGTGGTATGAATGTTGATTTATCTCACTTCAGGTAGCCCCGACATTCCCTCTCTCTCTGTCACTCCCCCACCCAAGTCACACTAGCTTATCATTTTCACCCTGCAAAAAACTTACAATGGCCAGTTTCCTTTATCATCGTTACATTTTTGCATATTTTTCATTCATTGTTCTTTATCTTACCGTCTATATCTCTCGTTTCCTTTATCCCTAACCAGTCTAAAGATGTTCTCAACCCGAAACTTCTCTCCAGAGATGCTGCCTGTCCTGCGATGTTACTCTAGCTTTTTGTGTCTATCGACGGTCAAGGAAAGTTGGAGCCCACAATGGTTCATTGTTTGCTGTGGGGTAGGTGATAACGAGTTATGCAGACACTGAGACTCAACCTGGAGAAGCAGCAACCCAGGACTAACATGCATGACAAACAGCACAAGCACCATGCAATGGGGAGAATTAAGTGAATCCATTGGGCCTTATGATGACTCCAGTTGCATAGCAGGAGGTCTGATGCCTAAAAACTGACCTCATGCTTGTCTAGGACTAGCACGGTGGCACAGCGGTAGAGTTGCTGCGTTAGAGCGCCAGAGACCCGGGTTCAGTCCTGACTACAGGTGCTGTCTGTACGGAGATTGCATGTTCTCCTAATGATCGTGTGAGTTTTCTTCAGGTGCTCTGGTTTCCTCCAGCGCTCCAAAGATGTGGAAGCTAGTAGGTTATTTGGCTTTGGTAAAAATTGTAAATTTTCCCTAGTGTGTGGGATAGTGTTAGTGCGCGGGGATCGCTAGTCGGCGCAGACTCAGTGGGCCAAAGGGCATGTATTCGCACCGTATCCCTAAACTAAACTAAACTCTTGTGTTTAGCCCAGGATGCATGGTGGTCCAAAACAAACTGAGTTATAAATGAAACTCAGTCAACAGAATCTTTCGCAATGTTCTGATGTGTTTTAGTTTAGTTTAGACATACAGCTTGGAAACAGGTCCTTCGGCCAACTGAGTCTGCACCATCCAGCAATTTACGCACATTAACACTATCCTACACATACTAGGGACAATTTACACATATACTTAGCCAATTAACCTAAACATCAATACTTCTTTGGAGTGTTGGAGGAAACTGAAGATCTCGGAGAAAACCCACACGGTCACGGGGAGAACGTACAATCTCCGCACAGACAGCACCAGTAGTCGGGATCAAACCCAGGTCTCTGGCACTGCAAGTGCAGTAAGGCAGCAAGTCTATGGCTGCACCACCATGCTGCCTGTTTTATTTAATAGTTTTGAAGCTATAACAGTTCAAAACTTGTTAAGCATAGACAAATCTAAATAATTGAATGATCAGAATCTACTGGGATCTCAAGAGTGATCGGAGCTCATTAAAATGAATGTAGTTTGACAGGAGCTGAATTGTCACTTTGATACAGTTGATGTATAAATTACAACCATGGTGAGTGAAGCACAACAACCTAAAGTAATCATTGTTAAAAATGTCTTAGTAACTCACATCACCCCACATTTTGAATTGTGTTATATCAGTGGCCACTCCAATTTAATCTTTATAAAAGTCTTTTAAGAGGCTTTTGTTTCTAGTAAAACTGAGCTGCATTCTCAGCAACTGTGGAATGAGAAGCAGGGTTTATCTTTCAGATACTGCCTGACCTACTGAATATTTCCAACACTTTTTGTTTTTATTTCTTATTTCCTGCACCTAAATTTTTATTTATTTGCTTATCTTCTCTCTGAAACAATTTTCTTTTAAATTTCTGAGCTTTATCAAAATAAAGTCAATGGTGAACAATTGTAAACAGATAGGTAATCATATTTATTGTAAAGTACACATAACAGCACATGGCACATTTTCTGAACTCACAGGAGACTGTGAGAAGCAGTTGGCACACATGTGAAACCTTAACGTGTCCTGAGATCAGATTTCTACACTAGGGTGGTAGATATATGATTAATATGGATGTCAGGGGTTATGGGGTGAAGGCAGGAGAATGGGGTTCAGATGGAAAGATAGATCAGCCATGATTGAATGGCAGAGTAGACTTGATGGGCTGAATGGCTTAATTCTGCTCCAATCACTTATGGAACAAGCTGTCAGAGGGTATAGTTAAGGCAGGTATTATAACAGCATTTTAAATATATTTTAACTGGCACATGGATAGAAAAGGTTCAGAGGGGTGTGGGCCAAACGCGGACAAATAGGACTTGCTTTAATGCGGCATCTTATTCAGCATGAACGTCGTGCCAAAGGGACTAGCTTAGATGGAGCATCTTGGTCAGAATGGCGAGTTGGGTCAGCGGCCTGTTTCTGTGCTGTATGACTCTACAACAATGTAGGGATAAAAAATGCATTTAGAGAATCAACAAGCTAAAGCATTCTTTGCTCCAACAAAATAATATTTTCTATACCTATTTGTAAGGAATATAACCTATTAATTAAGAAAAGGTTGTTATTTCCAGAACAACAACAAAAAATACTGGAGCAACTCCATGGGTTTAGCAGCATGTTTCCAAGCAAAAGAATGGTCAATGTTCAAGCCATAGAGACATAGAGTTAGACAACATCGAAACTGGCCCTTCAACCTAATTCATCCATGCGACCAACAAAACTAGTTCACCTTGCCTGCATCTGGCACATATCCCTCTTAAGCTTTCCTGTCAATGTATCCGTCCAAGTGTGTATTACATCTTGTGATTGTACCCATATCTATCTCTTTTTTGTGTGGCAGTTCAATCCATGCACACATCACCCTGTGTGGAAAGGTTGGCCCTCAGGTCCCTCAAACCCATGCTCTAGTTTTAGACTCCCCTACTCTGGGGGAAAATTATGGTTATTCACCTTATCTATATCCTAAATCTTATCCGTGTCTTATAAATCTCAATAAAATCACCACTCAGAGTTAGACGCTAAAGGGAAAAGAGTCCGACTTCTCAATACCTCCTGATCTGGTAACATCCTCGTAAATCCTTTTTGCAGCCTTTCCAGTTTAATAATATAAAGGGATATTATGTGATAAACCAACACAAAGTGGTGCACAATTGTGAAGTGGAAGGAAAATAATACATACTCTTTCCATTTTCGGATGATGGATTGAACAATGCTCTGTGAGATGTTCAAAGCTTGGGATATTTTTTTAAAACATAACCCTGCTTTAAACTTCTCCACAACTTTATCCCTGAACTGTCTGGTATGTTTCTTGGGCTTCATGATGCTGGTTATTCACTAAAGTTCTCTAACAAACCTCTGAGGCCTTCACAGAACTGCAGTATTTATACTAAGATTAGATTACACTCAAGTGGATTCTATTTACTAATTAGGTGACTTCTGAAGGCAATTGGTTGCACTGGATTTTATTTAGGGGTATCAGAGTAAAGGAGGCTGAATACTATTACACGCCACACTTTTCAGTTTTTTATTCGTAAAAACATTTGAAAACCATGTATCATTTTCCTTCCATTTCACAATTATGCGTCACTTTGTGTTGGTCTATCACATAAAATCCCAATAAAATACATTTACGTTTATGGTTGTAACGTGACAAAATGTGAAAAAGTTCAAGAAGTATGAAAACTTTTGCCAGCTTCTGTACTTCCTGCAACAGGGCAAACAGGCCCTATTCAGTACTCCAAATATTACCTTACTAATGTCTAATGCAACTGTGACATGATATCCTAACTCCTTTACTCAATACCCTGACCGTTGAAAGCAAGTGTGCCCAGTGCCTTTTTCACCACTAGCTGTAGAGCCACTTTCATAGAACCATGTATCTGCACCCCTAGGTCTCTCTGACCCACCACACCCCCAAGGGCCTTACCATTTACTATGTAAGCCTTGCCCTGATGTGTCTTACCAAAATGCAATACCGTGCATTTATCCAAATTAAAATCCATCTGCCATTCCTTATCCAGATTCAGTCGATCAAGATGCCATTATAATCTGAGATAAGAAAAGTTAAGATCCTGAATCCTCATGCTTGACCGACTGAGTTTCTACAGCTGTTTAGTTTTGCTCCATATTCCAGCACTACAGTTTCCCATGTCTCTGTGTTATCTCCAGAGATATTTGGGCAAGATCTCTGAATATAGAAGCAGTATTCAGATCTTAAATCATAACATTAGACATGATTTGGTCATGGAGACTTAAAATTACCAAAATGTATATAGACAAAAGCAGGTGCAATGTAATTTGAAAGACAATTGAACAGATATATTATTATTATATATAAGATAGGTTTAGAAAGATATGGGCTAAACGCAGGCAGATGAGACTAGTGTAAATGTGGCATGTTAGTTGGCATGGGCTAGTTGGGCTGAAAGGCCTGTTTCCATGCTGTATGACTGTATGTAAGATTATCCATATCAAGGCTATTTAGTGACACAATAATGAAATAGGTTTTCAGGGAAATTGATATTTGTCAGAATAGTTGAGTGCATCTACTGAAAACGATGAGAAAAATGTAAATTATTGGTGTACATTGGACTGCTGTAGCACAATAGCAAATGCAAGCAAGGGATAAGGAAAAACAACTTGATAAAAATGAATGGATAAAAATAAAATATTGGAGATATTAAAAATGTAAAGTATTCAAATAGTAGGTAGATAGCAAGTAAATACTGAGCTGTTGAGTTAATATATTTTGTTGTTAGCTTATCAGCAGAGTAACCAGACACATAAAAAACTATAAGAACATCTATATAACTAAAAGTCTCATCTTGCCCACTTCCTGTCTGCGCTTTATATTGATTTTAGAAAAAATGCTACCCGATATTACTATGATTTTTTGGTCATCTTACTCACAGCCCTCCTCTGCTGAGGCAGCCCCTGTCCTGTGCTTGAAACTGCAATGGAAATTAAATGAAAATGCAATAAGCTGTTTAGCCAGCCCTGTGCTTAAAACTGCAATGGAAATGGAAATGAAATGAAAATGCAATGAGTTTTTACCCTGCCCTTTGCTTGAAACTGCAATGAAAAAGGAAATGAAATGAAAATGAATGGTGGTGCAGGTTCGAAGGGCCGAATGGCCTACTCCTGCACTTATTTTCTATGATTCTATGACTCTGAAAATGACCCGTTTACTCTAACTCTTTGCTTCCTGTCTGCCAGCCAGTTTTCTATCCACATCAACATTGAACCCCCAATACCGTGTGCTTTAAGTTTGAATGCTAATCTCTTATGTGGGACATTGTCGAAAGCCTTCTGAAAGTCCAGATACAACACATCCACAGGTTCTCCCTTATCCACTCTACTAGTTAAATCCTTGAAAAATTCTATAAGATTCGTCAGACATGATTTACCTTTCATAAATCCATGCTGACTTTGTCCAATGATTTTACCACTTTCCAAATGTACTGCTATCCCATCTTTAATAACTGACTCTAGCATTTTCCACACTACCGATGTTAGACTAACTGGTCTGTAATTCCCCGTTTTCTCTCTCCCTCCCTTTTTAAAAAGTGGGATTACATTAGCTACCCTCCAATCCTCAGGAACTACCCCAGAATCTAAAGAGTTTTGAAAAATTATGTGAAAATTTTGAAAAATGCTTCCACTATTTCTGGGGCTACTTCCTTAACTATTCTGGGATGCAGCCTATCTGGCCCTGGGGATTTATCGGCCTTTAATCCATTCAATTTACCTAACACCACTTCCCGGCTAACCTGGATTTCACTCAGTTCCTCCATCTCATTTGACCCCCGGTCCCCTGCTATTTCCGGCAGATTATTTATGTCTTCCTTAGTGAAGACAGAACCAAAGTAGTTATTCAATTGGTCTGCCATGTCCTTGTTCCCCATGATCAATTCACCAGTTTCTGACTGCAAGGAACCTCCATTTGTTTTAACTAACCTTTTTCTTTTCACATATCTATAAAACTTTTGCAGTCCGTTTTTATGTTCCCTGCCAGTTTTCTTTCATAATCTATTTTCCCTTTCTTAATTAAGCCCTTTGTCCTCCTCTGCTGGACTCTGAATTTCTCCCAGTCCTGTGGTAGGCTGTTTTTTCTGGCTAATTTGTATGCTTCATCATTAGTTTTGATACTATCCCTGATTTCCCTTGTTATCCACGGATGCACTACCTTCCCTGATTTATTCTTTTGCCAAACTGGGATGAACAATCGTTGTAGTTCATCCATGCAGTCTTTAAATGCCTTCCATTGCATATCCACCGTCAACTCTTTAAGAATCACTTGCCAGTCTATCTTGGCCAATTCACGTCTCACACCCTCAAAGTTACCTTTCTTTAAGTTCACAACCCTTGTTTCTGAATTAACAATGTCACTCTCCATCCTAATGAAGAACTCAAGTATATTATGGTCACTCTTGCCCAAGGGGCCATGCACAACAAGACTGCTAACTAACCCTTCCTCATTACTCAGTACCCAGTCTAGAATAGCCTGCTCTCTTGTCGGTTCCTCTACATGTTGATTTAGAAAACTATCCCGCATACATTCCAAGAAATCCTCTTCCTCAGCACCTCTGCCAATTTGATTCACCCAATCTATAAGTAGATTGAAGTCACCCATTATAACTGTAATGGGTGACATAAATCATGGAACATACTTTGGAAAATGAAAATGTAATAATTTTCATACGCAGGCAACCATAAAACCCTTTTGATCAGAAATTGTTAAAAATAAAATACAGTACTGCCAACCAATGGCTTTGAAAGTTTCATTCAACATTTTCAAGCTGCATAATTGAAATTCAGCTCATGCAGTAATTTTGCAACTTTCTATGTAAACATTTGGAATGAAAATGTCCAATTTAAGCTGCTGTCCGTCAGGCTTTAATAATGGATTTTGAACATTTCTTTGAACATTGTCTTTTAAAAAATTACAATTTATAATTCTTCTTTTCTAAATATCTCAGCTAGTCTTCACACAGTTGGTAAATTTACAGTAGGCCATAACATCTGAAATTGGTATTCTCAAGATGAAATAGATACATGGATATGAAAGGTTTAGAGGGCAATAGGTCATACATGGGGAATTGGGTAGGGAGGCACTGCAGATGCTGGTTTACACCGATGAGAGACACAGAATGCTGGAGTGATTAAGCGGGTCAGGCAGCATTTCTTGAGAAAAGGAATAGGTGATGTTTCAAGTTGAGAACCTTCTTCAGATTCTAGTCTAAAGTCTGAAGAAGGGTCTCAACACAAAAAGGTCACCTATTCCTTTTCTCCAGACATGCTGCATGACCCGCTGAATTACTCCAGAATTTTGTGTCTATCATAGGGAAATAGGACTGCCTTTAGTGGGGCACACTAGTCGCCATGGACAAATTGAAGGGCTTTTGCACCTTCCTGTATCTATATTACTAAAAGTCTGATCTTGACCACTTCCTGTTGTTCTGTATATTGATTTTAGAAAAAACACTGCACTTACGGCTGTGAATTTTTGGCCATCTTACTCAGAGTTCCCCTCCACTGCGCAGGACAAGAGGATTTTTCCCATTGATGAAAAATAAAAGAGTTATTAGTATTTATAAAATGTTGAGATTATCTCTCCTGAAGGCCACGCCCCTTCCAGAGGGATGATAAAACCCGGAAGTGTGGAGGTGCCTCAGTTCTCTGCAAGATGGGGGAGCGAGATGCCGCAATTCTCAGTCTGAAATGTGAATAACACTGAACACATGTCTACTAAGCTGTGAGTAGTTTTACTGACCTGTCAGTGCCCTTAATGTGGTTTGAAAATGCATTTTGAAAATGCAAAAGTGTGTTTTGGTTTGAAAGTGCTAAAGCAAGCTGTGTTGCCTTTGGTTTTGAAAGTGCTAAAGCAGGCTGTGTTGCCTTTGGTTTTGAAAGTGCTAAAGCAGGCTGCCTTGCCTTTGGTTTTGAAAGTGCTAAAGCGAGCTGCCTTGCCTTTGGTTTTGAAAGTGCTAAAGCGAGCTGCCTTGCTTAATTAGAGATGCCTTGCCTAATTAGAGCTGCCTTGCCTAATTAGAGCTGCCTTCTATATAATTAAAAGTCTAATCTTAAGCACTTCTTGCGCGTGCTTTATATTGATTTTAGAAAAAGCGCTACCACGTACGGCTGTGATTTTTGGCCATCTTACTCAGAGTCCCCCACCGCTCATCAGGTGCCGAGGATTTTTCCCATCAATAAGAGTTATTAGTGTTTTAAAAATGTTGAGATTCTCTCTCCTGTCAATCATGCCATTAAGGCCCCGCTCCTTCTGGTGGGAAAGGGGGAGGGACTATAAAACCCTGAAGTGTGGGCGTGACACAGTCTCAGCAAGATGGGGGAGGGAGACGTCATGACTCGCTGTCTTTAGTGGCCTTGCACCCTGCTTGTAATGGCATGAAACTGCCCTTGAATTTGGTGCCCTTGCACGCTCCTTGAAATGGAATTTCAAGGAATAGCCGTGAGTCAACTGTGAGCCTACCAGCCGTGAGTGAGCTGCCAGCACAACAGGCTTGAATGACTGAGTCGCCAGCTGCAGAATCTATTCAGCCAACAATGCCCATACTATCCCACTGGAAACCAGTCCCTTCAGCACACAACACCCATACTAGCACTCCAGAAACCGCCCCCCCTCCCCCCCCCCCCCCCCCCCCCGACCACCAATATTGGAATTGGTGGAGAGGTGGAATATTGCATTGGGGGACCAGCCCTCCTGAGGGATGCTGGGACTCAACAGGTCTCACTTAGTCTTGTAGCTTTATAATTCCAAATAATCCTAAAGAATAATATAAAACAATTATGTTTTATGTCCTTTGAGTCCCTTGGTTTAAGATTTTATAAAATATTTCAGCCATGTCCAAAGTGTTGGAATTCAGCCTCTGAACAGTAATAGAGAGCATTCAACTACATGTTCAACAGGTTTGGATGAAATTCCAGAATGTAATATTTAATTAAGCTAGATTTGAACAGGAGAATTTCTATGATTCTTTATGAATTATGAGGAATTCAATTTCAGAAATAGCATATGCTATTGAACATTACAAATCTTCTGGTACAAAACCTTTCAGTCAAGATAAACTAAACAAATAAAGGAATTTGGCAAGATTGGTAAATGCCTCCCTATTAATGGAATTATTTTTGAAAATCAAAATTTAATTGAGGATGCAGAAACCCATGAGGTGTCAGATGGTGTAAATGTGGCTTAATATTTTGGGGAATGGCTGCAGAAAGGTGATGAGACAGTTATACTGTTGATCTGGATGTGGCCTTGAGTAGTATGGGCATCTTACACTTCCTTATCTATACACTTCCTTATCTATGTACTGCCCACTCCCCTGAAATCAGTCTGAAGAAGGGTCTCAACCCAAAACGTCACCCATTCCTTCTCTCCAGAGATGCTGCCTGTCCCGCTGAGTTACTCCAGATTTTGTGTATAATCAGTCATTAAATCCATTTTTACTTTTTGTATTTGTCGAACTTTTATTCACCTTATAACCCAAGCATTGTGAATCAGCACAGATAATGACAGGTTGAGTTCTGAGAAGCAATATTGAAAGCAAAGAAAAAAACAGTAGAGCACGCTTTATTCACGGCATTAAAAATAAGGTTATTTATTTAGTGTACTTTTCAGAGCTGAAACTTTGCAAGCAATAATTCTGCCAAATGCAGGGTTGTCTGGGGAAATGTTCTAAAAATTAGATTCTGTTTCAACAGCAGTCAACGATAAATTATTTGCTTCAAAGGTCCTGCAAACCCCAGCAGTTATTTTCCTCCCTCCAAATCCTCTTGCTTCAGAGGAGAAGCCTCTCACAGAATTGAGGCTTATGCAAGCTTTGCAGAATTTGCGGTCTTGGCTTAACTCAGCTTTTGTGTTGCTCCCTCATGCAGCTCGAACTTGGTCATAAAGTCTTGCAGGCCAATATTTCTTATGTCAAATCGGTTAGAATGTCGAGGTGGTGAACTGGATAGAATTATAAGCAGTCAACCAGCACTATGTAGTGCTGCCAATGCTGTGAATAGGCACTTGATATGAATGCAGTGTTCAGATTAAAACGCCCGGTTTCCGAGAAGAGTTATATATTTTTGTCATGTGAATGATATATTGCAATTAGATCTGAGTACTTGTATTAACTAAATTTGTACATTCAGTTTCAATATAATGCTAATCTCTTTGCAATGTTGTTCCCGAGTTATTATTATTTTGCTCTGTTATTTTCTGAGTGTTACAACGCTTCCCATGGATCATTGTTGATGAAGTTGCTTGTTTGTTTCATGCTGTTTTCTTTGTAATGCTGCAACAAAGCATATTTTAGGACATAATGCTAATTATGACATTAACAGCAAATGATATCTTGTGGAACAGAGGGGGGTGGAGGCACTTCTTTGCAGTAAAATATTTTAAAAGATCATTGAAGACGGAGGAACACCATACATTGAAATTTCAGTTAATGGCTTGATAGGCCAAAACTTGTTTTAAAAAAATCTGCTTCATGAAAGGATCTGCAATGCAACAAGAAGATCATTTATGTGCGGGGGTCTGTCAGAGATCAACAACATTTCTTTTGTGGTGGAGTTAGATGCAAGAGATTGCAGATGCTGGAGTCCGAAGGACAAAAGACAGTTGGAGGAACTCAACATTGGTGCAGAGAAATAGATCATCAATGGTTGGGGTTGCGACCGTTCTACTGGACTGGCTCAGACGAGGCTCTCTACCTGAAATTTTCTTCACCAATGCTTCCTGGCTAGCTGAGTTCTTCCATCATTCTGTTTTTTTCCTTCCTTTTCTCAGGGGTTATGGGGTGACCGCAGGAGAATGGGGTTAAGAAGGAGAGATAAATCAGCCATGATTTAATGGCGGAGTAAACTTGATTGGCCGAATGACCTCATTCTGCTCCTATCACTTATGAACATGAACTTTTGACCAAAGATGTTGCCAGGACTTGAGAGCCTGAGCTGTCGGGAGATATTGAGCAGGCTTGGACTTTATTCCTTGGAGCGCAAGAGAACGAAGAGTGATCTTGTAGAGGTGTACAAACATTATGAGAGCAATAGATCAGGTAAAAGCACAGAATCTCTTGCCCAGAGGAGCAGAATTCTGAACCAGGGGACATATGTTTGTGAGAGGGTGAAGATTTAATAGCAACCTGAGGGGTAAATTCTTTACACAGGGTGTATAGAACAAGCTGGCAGAGCGGGTAGTTGATGCAGATACTGCGCAACATTTAAGAAACATTTAGACAGGTACATGGATAGGATAGGTTTAGATGGATATGGGCCAAACAAAGGCAGGTGGGACAAGTGTAGATGGGACATGTTGGTCGGTGTGGGCAGGTTGAGTCGAAGGGTCTGTTTTCACGCTTCATGACTCGATGACTCCATAGATTCCATGCCATCCTTCGATTATCTGTTCACACTAGATATATTTTATTGCACTTTCACATCCACTCGCTACACACTAGGGGAAATTTACTTTGGGATGAGGAAACCGGAGGTCCCAGAGGAAAACCAAGCAATCATCAGGGAGAACATTGCAAACTCCACACAGACAGCATCCGAGGTCAGGATTAAACTCGGGTCTCCGACGCTGTGAGGCAGCACGTTTGTGATGACATCTTTTCTCAGTAGGAGGTGCTGATCTAGGAACATTATACAGGTTCGCCACTGATTTTCTGGCACCTTTGGTTCCAGAGCCTTGCCGTGTTATCCATTTTCCAGACCAACAGAAGTCATGGTCTTGGATGGAGCCCAGCTCACCGTTAGCCTCAGAAGTCGACTATGGGAACAGATACAGTGGCTTGCAAAAGTATTCATACCCCTTGAACTTTTCCACACTTTGTCACGTTACAACCACAAACGTAAATGTATTTTATTGAGATTTTATGTGATAGACCAACACAAAGTGGCACATAATTGTGAAGTGGATTGAAAATGATACATGGTTTTCAAATTATTTTACAAATAAAAAACTGAAAAGTGTGGCGTGCAAAAGTATTCAGCCCCCTTTACTCTGATACCCCCAAATAAAATCCAGTGCAACCAATTGCCTTCAGAAGCCACCTAATTAGTAAATAGAGTCTACTTGTGTGTAATCTAATCTCAGTATAAATACAGCTGTTCTGTGAAGGCCTCAGAGGTTTGTTAGAGAACATTAGTGAACAAACAGCATCATGAAGCCCAAGAAACTCACCAGACAGGTCAAGGATAAAGTTGTGGAGAAGGTTAATGCAGGGTTACATTATAAAAAAATATGCCAAGCTTTGAACATCTCACGGAGCTCTGTTCAATCCATCATCCTAAAATGGAAAGAGTATGGCACAACTGCAAATCTACCAAGACATGGCCGTTCACCTAAACTGACAGGCCGGGCAAGGAGAGCATTGATCAGAGAAGCAGCCAAGAGGCCCATGGTAACTCTGGAGGAGCTGCAGAGATCCACAGCTCAGGTGGGAGAATCTGTCCACAGGACAACTATTAGTCATGCATTCCACAAATCGGGCCTTTATGGAAGAGTGGCAAGAAGAAAGTAATTGTTGAAACAAAGCCATAAGAAGTCCCGTTTGCAATTTGCCAAAAGCCATGTGGGGGACACAGCAAACATGTGGAGGAAGGTGCTATGGTCTGATGGGATCAAAATTGATGTTTTTGGCCTAAATGCAAAACGCTATGTGTGGCGGAAAACTAACACTGCACATCACCCTGAATACACCACCCCCACTGTGAAATATGGTGGTGGCAGCATCATGCTGTGGGGATGCTTTTCTTCAGCAGGGACAGGAAAGCTGGTCAGAGTTGATGGGAAGATGGATGGAGCCAAATACAGGGCAATCTTGGAAGAAAACCTGTTAGAGTCTGCAAAAGACTTGAAACTGGGACGGAGGTTCACCTTCCAGCAGGACAACGACCCTAAACATACAGCCAGAGCTACAATGGAATGGTTTAGATCAAAGCATATTCATGTGTTAGAATGGCCCAGTCAAAGTCCAGACCTAAATCCAATTGAGATTCTCTGGCAAGACTTGAAAATTGCTGTTCACAGACGCTCTCCATCCAATTTGACTGAGCTGGAGCTATTTTGCAAAGAAGAATGGGCAAAAATTTCAGTCTCTAGATGGCTCGTAGAGACATTCCCCAAAAGACTTGCAGCTGTAATTGCAGCAAAAGGTGGTTCTACAAAGTATTGACTCAGGGGGGCTGAATACCTTTGCACGGGGACACTTCCAGGGGAGATTTCAAGAGCACTCTCATGATTTTGGCTGGATTAAAGGAGGTTCCGGACCACCAGTTGCTGGAAAATCGGTGGTGGATATGTATTTCAGGAGCCTGGTCAAGCTCTGGTATCTTATTCTTAAGCTCTCTATGGGTGCACATATATACATGTGCACCCATAGAGAGAAGTTACGTTTACATATCCAACCCTCGTACCTCAAAATATCCCAGACTGTTTTAAACTAAATGTAGAGACAAGTCTCTACTGAAGAAGGGTCTGGGCCTGAAACGTCACCCCTTCCTTCTCTCCAGAGATGCTGCCTGTCCCGCTGAGTTACTCAGGCATTTAGTGCCATCTTCACTACTGGTGGAACCCTGGCAGCACCCCATGATTAAATCATTCCTTTACTTCGCTCTGCCAAGGCCATTTTGCAAATCACAACAATTAGTATCCTTTGAGGTTGAAGATGGTTCAGAGGAACCCATTCCTGTGGTGTACAAGCACGCTGATCAACAATGTCCTTAAGAACTCAAAAGTGTCTTTTAATAAAAATCTTGTCTTATTAAGCCAAAAAGAAAGATAAACAGAGGAACTCAGCAGGATTGGCAGCATCTGTGTTGTGAAATGAACTGACAACATTTCACATCGAGATCCTTTTTCAGAATTGGCTTGGTCAAAATATTTGTCTGTCCACCTCCTACCTTAAATGCATTCTGACTTGCTAAGTTCCTTAACCACTCTGCATTTTACTGTTACGTCCAGCTAGGCCACTGATGAGCTGAGATTCTGGCATGCAAAGTGGGTCTTGGAATTCGACTATGGGAACGGATCTGCTAGATCCGACCAGGCTGGAGTTCCAGAACCCCAGCCACAGGGGGCAAATCGGCTGCGGAAGTCCCAATGAGGTCGAGATTGGCCACCTCACCTGCCCTTGGTGTCACATTTTCGGGGGAACTTCCGGGGAGGATTTCAAATGCACTCTCATAATTTTATCCAGATTAAAGGAGGTGCCAGACCACCAATTGCCAGAAAATAGGTGGGGGACCTGTATAAGCTAAAAGATAAACAATAGGCCAGTCCTCGTTTGGAAAAAAACAACCATGTTTGGAAGCAGAATGAACCAGTGCTAGTATAATCTAATTTTCAGCATCTGCAGTTCCTTGAATCTATAAATTCCATTGTCCTCTGTTGAAAAAAAAATGTCTACTGCTCTGAGAATCACTGGAATGTACTGTGAGACATGTTAGAATATAAAATAGAGTGCCAATTATTCTTCCAGATGGATGAGCTGACCTGTCATGCTTCTCTGAAGTGAAATAAAGAAAAAATGTTCTGCTGCAAATGTTTCAAATTTTGAAAGGAAAGCTTCAATGTCAGATGCCAGAAGCAAGACTCCCTTCAAAAAAAAGACATCACATATCATCAGTGCCATCGTCCGCGTTTGAAGAAGGAAAAAAACGTTTTTCTTTTGCATATTTCTGACTTCAGGTTGTCCTGAAATCCATCATAGCCAACAGAGTCCTGTTTATAGTTACAAACTGTTTATTCTTTGCAGAATAAAGAGAAATTGAAAGATGAAAAATCGCAAGTTATGTTGTTAAATTTCTTAGCACAATTCAGGAATTCCAAAACGGAAAATTTCCGTGTTTTGACAAAAGTAATCTGGAATGAGAATAGAGAGACAAAGAACTGCAGATGCTAATTTACAACAAAAAAGGCACAGTGCTGGAGTAACTCAGTAGATTAGGCAGCATCTTTGGAGGACATATTTAGGTGATGTTTCAGTTTTGGTTTCACAGTTACGGCATTGGAAACTGATCCTTTGGCCCACCACATCCATGCCGACCAATGGTCACCCTGTACACTAGCTCTATCCTGCACACTAGGAACAATGTATAGAGGACAATTAACCTAAAAACATGCACGTCGTTGGACTGTGGGAGGAAACTGGAGCATCTGGAGGAAACCCATGTGGTCACAGGGCGACCTCCTTACAGAGAGCATCCGTAATCAGGATCGAACCCGGGCGCTGGCGTTGTAAGGCAGCAACACTACTGCTGTGCAACAGTATCATCCTGTTGGGACATTTTAGGTCAGGACCTTTTATTTAGACTGATTGCAGTAGCGGGGAGAAAGCTGGAAAAGAGATGGGGGAGAAACAAAGTCAGGCAAGTGATAGGTGAATACAGGTGAAGGGAGTTTCTGTAATGAAAATAGCTACCCCTTGCAATTCCGAAGTCCTGGAGGAACTGAAGCCAAGAATGTCTGCACTTTCTCAATAGTTCCCGCAGCAGACACTTGTTATCACTTTGACTGCACTTCTCCCATGTCTTCTCAATGACACATATGACTCAGACTTGAGCTTAGAAATTGCAGCTTGCATTTCCAAATGTCACACATAACTGTTGTTTGTTGTGTCACTAAATCAAAATACAACCTGAAATGTAACTGCCAATTAACCAACCATCCATTCACAACCTGCTGGCTACCTGACTGAAACTATATGTCTTTCTAAACATTGGCTGCATCTCCCAACCTCCTTCCAACAGTAATCTGAAAGCAACTACGGAATAATACTGTAACTCCAGTGGCAAGCTGGCAAACGCTGTAAATCACTGCGGTCAAAATAATAAAATAGAGCAAGTCATAGAGAGCTCATTAGTTGACCACAATTATTCTGTTTGATTAGGTTTTACTCATTCTTCAAGTTCACTCACACCCGTGAATGTGTGGCACGCAGCAACATCACACCCACTGTATTGGCATCGGGACCGTGTTCTTAGCAATGTTACAAAATTTTGAGATTTTAAAAATCAAGTCTGCAATTTATCCCATCAGATAAAGCACAAAAAGAAGTTTAATTTGACACCTAATTCACTTTCATATCTTCAGTATTAAAGAAGTTATGGCCATTTTTATACTCAGCATCTTGTTCCCCAATACCTTTCCATTGACTTAACTCAAAAGCTGTGATCGAGGACATAATGGTGATTGAAGCCCATAACTTTCTTAAAAATTAAGAGAACTCAATTAAATTTTCAATTATAGATTGAAGCATTCTGAAACAAATATGAAACAATCTTACTTGGATGACCTGAAATTAAATCATATAATTAGTTAGTTACCTAATTGTAGCTAATTACAAAATTCAATTACTAGATCTAAACATCTATCCATTTCTTAAGAAAAGATAAACATTTTTAAATTGCCTAAGTGTCCAAATAACATTCACACAATAATTCACAATATAATATGATTTTTAAATCTAATTTTCATGTATTTATAGGCCAAATGGAAGAAATTTAGTGTTCAATTCCTGTAAATTAATAGCCATTTAAATCAACCTGTGAGTGGGTTTTAGTGGAACGCGGTGGATTGGAACGTTGCGGTTTGCGGTGAATTTAACCCACAGTTGGCAGGAAAAATACTGCCGGTTCGTATATATTTTTTGTCCCCTTTTCGCAACATGAAAATTTGAATAAAGACTTTCATAGTCAGTATCAAACCCAGGACTCCGGTGCTGCAAGTGCTGTTGAATTGCTACTGGACCGTCCCCATCCCCTCTTGAGTGTCCCATCCCTGTCCAGGGGTGGCCAGAGATGTCCGAGGTGACCCTGGACTGATGGGACACCGGCCGGAGGAATGGTGGCACTAGGCTTGCAGCCAGCACAGACCATCAGTCCAGGGCTGTCGGTTAACCCGGCGGGACAGGCAGAGTTGAGCTGGGGTTAGCACTTCTTCTCCGCGCTGGCTGTAAGCTTGGGGCCGCCACTGCTCCGGGCCGGTATCCCGTCAGTCCAGGGCCACCCTGAACATCTCAGGCTCGCCCCGGGCCGAGATGGGACACTCAGGAGGGGAAGGGGATGGTCCAGTAGCAATTCATCAGCGCTTGTAATGCTGGAGAACTGGGATCGATCCTGACCCCGGATGAAACACATGTCTGTACACACGCGGCAATTCAGCTGCCGAGAATGTCTCTCCATCAGTCCAGTCTCTACCCATGTCTCACACTAGCATCTGCCCCCCCCCCCCCTCTCTCTCTCTCTCTCTCTCACTGTTGCACCCCACTCTCCCGTTACCTGGTACCCCCGGTTCCTCAGATTAAATATATTTTTACACATAAATTATGAATAAAGATAAGAATTTATACACAGATTATACAGCTAGCACTCTGTTTGCTTTTTCTTTATCGCGAATGACCTTTGACAAATTCCATGATTCCTTGCTTTTTTCGGAATACCAAACTCACTTATTGGCTTGGTGTATGTGTAAGTTGTCCCTAGTGTGCATAGGATAGTGTTAATGTGCAGGGATCGCTGGTCAGTGCGGACTCGGTGGGCCGAAGAGCCTGTTTCGCTAAACTCTAAAACTCGAAACTCAGTGCATCTGGTCGATTTATTGAAGCACACATCTCAAGTGAGCAGGTGGAAATACAAGGAATTTCATGATGCAGGAATGAAGGACGAGTCTCACCCAGTCACTCCCTCTTCTCCCCCCTCCCATCAGGCAAGAGGTACAGGAGTTTGAAAATGCCCACCTCCAGATTCAGGGACAGTTTCTCCCCAGCAGTTAACCGTAAACTGAACTATCCTATCACCAACTAGAGAATGGTCCTGACTTAACATCTACCTCATCGGAGATCATCAAACTATCTTTAATCGGACTTTACGTTGCACTGAACATTATTCACTTTATCCTGCACCTGCGCATTATAGACGGCTTGATTGTAATCATATGTAGTCTTTTCACTGACTGGATAGCTTGCAATTAAAAAAGCTATTCACTGTACCTCAGCAGGTGTGACAATAATAATAAACTAAACTTAAAGAAAACACAAAGAGCTGGATGTTCACAGCGTGTCTGCCAGCATCCGTGAAGGGAATGGCCAGGTGACATTTCGTGTTCAGACCCTTTTTCAGACTGTTTGTAGTAGCTGAGGGAAAGGTGGAAAAAGAGGTGGGGCTGGACAAAGGTGGCAAGTGATATCACTATCACTGTTGTGTTCCTCCAGCACTTGGTGGTTTGCTCAACAGCAGGTGGAACATGGGTACAGAGCAAGCAATTGGTTTGCAAGGCCAAGATCTGATATTTATTTTTAGGTCCATGGAATCTTTTACTATTCACTTCATTCTCCATGATTTGCTGGCAAAACCATCATGTCTTTGTTTCTTTGATTCCAGATGAAAATGGTCTCTCAGTGTGAGTGTGAAAGATGCACCTTCTAGATGCGTTGGGACACATCCTCAGTGATGTGACCTGGGGTCATCGGGTGTTTCGGGTCTCACAACATCAGACACCCTTGCCCAGGCGACCCAGCTGGGGTTGATCAAGCCCCGACCTGCGTCCCAGCAGCAACCGCCCACAGATCAGCCCTCTTAATCCAAAGCCACCTAGTGGCTTTCTCTGCGACTTCGCTTGTGGATTGAATGGCCCTCATCTTTGCAGCCCTGTAATGCCCAACTGGTTGAGGACTTTGCTGAGTGAGCATCCTGCAAGGCCTCTACAGCCCACCTCTATGGGCTCATACTATGAGCCCATAGAGGTGGGCTGTAGAGGCCTTGCAGGATGCTCACTCAGCAAAGATAGTCTTCCAGCCTCTGTCCTGGCACATGTCTACCAGTTCCTGGTACTTTGCGCACTTATACTCATTGGCCTCTTCAATACGCTCTTCCCAGGGCACTGTCTGTTCCAGAATGATCAGCTGTTTTGTCACTTCGGAGGTGATGATCATGTCTGGCCGGAGTGATGTTGCTGTGATGTGCTGTGGAAATATCAGCTGTTTGCCCAGATCGACGTGCAGCTGCCAGTCAGTGGCTGTGTAGAGGAGGCCCGTACTTGTTTTTGGTTGTGGTCGGGGCCTCTCTCCAGCTTTGACAAAAGTGATTGATTTCTTTGGGGCATGGTGGTGTTTGCTGTTACCGATGGCAGTGGCCATGCTCTCAGCAACCACCTTGACCACCTGGGCATCCCGCCACCGATAGCGACCTTCCCCAAGAGACTTTGGGCAGCTGCTGAGGAGATGTTCTAATGATTCTCTTTCAGAGCAAAGTGGGCAGGAAGGTGTCTCACTCTTGCCCCAGACGTGGAGGTTTGCTGGGCTTGGTAGGGCATCGTAGACAGCTTGGACAAGGAACCAGACGCGTTGGAAGTCTGCCTGCATGATGCTTGACCAGGTAATCCTGCGCTGCGATATGCTCTCCCACCTTGTCCACGCTCCCTGCTGCCTGAGCCCCACTGTCCTGCCCATATGCTCTTTCTCTACAGTGTTTATATGAAGTGAATTTTATTAAAAGCCTCTTGCTTTACTACCCTGACCAATTATACATCATTTGCAACCGGATGCTTTGCTGTGTAGCAATGCATAATTCAGTGCGTGAAGCATATTGTTTATCACTCTATCAATTAATGCATAAAATAATTCCAGCCAATATTTTAAAATTGGAACGCAATTAATTAATAATTTTGGCATCAACGCTACGAATAAGCATTTAGTAATAATTAAACAAGATTTGCTTATTTTCTTCCCTGTTTGTAGGAGGCCGTAGGAGGCCGTAGGAGTCCGTGTATATACCGTAGCGGCTCGTTATGCCAGCCGTAGGTACTCGCGGCATCAGGTAGTCGGGACATTTGTTCGGCCTGATACGAAATGTGCACGAGTATAAAAATAGCCCCGAGTACCCATGGCTGGCATAACGAGCTGCTACGATATATCCACGGACTCCTACGGCCTCCTACGGACTAGTTACGAACATTCTGCGAGTTAAAAAACTCGGGAGAATTTGTGAATAACTCGGGAAAGTGGGACAAGCCCTTAAGTTAATCAATTTTCCCTTGGGGTCCATTCTATGACAGCATCAGTCTTAAATCAATTAGCTATGGTTCATTGAATTCGAAGAACAGCTGCATGCACTGGACGTAAAAGTCCCAGTGATGCTTTATGCGTAATGCTAAAAATCTGGGATGCAGTATTAGTCACGCCTTTACTCAAGCTTATCCGATGCAGTTAAAATACTGGCATTCACCCGGTAATATGGAAAATTGCCCTGTTATGACCTGTCAATGAAAACAAGTAAAATACAATCATCCCAATTACTTCTGCAAATCCATTCTCAATCCTCGTGAACGTTATCAAGGTTTTAGCAACTGCACATTCAAATGGCATTTATTCACTGATAACCTGCTTGCTGATGTTCATTTTGGTTTCGACCAGAAGCTCTGTGCTCCAAGCTACATTACAGCTTTGTTTCAAACAGATAAGAATTTTGGTACTGAATGGAGAGTAAATGTCACTGAAATCAAAACAACATTTCTCAGAAAAAAAAACACAATATAATGGAGTATCTCAGCAGGTTAGGCAGCATGTGTAGGAAAGAACTGCAGATGCTGGTTTAAATCAAAGGTAGACACAAAATGCTGGAGTAACTCAGCGGGACAGGCAGCATTTCTGGAGAGAAGGAATGAGTGACATTTTGGGTCAAAACCCTTCTTCAGACTGTCAGCATCCCAGGAAAAGATGGATAGGTGATGTTTCAGTTCAGGACCCTTCCTCAGGCTCTTGGTGGGGGGGGGGAAGAAAGCTAGGAAGAGAGGAGGGGTAGGACAAAGCATGACAGGCAAGAGGTGAACATGGATGAGGGATGATTTGCATAGGTGGATGGTTGGACAAAAGCCAGAGATTAAAACATTCAAAACATGTGAGACAAAAGGATTGAAGATATGCGAATTGTGAAGCAAGAAAAAGGAATGCAAGTGGAGGGGACAGGGAGGAGAGAAATAGGTGCAAGACCAGGTGGGACAGGGGAAGGGGCTGGAGGGAGGGGGAGATTGTGAGGGAGGTGTGGTGGAGTGAGGGGAGGTTGTTAGAGGTCACCTAAAATTGGAGAATTCAATGTTCATTCCTCAAGTGGAATATGAGGTGTTGTTCCTCCGGTTTGCATGTGGCGTCACTCTGGCAATGGAGGATTTTTTCATTGTCTAAATTCCCCCAACCCTCTCTCCATAATCTCCCGGCTTTGGGGAAAGCAGTAAAATTAGGGAGTGAAAACAAAATTAGGGAGAAGATCACAGCGGTGGTTTGGAAGCAAGGGAGACGCAGCAAGGAAAGGAAGGCGAGGTAAGGGCAGATCATGGCATTGTGGAGATTATTGGTGTGGGTGGGGATAAACGCGAGGGCAGGTCAGCTGATCTTCTGCTCCAACACACTATTCCTATCCTATCTTCATATCTCTTAAGTCTTCTAATATCCGGTAATCAATTAGTCTCAGTTTTGAATGCCGCCTGGGGTAGAGATCTTTAAAGATTCGGAACCAGTTGAGTGAAACTCAAGTATGTTGGGGAAATTGGTTGTGAAGATTGTTGGTGGGGATGTGAAACATAGAAAATAGGTGCAGCATGTGGCCCTTTGGCTCTTCGAGAGGGTAGCTGACACCTTTACTGGTGCCAGTCATTAGGCAAAATCAGAGGCGAAGAGGAATAAAAAAAACAGTAAGAGGAGCAGACCTAAGGCAAGCAGTCTGCAGTCTTATCATCTCTTTGCCAGCCAACAACCGGTTATGATGGGCTTCACCCTGACTTCATCATCTGTTGCTGGCTCTACTTTGTTTTTGCCTTTTCTTACCACCAGTTCCCTCCCCTTTATTTTTCAATCCGAATGCGGGTCCTAACCTGACACGTCACCCATCGTTTTTCTCCAGAGATGCTGCTTGACTAGCTGAGTTACTCCAGCACTTTGTGTCTATCTCTAGTCTGCAGTAAGTTAGTGGATGCAGGTGAAAATCACTCATCTTCTTTAATTCTCGTGAAGGTCTGTATATAAAAATGTACGTGTTTAACATTTGGTAAGCAACCAAAATCTGCACCATATGCAGGAAAACCTACGGTGACCAGTCATTAAGCATGGTCATCTACTCAAAAGTCTCAGTCAAATTTGTGAGTCATGGCTTCCCCCAAAAAACACCATGCTGACTATTCCCAACAAGCCCGTCTGTTCAGAATACATGTAAATATTGTCGAGAAGAATCTCCTTCAATAATACCGCTACCACTGAAGTAAATCTCATTGGCATACACATTTCTGGATTATCCTAACTGACTTTCTTAAACAGAAGAACAGAAATTTAGCAAGGAAAGAATTTTAAAGTGCAATTCCTCACACTTATAAACATAGAAACATAGAAAATAGGTGCAAGAGTAGGCCATTTGACCTTTTGAGCCAGCACCGCCATTCAATATGATCATGGCTGATCATCCAAAATCAGTACCCCGTTCTTGCCTTTTCCCCATATCCCTTGATTCCATTAGCCCTAAGAGCTAAACCTCGTTTGAAAACATCATGAAATGGCCTCCACTGCTTTCTGTGGCAGAGAATTCCATAGATTCACAACTCTCTGGGTGAAAAACGTTTTTCTCATCTCAGTCTTGAATGGCCTATCCCTTATTCTTAAACTGTGACCCCTGTTTCTGGACTCCCCCAATATTGGGAATGTTTTTCCTGCATCTAGCCTGTCCAATCCGTTAAGAATTTTATGTTTCTATAAGATCCCCTCTCATCCTTCTAAATTCCAGTGTATACAAGCCCAGTCATTGCATTCTTTCATCCCAGGAATTAACCTGGTGAGCCTACGCTGCACTCCCTCAATAGCATGAAAGTCCTTCCTCAAATTAGGAGACCAAAACTACACACTGCAAACTTAGTTTAGTTTTGAGATACAGCGCATAAATAGCACCCCCCCATACAGCACTAGCACAAGATAGTCAGTGCAGACTCGGTGGCCGAAGGATCTGTTTCTGTGCTGAATCTCTAAACTAAAGCTAAAACTAAAACTTACAATTTACAATTTTTTACCAAAGCCAATTAAACTACATACCTGCACGTCTTTGGAGCGTGGCATAACTGCTGGCATTTTCAGCTAGTGTTCCAAATCTCCAGTTATTCTCCAGTATTTCTACACATCCCCACAAGAAGGTTGAAGAACAGGTGATAAAAATTATGATATACTCCAACATGTTGTATTCAAACAATACTTTTCCTCATCATATATTACAGATGTGATTACATTTCATTGGAACATTTCTGTGGAACAGTTGTGATGGCCCAAAATGTCTATTGTAATTTTCTTCCCCTGCTTTGTCATTATCACCTCAGTTCTACTCTCATTTCAGCTACTTAAAGGTCACCAGATGCAAGCTTTAAAAACCATCAAAGTGCAATTAAGCCATGAAACTCCCAAAAGTGTTTTTGATAATCACATTCAGAGGATCAAAAATTCATCCAATTAATTATGTTTAAAACAAACTTGAACAGTATGGCATATTAGCCATTGCAAAAAGACAGACCTCAAATCAATCAGGATTAGAAAATTTGTGAACAATTGAGATGAAAGAGGAATTGCCTGTGGGGAACTAATGTTAAGTCTAATATTAACTCTAATAACTATTGTTACCGCTTAAAACAAAATAACTTAAATAACGAGTGGATTTAACTGGATATCTATTGAGAACGGATTTAACTGGAGGCACAATTGGTAAAATTAGGAAATAAGGTCATATGTTCATAAGGAATAGGAGTAGATCTGCGATCAAGTCTACTCCACCATTTAATCATGGCTGATCTATCTCTCCCTCCTAACCCAATTCTCCTGCCTTCTCCCATAACCTCTGACACCTGTACTGGTGTCATGGAGAGGCTTTAACGATATGATACGATATGATAGAACTTTATTTATCCCAGGAGGGAAATTGATCGGCCAACAGTCATAAAAAAACACAAAATACATGAAACATTCATAGCACCACTACAGCAACAATGAAATGATAGAATAATTACATGCAGCGATTAGAAAAAATGTGGCAAAGGTAAAATAGAGGATTTTAATGTTCACATGGGGCAAGGAAGCAGACTAGATAATGTCAGTAAAGTTGTGAATTGTTTGTATTTGTTTCGGATAGTTTTCTATAGCAATATATCTAGAATCAAAAGAGGAATCTCATCATATTTGACTTAAAAATGAGGGAAAAAATAACTTCAGTTTGCTTCTAATGGTTTGTGAACATTTATCCAAGGGCGATCATTATATGACCAGGTTCAGTGCAGTAACAGAAAGGGAGAATGTCAAAGCAGCTGCAGTAAGGCAGCACCATAATAAACCATCAATGGTACATGAGACAGAAATGTTAATGGATAAAAGAGCAGCAATTGTGTTGGGGGCTCAACAAGAATGGAACTATGACGCAGCGGTGGAGTTGCTGCCTTGCAACGGCAGAGACCCGGGTTCAATCCTACCTATGGGTGCTGTCCGTACAGAGTTTGTACATTCTCCCTGTGAATGCATGGGTTTTCTCCAGATGCCCCAGTTTATTCATTTATTCATTATCACTTCAATATCTCCACACTGAACAGTTGAACAGTATAGTTCATCCCTTATGCAATGGATTACATTTTCTGAAGAGGTGACTGGCCTAGTAGGCAGAGGCTTGACTGTGATGTTATTTATATTAATTTTTATAAGAGGTTCCCAGCTAAAACTGACACTAATTAAACTGAATAAAATGATGGAATTGGGCAGAATAATTGTCTTCAGGAAGCAGGATGGAGTACATGGCCCATGTACAACCCCCATCTGCATCCATGGTTGAAAACACCAAGTTCCTAGGAATACATTTGTGTAAAAATCATGAGAGGAATAGATTAGGTAGATGCACAGAGTCTCTTGCCCAGAGTAGGCAAATCGAGGACAAGAGGACATAGGTTTGGTGAAGTGGAAAAGATTTAATAGGAATCTGAGGGGTACCTTTCTCACACAAAGAGTAGTGGGGTTATGGAACAAGCTACCAGAGGAAGTAGTTGAAGCAGGGACAATCCCAACATTTAAAAAACAGTTAGACAGGTTCATGGATAGGACAGGGTTAGAGGGATATGGGTAGGTGACACTCGAGTAGCTGGGATATGTTGGCTGGTGTGGGCAAGTTGGGCTGAAGGGCCTGTTTCCACGCTGTATCACTCAATGACTCTAAATTCAGTTTAGAGATACAGTGCAGAATCAGACCCCTCGGCCCACTTAGTCCTCACCGACCAGCAATCCCCATATACTAACACTATCCTATACACTAGTGACAATTTACAACTTTTACCAAAGCCAATTAACCTGTACGTCTTTGGAATGTGGGAGGAAACTGGAGCACCCGGGGAATATCCATGAGAGCAGAAAAACTCCATACACACAGCACCCACAGTCAGGATTGAACCCGGGTCTCTCGTGCTGTAAGGCAGCAACTCCACCGTTCACTCACTCAATTTGACCTGGTACACCCACGTCGACTAGAAGGTCAATAAAGCACACCATTGCCTTTATTTCCTCAAATGACTGAGGAAATTTGACATCCCCAATGACTCTTACCAATTTCTACAGATGCATCATAGAATGTAGCCTGTCTGAAAGCATCACCTTTTGTTTTGGCAACAGCTCTGCCCAAGACTGCAAAAAAATTGCAGAGTTGTGGACACAGCCCAGTGCATCAAGCAAACCAGTCTCCTCCCCATCGACTCCATTAAACTACATGCTTGCATCAGGAACGTGTCCAACTTTATGTAGGACTGCTCCAACCACAGTCAATCTCGCTTCTTCCCTCTCCCCGTCAGCAACTTACAAGCACATGCCACCAGATTGAAGAACAACTTCTTCCCTGTTGTTACAAGCTCTTGTACACATGTCTCGTATGTTAAGGATGTATTCCTGATCTTCCAATCTACTTCATTGTCACCTTTGCAGTTTTTCTACAGCTGCAACACCATATTCTGCACCCTTATTATTTTTACTTTGGTTGTTGTACTCATATATGGTATCATCACACTCGTGTATGATATCCTCTACTTCAATAGCATACAAAACAAACTGTCTCTTGGGGCACATGACAATAATAAAAAAGTACTAATTCCAATACCAATATCAATGAGGAGGCACATATTCAGTAAGTGTGTTTCTAGTTGTGACCCTACCAGAATAAATGGTGTGGCCAGAGCTATACTTTGGAACTCTTATCTGGAAAATGCCATTATTGACAGGTCAATAGTTCATTATAAATCCAAGACATTTAGATTGTTGGCAATTGGAGGTATTGAAATATAGTGAATATAGAAATATAGTAATTCTCAATTGTCTCTATAAAGTCAACAATATATATATCAATCAGAAAGCTCAACGAGTCCACAAATCACAATGCAGCCTTCTACGGTTTCAATGTGAGAAGCAATAACATAAAATCATGTCCCATGTTCCAGGGTACTGACATGGATTAAGAAATTGCTTTGCAGACAGGAAACAAAGAGTAGGGATTAACGGGTCTCTTTCAGAATGGCAGGCAGTGACTAGTGGGGTACGGCAAGACCGTTTGCAGTGGCCACTGCAGACCGTCTGCCTTTTTTCAATTTTTGTCCCGTTGAGTGTATAGTCTGTAGTGGTTTATATATTGTTTTTAATAGTAAGATTAAATGAGAACTTACCAGTTTGAAGTTTGATCTTGATTTTATGACTAGTTACGTTGGTGATTTGTTACTGCGTAGCAAACTTCAAAGCAGCGGTATGAAATCACAAATAAACGACACTGAAGTAAACAGTAAGATCAGTGACTCGAGAACTACCAGATGATCTTTTATGAGAGAGGGTTGGGCGTGGTGGGCACGTAATCACCAACGTAACTCCTCATAAAATCAAGATCAAACTGGTAAGTTTTCGTTTAATCTTACTATTTTACTTCGGAGTCACGTGAGTGATTCCGTGAAGAGTTCAAAGCTTTGTGATTTCATGCCGCAGATTACAATCTTGGCATCCCACTGCATTTTATTGACTCGAAAGAGAAATAAATGCAATAGTAATAACATTGTATTCAATGTAATGATAGGGTTTATTTAACAATGTAAACAAACAACAGTACCCCTGAAATTTAGGTACTTAAAATGTCATTGGCAAACAGCCCTGGATTGACGATTGGCCAATGATAAAATTCTGAAACATCAGCTCATTTGCCCATCCGACATCCGCTAAAATTTGATCGAAGGACACATCCCTTTCTTTTGGCTGCCAACATAGCTGCTGCCCTAGTATAATGAGATGTAAACACGCTATCTAAATGATATAAGGTGGAATGACCTGGTGGAATGAGACATACAATCGTCAATGTTAATACCTGTTGCAGCCACCTTGAAATAGTCTGAACCGACCTTCTCTTGTGTAATTGTTTATTAACTAATACACAGTGCTGAATCCATATTCTAAGGATTCTGGTGGCCTTGATAACATAAAAATTAGACAGTGGGGTATTCGAAATGATCTTAAAAATCATGCCAGCCCTGGTCTGCTCTGCTAGTGTAGACCAGAATTAAAATGTAATGGCATGAACAGCCAATTCCATCCTGTCCAGCCACAGCTTTTGCAATGTTTTGCTGTCGTTGTGCTGATATTAGAGTGATGACTAAGGATGTAGCTGGAACCCCTTGGTGAAGTAATGTTTACACATTTACAATAACCAACTGCATAATCTTGTGATGTGAGTACTTGTATTAAGATCTTTTTAATAACCTGATATCCGGGTTGGACCCGACAATGTATTTCCATTATGTTACAGCTGTAATTTCTCTATAACTGAACTATTGTCAATATCACTTAAAATGAACTGGAAATGTCAGTAATTTGTATTGTATCAAATGTATCATTAATATTTAACAAACATTTCTGATCCCCTCAATAGAGATGTACTGGTTTTTTGGATGCTATCCATGCATACTGCAGTGAACACCCTCATGGCTAAATGTGACAACCTGAGGCATAAGTCAATTAATTGAAAATGTGTAAGTAAATAATCGTTTTACTGTGCAAAGACCAGTCTCCTGAACCACAGTTTAAAACAGCAAGTTCTTGCTTTTTGGCATAACTGTACCATTGTGCCATAATGCCTGATGAAGCAGGCAACATGGATGCTTGGCCAGTCTGATAGTACAAATCCAATCGAGGTCTTGCTGACTGTTTTAAGACCCAGCTAATAAGGAAGACATAAAGTCCATTCCTCCTATTGAAACAAGAATGTATTTCTCCACACTGTTGTGTCACATATTTTTGCAAACAGTGAAACATGCATTAACATGACGAACATTTGATGAAGTATTGAATCATGCTTTCATCATTCTTTGAGATCCAACACTTCTTCTGTGTTATCATCAATCTAAACTGAACGATACACCAGTGGCAAGGAGATTAATTGCAGGATATTCTTCCTAATTACCATGAGACTAACATATGTCACGATTGTAGAGTAACAACTAAATTTGTGCACGAAGAATATGTATATTCACTCAAAACCTTACTCAACGGTGCATTTAGTGTATATATTTAGTTGATACTAACAACTGAAGAATTGGTAACTTGTGCAATCTCCACTACCTTTGAGTAGGTGATGGTATTTGGAACTTCTGAGTTCTAAACATCAGTTCATAATAACTGAATTCAACTGACCACACTACTGTAGCGAGTTTCAAGTTCAAGTGTAATGAGTTATTGTCATGTTCAGCAATGCTATACTGTTACTTCATCATTGCGGCTGAAGTAGCCTCAGCTGACAATAGCACAAGGTTGTTAGCAATGATCTAATTGCTACTTACACAATATCAGTTCCTTGATTTGCTCATCTGCAACACAGCTGCTATATTACCAATTACTCTTAATGAAAATATTTCAGTTTTGTAACAGATTGCTATAACCCCAATCTCTTGCCACAAGGCGGAGACAAGGCTAATAATAATTAAAGGTAAATCCCAATGACCAACAAACAGTTTATCCCATACTGCAAAACTTTACTGTTATAGTACAGTCATATTGTCTTTGATAACCTTTGTAATGGGATTTGTATAACATGTATCTCTTACCTTATGAATCTGTTGAAGTCAGGAATAAGTTTTTACATTCGGAAAGTTCATATGCCCGATACTCTCCATTCTTCATAATAACATGCCTTATTGCAGGGGTGGTTTGCATGAGAACTTCTGCCCAATTTCCAAACCCTGGCCATAAACCAACTTACTTGGAATGCTCCGGCTGTGCCTCAACCAAACATTTTTACCCTTTGTGTGTTGTACAAACAAATGTAAATATTACAACTTGTGAACGGTGCACTACCCAAATTTTGGAAGTGCTAGACCCATTTAGTTGACCATGATTGGAAGGCGCATGGAATTTCTGAGCTATCATGCTGCCCCCCGCTCCAGTGAACCGCTACTGCCGATGAGCACCTGGTGTGCGTTCTGAACGATGACTTTTGCCCGTTGTTGGCCAAATTATTTCTCCTGCCAGGCTTCTTCCCCTGTAGAATAGACCTACCTGAATAACCAATTCAGCAGCTTGCTCTCACCTGTTGGCGTTGTTCACTGCCGGCACCTATGTGCTTGAGTCTGTTCTATTGGCATCTTTAGAGCCCGGAGTCATATTGACCTTTTGCTCTTCCCTCCTCAGAGAGGGCGATTCATAGCCAACTCTAACAGGCGCTGCCGCAGGCCGTAGGATACAAATACTGATATGAACCCATTGGCTTTAACCCAATAGAATATTTTACTGGGATGGCAATTTTATTGTCAGGAAAGGTACCTCTGACATGTGCCCTTCATCCCTTTGGGTATGCCCCATGGCTATATGGCGAGACTCAGTGTCAGCAGGATACTGATGCATCCTGGTCTCTGCCTCCGAGAGGGAGACCTTTGCAGCAATGTATACAACAGTTGCTGTATTTAGGATAGTAATTTCAATGCACTATCCAGCCCCGGTGAGGAATTCATCCCCCGACTCCATGGGCCTTGCTCCCTTGCCCCGGTGGAGAATCATCTCCCGACTCCATGGGCAAGCAGATATGTGTGAATTTGAGCAACCCTGTCTCAGGCATTGCTGGCGCCGCCTTGCATAAAGGCCGGTGCTTTTTGACATGAACAGCCCTGCATCAGGCGCTGATGGCACGGCTCTCCCGTAGGCCGGCACTTCACACATGAAGCAGCCCCGTCAGGCACTGCTGGCGCGGCCTGTCCCATAGGCCCGCGCTATTTCTCTGTAAGCTCACTAAATCAACATTTAGTGTGCAGCTTTACCTGTGAAGGGTAAAAACAAATCATAACAACGTGTGCTTAAACAATTATAACATTGTCACAACATATAACAATAAATTTTTACTTTGCCTTTAGCTTTTACTTAAAGAAAAAACACTATAAAATACTTACTTTTTATTATAAGGAGAAACCCTTTATAGCCCAACTCACCTAAGTCCAAATAGGGCTGAATGAGTCCCAGTAATTTCTTGACTGGGGACCCACGACTGTGAGCCACTGATCCCTCTGTCAGTGGCTCCAGCTTTGCTTCCTTGCCATTCCAACAGCATCCCACAGGCTGGGAGCCGCTAACCCTCCTGTCAGCGACTCTGCTTAAATTACTTGCCATTTTTACGGCATCCCTGCAGGCTAGGGAGCCGCTGACCCCCCTGTCAGCGACTTTGCTAAAATTCTCTGCTGATTTTATGGCATCCCTGCAGGCTGGGGAGTCACTAACTGAACTGTTAGCGGCTCCTTATCTCGCAACTCGATCAATTTTACCGGTTTATCCGCATTTGCGTTTGGACTGGAATTTCCCCACAGTCATAACCGGCAACTTGTCAGGCTGCGAAACTGGCAGGTAAAAACCACTGTAAAAAGAGGCTCCTGCCTAAAAACCCCTGGTAAGTAAAAAAACAAACTTACCTTTTAAGTTTAACTTACCACCGGCAGGAGCTCTGTCTTGCCAGACTGGTGATTGCGACAATGCGGCTGACGTAATGCTACGCATGCGGCCTGGCGGGCCTTCTTCACGGAATCACTCACGTGACTGCAAAGTAAAAATGGTGTATATGTTGGGGGTGGGGGTGGGGGGGGGGACTTTTAAATCTCTTCCCTATATGGGGGACCTGACCTTTTCTCTGTAGGGTTTCCATTGTCATTTCGGCCTAGCACCACGGAGCGGCCTCCATCCGGAACGACCTGAGGGTTCCAGTCACGGAGCTTGCAGACCATCGCTGAGCTGGCCGCTTCGGAGCATGGAGAGTTGTGGTGGCGCGTGGCTACGACCCGACACCGGAGATTCGGAGGCTCCCCATGGATGGTAACATCGGGAGCTCGCGGGTCCCTGGTGGGAGACCGCTTTTCGGAGCTCCCGCACCGGCTACTTCTCCCGCCCAAATTGCGGGGTTGAAAACGACCCGGAACAGGACCTTTCATCGCCCGTCGTGGCTTTAACGGCCGCGGGACTTGCCATCGCCCACCGGGGGCTTTGATATCGGGAGAAGAATGGAGAGCAGTGGAGTGACAAGACTTTGCCTTCCATCACAGTGAGGAGGAGATTCACTGTGATGGATGTTTGTGTAATTTGTGTTGGTGTGTGTCTTGGTTCTTTTCTTGTTGTATGACTGCAGAAACCAAATTTCGTTTGAACTTCATTTGAGGTTCAAATGACAATAAACGGTATTGTAATTGTAATCTACATGGTGTCAAGTTGGGTAAAGGGGAAGTACAATGAGATCTGGGAGTCCTTGTTCATCAGTCAATGAACATAAGCATGCAGGTACAGCAGGCAGTGAAGAAAGTGAATGGCACGTTGGCCTTCATAACAAGAGGAGTTGAGTATAGGAGCAAAGAGGTCCTTCTGCAGGTGTACAGGGCCCTAGTGAGACCACACCTGGAGTATTGTGTGCAGTTTTGGTCTCCAATTTGAGAAAGGACATTCTTGCTATTGAGGGAATGCAGCATAGGTTTACAAGGTTAATTCCTGGGATGGCGGGACTGTCATATGCTGATAGAATGGAGCGGCTGGGCTTGTACATTCTGGAATTTAGAAGGATAAAATGGAATCTTATTGAAACATATAAGATTATTAAGGGTTTGGATACGCTAGAGGCAGGAAACATGTTCCCGATGTTGGGGAGTGCAGAACCAGGGGCCACAGTTTAAGAATAAGGAGTAAGTCATTTAGAACAGAGATGAGGAAATACTTTTTGACACAGATAGGTGTGAGTCTGTGGAATTCTCTGCCTCAGAGGGCGGTGGAGTCCGGTTCTCTGGGTGCTTTCAAAAGAGAGCTAGACAGAGCTCTTAAAGATAGCGGAGTCAAGGGGTATGGGGAGAAGGCAGGAACAGGGTACTGATTGTGGATGATCAGCCATGATCACATTGAATAGCAATGCTGGCTCGAAGGGCCGAATGGCCTACTCCTGCACCTATCGTCTATTATCTATTGTCTAATTCTCTCTGGATGCTTTCAAGAGAGAGTTGGATAGAGCTCTTAAAGATAGCGACGTCAGGGGATATGGCAAGAAGGCAGGAATGGGGTACTGATTGTGGATGAATACCCATGATCATATTGAAGGGCAGTGCTGGCTTGAAGGGCCAAATGGCCTACTCCTGCACCTATTGTCTATTTTCTATTGTCTATAATCCATTAGTAACATGATACATGAAGTTTAGATGTTTGTTATAGATTTAGAGTCAGGGAAACAGACCCTTCAAACCTCTGTGCTCAGTTTGACCGTCAGGCATCCAACTTTGGAATGAGGGAGGAAACTAGAACGGCAGTAGGAAACTCAAGCAGTCACAGGGAAAACATACAGTACAGATGCTATACAGGCAGCAGCCAAGGTCAGGATGGAATTTGAGTCGCTGGGACTGTGGTGCAGCAACGATCACTGCTATACTATTCATTTTCAAATTGATAACTCATCAGAAACTTGAATAAATTCAAGGTCAAAGGTTCATCGACCTCTACCTTAGCTGCTTTATATTTTCAGTAGCTCCTATTTCCAACTTTCGGCACTGCAGGACTCTCACCTCTTCAAACATTTTCCTTTCTATAAATCACAGGGAGCTGAAGGGTTAAGGTGTTTCTATCCAACAAACCTTGTTATCAAAGCGAGCGAGCAGTGAAAACATCAATATCTTTGGCAGGCCGGGACCAAAATCATTGTAGATAGACCTGACATTACGAAGTAGGCTTGGGATGTATCTAAAAGCTATTAGAGCTGTATAAACATTCTCAGAGTCTGCGCCACCTCATTGTCCTTGTGGTTGAATGATAAACCCAGCTTCTGTGTAGTGAATGTTGAAAAGGTTGAGAATGACAGACTGAAGCCAACAGCTTTTAGTTTTAGTTATTTTTCTGCTGCAAAAACAGATTACCAGGCGAAGGCACATTGAGGCTTTTGTGAGGTTTCTTTGTAATCCACGGATTGACATCAGCCTGGATTTCATTTTTCTAAAAATATCTTATTTTGTGAAAATATTAATCTATAGGACGGGAAGGGAATGGAGGGGTATGGTCTGAGTGCAGGTAGATGGGACTAGGGGAAAATAAATGGTCGGCACGGACTGGAAGGGCCGAGAAGGCCTGTTTCTGTGCTGTAATTGTTATATGGTTATAGTTTGAGTGATACTGACATCTTCCCACTTATGTGGCGAATGTTCACTTGTACATATATGGCACACAGAATAGATTTCTGTAAGAGCTAATAAGGGCAGCATGGTGGCTCAGCAATATAGTTGCTGCATTACAATGCCTATAGCGCAGAGACCTGGGTTACATCCCGACCACGGGTGCTGCCTGTACAGTTTGTACGTTAGTGTACGTTCTCCCCGTGAGTTTTCTCCGAGACCTTCGGTTTCCTCCCACAAAGAAATACAGGTTTGCATGCTAATTGGTTTGGTATAAATGTAAAACAATTGACCCTAGTGTGCGTAGGATAGTGTTAATGTACAAAGATCACTGGTCACTGGTGCAATGTGGGCCGAAGGGCCTGTTTCCGTGCTGTATCTCTAAACTAAAACTAAAACTAAAAATAGACAAGATCGAATTATCAACTGACAAATTATCTAAATTGATTTCAGGTATTACCATATTACTACAGTGCATTCAGAAAATATTCCGACCCCTTCACTTTTTCCACATTTTGTTACGTTACAGCCTTATTTGAAAATGGACTAAATTTTTTTCTTTTTTTTTTAAATCATTAATCTACACACAATACCCAATAATAAAAAAAGCAAAAACAGGTGTTTAGAAATGTTTACAAAGTAATTAAAAAAATAACTGAAATATCACATTTCCATAAGTATTCAGACCCTTTACTCAGTACTTTGAGGCATCTTTGACAGCGATTACAGCCTCAAGCCTTCTTGGGTATAATGCTACAAGCTTGGCATACCTGTATTTGGGTAATTTCTCCCATTCATTTCTGCAGATCCTCTCAAGTTCTGTCAGGTTGGATGGGGAGCATCAATGCACAGCTATTTTCAGGTCCCTCCAGAGGTGTTAGATCGGGTTCAAGTCCGGGCTCTGGCTGGACCACTCAAGGACATTCACAGACTTGTCACAAAGCACTCCTGCATTGTCTTGGCTGTGTGCTTAGGGTCGTTGTCTGTTGGAAGGTGAACCTCCACCCCAGTCTGAGGTCCAGAACTCTCTGGAGCAGGTTTCATCAAGGATCTCCCTATACTTTGCTCCGTTCATCTTTCCCTCGATCCTGACTAGTCTCCCAGTTCCTGCTGGTGAAACCATCCCCACATCATGATGCTGCCACCACCATGCTTCACCATAGGTATGGTATTGACCAGGTGATGAGCAGTGCCTGGTTTCCTCCAGACGTGACACTTGGCATTCAGTCAAAGAGTTCAATCTTGGTTTCATCAGACCAGAGAATCTTGTTTCTCATGCCCTTTGGCAAACTCCAAGCAGGCAGTCATGTGTCTTTTACTGAGGAGTGGCTTTCACCTGGCCACTCTACCATAAAGACCTAATTGGTGATGCTGTAGATATAGTTGTCCTCCTGGAAGGTGCTCCCATCTCCACAGAGGAACTCTGGAGCTCTGTCAGAGTGACCATTGGGTTCTTGGTCACCTTCCTGACCAAGGCCCTTCTTCCCCAATTGCTCAGTTTGGCCGGGCGGCCAGCTCTATGAAGACTCCCGGTGATTCCAAAGTTCTTCCATTTAAGAATGACAGAGGCCACTGTGCTCTTCGGGACCTGCAATTCTGCAGAAATTGTTTTATACTTTTTCCCAGATCTGTCTCTCGACACAATCCTGCCTCAGAGGTCTACAGACAATTCCTTTGTCTTCGTGGCTTGGTTTTAACTCTGACATGCACTGTGGGACTTTATATAGACAGGTGTGTGCCTTTCCAAATCATGTCCAATCAATTTATTTTACCAGTGGTGGACTCCAATTAAGCTGTAGAAACATCTCAAGGATAATCAATGGAAATAGGATGAACCTAAGATCAATTTTGAGTGTCATGGTAAAGGGTCTGAATACTTATGTAACTGTGATATTTCGGTAATTTTTAAAAATTATTATGCAAACATTTATGAACACGTGTTTTTACTTCTTCATTCTGGGGTATTGTGTGTAGATTGATGATAACAAAAAAGTAATCCATTTTAGAATAAGGTTCTAACGTAAAAATGTGGAGAAAGTGAAGGGGTCTGAATACTTTCTGAATGCACTGCATATGCTATATTGGTACTCCAAAACCTGCACGGTGGCGCAGTGGGAGAGTTGCTGCCTGACGGTGCCAGAGACTCTGGCTCAATCCTGACTATGACTACTGTCTGTACCAAGTTTGTGCTTTTCTCCCTGTGACCATTGTTTGTTTCCTCCAGGTGCTCTGGATTCCGCCCTTATTCCAAAGATGTGCAGGTTTGTAAGTTAATTGGCTTTTGTAAACTGTCCGTCGTGTGTAGTATAGAACTAGTGTACAGGTGATTGTTGGTTGGCGCAGACTCGGTGGGCTGAAGGGCCTGTTTCCACAGTATATCATTAAATTAAACTAAACTAAACTCAGGGGTGTCAGGAGTTATAGGGTGTAGGCAGGAGAATGGGGTTGAGAGGGAAATATAGGTCAGCCTGATTGAATGGCGGAGTAGACTTGATAGGTCGAATGGACTTATTCTGCTCCTAGAACCTATGAACATGAAGCTAAACTAAACTGAACTAAAGGTTAGTAAAAATGAAATATGTTTAATTGATTCTGATACATATTTCAGTTCAGACTCCATCTGTTTAGGAACATTCTGTGTTTTGCTTTTGAGTCATTTTCTGCTGGTTGAAAGCAAAACTGCCTCAGATGCAGATGGTTGAGTTAGTCAGTGAAACATTGTGTTCCAAAAACACTTTATCGTACAGCAAATCATAAAAATGTCTGGCATAGAAATAATCCTTTTTGTCCATTGACTTATAATAAGTGTGTGGTATGAAAAGGTATCAAGAAATAACTGGAGTCAACATTGATTTACTTTCAGGAAATCCTGTCCTGATGTGTGTATAGTCATAGAGTCATAGAATGTTACAGTGTGGAAACAGGGTCTTTGGCCTAACTCATCCACACCGGCCAACAATGTCCCAGCTACCCTAGACCCACTTGCCTGCGCTTGGTCCATTTCCCTCCAAACCTGTCTTATCCATGTACCTGTCCAATTGTTTCTTAAACGATGGGATAGAGAAGATGAGGATGAACTGGTGTAAGTGGTGCATTTGGATTTTCAGAAGAAGTTAGAATGCATGGAATTGAGGATTGGGAGTCGGCAAGCAGATAGAAAATATAGAACAGGAATAAATGTGTCCTCATAAGATTGTCAGGATGTGACTAATAGCCTCTAACAATCAGCAATCTATATCTCAGTAATTTGGTTGAAGGATTGAATATCTCCTTTCTAAGTTTGCAAAAGTGAGTGGCAATGTAATGATAAGGATACAAAGGGACTTCAAGAATATATAGATAAGAAAAATGAATGTAACAACATGCCAGAAAGAGCACAAATGAAGAAAAATGTGATGTTATCCACTTCAGTAGAAAAGCAGAAATGCTGAGTATTTTGTACATGGTGAGATATTATGAAATGTTGCGTTTCAAAGGAACATGAGTGTCCTTGTACATTTGGAAAGCAGTGACAGGATCAGTCAAAGTACCATGGATTTATGAAGGGGAAATTATGCATGACTAATCTTCTGGAATTTTTTGAGGATGTGACAAGTAGAATAGACAAGGGCGAGCCAGTGGATGTGGTGTATCTGGACTTTCAATATTCCTTTGACAAGGTCGCACACAAGAGATTAGTGTTCAAAATGAGAGGACATGGTATTGGGGGTAGGGTATTGACATGGATAGAGAACTGGTTGGCAGAAAGGAAGCAAAGAGTAGGAGTTAACGGGACATTTTCAGAATGGTTGTGACTGGTGGGATGCCGCAAGGCTCAGTGCTGAGACCCCAGTTATACACTCTAAGTTTGCGGATGACACAAAGCAGGGTGGCAGTGTGAGCTGCAAGGAGGATGCTATGTCATTGCAGGGAGCCTTGGATAGGTTGGTTGAGTGGGCAGATGCATGACAGGGGTAGTATAATGTGGATAAATGTGAGGTTATCTATTTTGGTGGCAAGAACAGGAAAGCAGATTAATATCCGAATGGTGTCAGATTAGGAAAAGGGGAGGTGCAACAAGACCTGGGTATCCTTCTACATTAGTCACTGAAAGTTAGCAAGTAGGTACAGCAGGCAGTGAAGAAAGCAAATGGTATGTGGGCCTTCATAGCGAGAGGATTGGAGTATAGGGGTCCTTCTGCAGTTGTACAGGGCCCTGGTGAGATTGCACCTGGGGAATTGTGTGCAGTTTTGGTCTCCTAATTTGAGGAAGGACATTCTTGCTATTGTGGAAGTGCAGTTTAGATTCACCAGGTTAATTCCTGGGATGGCGGGACTGACATCTGATAAAAGAATGGACCGACTAGGCTTATATTCACTAGAATTTAGAAGGATGAGAAGGGATCTTATAGAAACAAATACAATTCTTAAAGGATTGGACAGGCTTGATGCAGGAAACATTGTCACCTGTGATCTGTGGAATTCTTTGCCACAGAAGGCAGTGGAGGCCAATTCACTAGATATTTTCAAGAGAGAGTTAGATTTAGCTCTTAGGGCTAAAGGAATCAAGGGATATGGGGAGAAATTATCCCTGCATCTATTTTCTGTTTCTATGTTCCTATGAGTTACTGAAAGCTCACATTCAGATTCAGCAAACAATTAGGTGAATAGCGGATGACCTTACTGCTAGAGGGTTTAAGTATGAGATTAGAGATAATTTACCAGATTTATATGGTGTCTTGATACGACCCCACCTGGAATATTGCATATTGTTTGGGTCATTTAATCCGAATGAGAATATACTTGCTACAGGGGGAGTATATGGATGGTTTATGAGATTGGTTCCTGTGATGGTAAGAATGTCATTGGAGCAAAGATAGAGAATGCAAGACCTATATTTTAGAGAGTTTAAAAGATTGAGATACATTGTGATTGAGACATGCAAAATATTTTTGAAGGCTTGACAATGGAGATGCAGAGAGAATGATTCTCCTGGCTGAGGAGTGCAACGTTAGGGATCATGGTTTCCAAATTGGGACTTAAAGCAGGAGACATTTCTTCACTCAGACAGTGGATTTCTTTACCCAGGAGGAGTATGGAGTATCAGTTATTGATTGCTTCCAAAGATCAATATATTTCTAGCTATCAAAAGAATAGAGGTAAATGTGACCAAGGCAGGAACATGTGTTGAAATGAATGATCTGCCATCATCTCGAATGTTAGGGCAGCATGAGGGTCTGCGAGGTCTACTCTTCATAAGTTCATAAATTCATAGGAGCAGAATTGGCCCATTAAATCTCCTCCACCATTCACTCATGGCTGATCTATCTTTCCCTCTCAACCCCATTCTCCTGCCTTCTCCCATAACCACTGTTAATCTTTGCCTTAAAAATATCCACTGACTTGCCCACCACAGTCGTCTGTGGAAATGAATTCCACAGATTCACCACCCTTTGACTAAAGAAATTCCACCTCATCCCCTTTTTAAAGGTACGTCCTTTTATTCTGAGGCTGTGGCCTTTGGTCCTAGACTTTCCATTAGCACTCTTGGTTCAATTTCTAATACTTTTATACTTATAGGCACAGACAAGTATGATTACATGTAGTAAGCTCATTCAAAATTATTGAAGTGAGATGGAAATATGTTTGGAATTGTACAATTTAATTGTTGGGATTCAGAGTGTAGGTACAAAAAATGTCCAATTTCATGTAGCACCTGGTGCTCCAGTTCATGCCCTTAGTTCCCTCTGACATGCTCCAGTGGTAATGCCTATGCCTCCCATCTAAGTATGATAACAGCCAGGATAACAATGGTGCAGATATGTGAATCACATCTGTTTGAAAGCCTTTGCTCTTCTCTGTGACGTTGATCACTTACCTCTGTGGGTGGTGTAATCAAAAATATATGAGATCTTAAAATATTTTCAAATCTAATTTAGTATTTTTTTTTTAAATACAGCAGTGTTTAGTTTAGTTTAGAGATACAGCGCGGAAAACAGGCCATTTGGCCCACCAGGTCCGCCTCGACCCATGATCACCGCATATTAACACAATTTTTACATTGACCAAGTCAATTAACTTACAAACCTGTACGTCTTTGGAGTGTGGGAGGAAACCGAAGATCTTGGAGAAAACCCATTCAAGTCAAGGGGAGAACATACAAACTCTGTACAGACCGAACCCATAGTCAGGATCGAACCCAGGTCTCCAGCGCTGCATTTGCTGTGCGCCACCGTGACTGCCCAGGGAATACCGTGCTGTGCAGGGAATTCAGGGAAATGCTGAAATGTTGTTAGGAGAATGCCAGATAAAGAAGCAGGAGTAGACAATTTAGCCCTTGAGTTGAATTTGGTTAATTGCATGTGTACCGAAGTGCAGTGAAAACCTTTTGTCGCATGCTAACCAGTCAGTGGAAAGATAATACATGATTACAACTGAGCCATCCAGAGTGAACAGATGCATAGAAAATTGGTGCAGGAGTATGCCATTCAGCCCTTTGTGCCAGAATCACCATTCAATATGATAATTGAAACAGAAAATAGGGCAGGAGTAGGTCATTCGGCCCTTTGAGCCAGCACCGCTACTCAATATGATCATGGCTGATCATTCAAAATAGTAAGATTAAACTAGAACTTACCTGTTCAAAGTTTGATCTTTATTTTATGAGGAGTTACGATGAGGGATTACGTGAAGAAGCGCCGCCAGGCGCATGTTCGGCATACTTCAAAGCAGTGGCATGAAGAACCAATAGCCGGAGTAAGATAGTAAGGCTCACAAAGATTAGAACTACCAAATGATCATTTATATTATGAGGGTTGGGAGCAGAGGGCACATAATCCCTCATCGTAACTCCTCATAAAATAAAGATCAAACTTCGAACAGGTAAGTTCTCGTTTAATCTTACTATTTTACTTCTGAGTCATGCGAGTGACTACGTGAAGATTTTAAAGCTCTGTGATTTTCATGCCGTAGATCATCCCAAACGACACACTGCTTCAGTTTACCTAGTAGTGAGTAATAAATATATACATATATATATATATATATATATATATACACATATATATATATATATATATATATATATATATATATATATATATATATATATATATACACACACATACATATATATACATATATATACACACACACATATATATATATACACACACATATATACACATATATATATATATACACACACACATATACACACATATACACATACATATATATATACACACACACACACACATTCACACACACATTATTTATTTATTTATTTATTATTTTTTATTTTTTAATAATAATAAAACAAAAAAATAATAACCCCTCTATCCCAGGGGAATAACAACAAATGTTATGCAACAAAGCAAACAATTTTGAACAGAACCCAACACAGCATGTGCAACTCTGGCTCTGTAACAACAGGTTTATTATAAAACTAGGAAAGTTTCTTTTTTAGACCATCCTACAGTCTCCAGAATTTGGTTGAGCAGCACGTCCTGCACCTTTGCCGCGGACATTGATACCGCTCTTGTGGAGTGAGATTTATACACATCAGTGTCTACTCCAGTTAATCCAGAACCTGTTTATCCATCTAGAAATAGTTTGTACTGTGACTTTATACGTTTCTTGTGGGTAATGAACATTGGTGTCTCACAATCTCGGAGACTCTTAATTCAATACATATTAATTCAGATGCTTAACCACACACAATGTTTAGTTGACAGTGTATGTCTTAAAAATTACATTGGTTCCAGCCTTTCTTGGCTTGCTTAGATCATTGACATAAAACGTCATTTTATCTACAGACAACTGTATACAATCTAACCACAACATTTGTAATGTTTGTACTCATTGTGCGGATATTAATGGTATGAACATAACCACTTTAAATATTAACTTCTGAAAAGACAGTGTCGTAATTGGAGTCCATTGCCGAAGCAATGTGAGAACTATACTGACATCCCAGATTTCTGAATATCTGGGTTTGGTTGGATTTTATTAAAATTCCTCTCATAAATCGGGATATTAACAGATGAGACCCGATTGTTGTCAATTCTGAAATTGTCCTAAATAGGAGGACAAAACACTCTGAGCTCCATTCATGGTACTATAACTCGGGTGCAGCATAACGAGGAACTCCAATACATCCGATATATTTGCAGTATGATAAAATATATCTGACTGTATACAAAAAGATTTCCCATTCCTTATATGACACATGTATTGTTTCTTAGTGCTATCTCTCCAAGCTGCAGTTATGACATCCATGGTCCTATCCAACATTCCATCAGAACCTGCAGATTAACAATTAATATGGTCGTGTAATGGATGACTTCTGCTGTTACTGGATGTACTAACAATTACTGCACCTGGTATTTGTCATGAATGTCTGAATCATTAATCTGAGCACCAATGGCAACAATGGCTGTGTAGTGATGGTCCCTAGATAAGGGACATATCAGATATTAACTAATAAGAACAAATACTACACTTGATCTTAGCCAAAAGGCCGACAACAATACCAATTTGGAACCACCAAACGCCTGCGGCGGAGACTTGCTCTATTTTGGTGACACATTGTCTAATCAGACAAAATGGGGAAAACATAAAAGACTATACTTCCCCAATGTAGCAAGAATGCATCCACTGCTAATGCTCCAGGGTCTGACTCCCACGAGACACATTTAGACCACTGGAGATTTAATCCAGACACAACAGATCAACATTTGGTACACATACTGTCTGACAATCTTTTTGAAACTTTTTGAATTTTAACATTCATTCTGTATCGTAATTTGCATTTTCGTGACCTGTTGTCTTACCACAGTATTATATTCTCCCACAGTTGTAGTATTGTCTACTCGTAATTGAACATGTAAGTTCTTTATTGTAGAATAACAGCTATCAATGCATTAAATACCTCCAATAATTCCAAATAATTCAACCATGTATTTGGAGAATTAATCGTCTTGGACAGTCCATCGACCACCACAACTGTGTCGCTGTCCTAAGCTCCCCATCCAAGAGCACTCTCATCAGTCTGTAATAACACTGAAGATTTCTGAACAAGCACATTTTTACTTCTAGTAATTTGTGCAACATTGAAAATCCATCATTGAATTCAACTCAACCTTTAGTTGGTAACTGCATGGACCTAACCAATAACCTGCACGCTTTTTACTCTTATACTCTGGTCTTTGCAGACTTTGATCATGCAGAGGTCCCAATTTGACAGCATGAATGCTGCTATCACTTTACCAGTAACCGTAGCTACTTCTTGGATGGTTGGATAATGTTTTTTCCCCCCCAAGACAAATACAGGCATTTGTAACATCCCCAACCTTAATTTGTTGATAAAGTTACTCACATATCAACTGTATTAAAGACAAACCCCAAATAATCAATTGTTTGGGATGCCTGTAACTTTCCTGTTGTTTGGATGTACAGAACCTTAGCCTTTCAATAAGCTTATGGTTGCTGAACTCAGTTCTTCAGCTGCCTCCCATTTACAATTAACATATCCTCTAGACAAGTCATTACAATGTGATTCTGAGCCCTCATTAACACCAGTGCTGGTTTCAATAATTGTGTGAGCAATTTGAGGGCTGAATTTAACCCATTAGGTAATTCCTTCAGCTGACCCATCCAATTAATTGAAGTACCTGATTAATAAGGCATCTTTTTTAAATCTAAAAAATAACTACATAGCAGCCTTGTGATAACAACTTCATTATAATGCTGAAGTGTACTTTTTTAAATATTCATACTGAACTATAAATTTAAGTTTGTGAGTCCTAGAATGACTCTGCAACCCCCATACTTGTGTCTGGGATATATTATCTCTACCTGACGAGTTTCTGGTACATTCAAACACCAAGCCGATCAGATTAATGCAGAATTACAAAACAATTGTAATCTTAACCAACCAGAGGTTGTTTCCCCAGAAATTCCATGTGTAATGGAATGACGTTTCTGTACTTCCGTAAATGAACCAGAAGATCTCCTTCTTCTTAATATAGGGGTTCGTTTTCATCAATCATAAATCTGGTTATAGCTTGTCCCACATAATCCTGCATTTTTTGGGGATAATGTTAGCCAAATGGCAATTTGCATCATACAATTGGGTTTGAATATGCATTGCAGAGTAACGCAAGCATGTCTTAAAAGTATTGGACATTATCGACCCATGTATGTCTTCCCCAAATACAATGATGCCAACTGAATATCAGCTAGAGGACATACTGGAACACATTTCCTGTCCTCTCATCAATTGACTCATGGGTGCCTAATTACTGAGTTACTGTTAGTACCCTGAGCAAAGCACAATAGACGGATGTTTTATATATTTTTATATATTATTTACTGTTTCAGTCATAACAGTATCTTGGACTAGGTGAGAGAGTAAATAATGTTGGCCGCAGGTTCATCCATAGCCTCACCAGTCCATACCGATATAGCAAAACTTGGTGCTACATCGGGAACACCCGGAATATTTCTATTGTGCTCTGGTGTATACACATAAGTAGGGACACCAGCTTCAGGGTCAGTTTCATCCTGCCCTGGTACTCCCGAGTCTTGCTCTAGGGAGACTTCATCCAGACCTATGCAAGGCACTGGTGAATTAGATTCTCATTCTTTATAGGCACCATACTCATTGTATGGAAACTCCTTTGGAGCCTGCCTTAGAATCTCATGGGTCTTAGAATCGCATGGGTCTTTAAAACTCTTGACTGATTAGAATTTTGAGCATTTTATCTTGCTCTAGTGATCTCATCCAGACCTAACCAAGGTACTGGAGAATCAGAATTCCATTTTCATAGGCACCATACTCAGCGTATGGAAACTCCTTTGAAGCTTGCCTTACAGGAAGACATACATGGGTCTTAGAACCCTTGACTAAGTCAAGTGTGGAGCATTTTCTCCATTTCCAGCCTTCCCCTCATTCTTGTCCTCCCCTGGAGGAGAGTTACTTTCTTTACTGTTTTGTATTTGAGCATAAATCATATACCTTTCAAATTATAATTCTGAGAGGCACATTCTGCTTGCAGAATATTAGTATTAACCTCAGTATCACACAGGGTTATATACATTTCCATAAAGGTAAACTGCATCTGGTAACATATACACAGAGCAAACTTTATTTTACCATTGTGGGTATTTGGAGCCGGCATTTAGCGCAGCCGTTATCTCCAAACCCGATCTAAATAGCGGTAAATAGTGGGAACCGACTTTTAAATCAGCCTTATCTCCTGATCCGATCTAAATCGGAAACTGCGGTTTCAGCGCGTTCTATTCAATTACCGCAGTTTAAACACTTGTTGGTTTGCGTGATGGCCTGGGCTGCGTCCACAATTCTCTGCAATTTCCTTCCCTTCACTACTCCACCATTCAATAAGACCATGGCCATCTACCCCAACACCGTTCCCCGTTGCCCAACATATTAAACAATCTTTTCCTCCCTGCCTTGAAAGCATGCATCAACTGAGCCTCCGCAGCCCTCCAAAGATACGTACTGTTGGCCCTCATCAGTAAGCATTCACTAATTTCCTAGCCATTTAGAGATTGATTGGAACACATTGGTCCTAACTAATTAATGCCCAAGATTGAAGGGTATTGATAGTTGAAACAGAATTCATTTTCCAGAAGTGATTTTGTACTGCATTTTTTTTCCAGTATAATGTATTATGATATATGCAATAAATGTGTTTATAATTTGATATTTTATGACATTTTCTTAGTAAATGTTTATTTCACATTGTCATTTTTTCCTTTCTCCTCTTTGATTGATGTTTATACTCACATCCTTTTAGATTCCTGGAATCGCTGTAATTTTTTTTAATACTTCCATTTAAACAGGATACTTACAGTAAGTACCAGTTTCCCTTTCAACAGGATACTTACAGTAAGTACCACTTGCGTCCTCTTCAAATCAGCTGAGGTTCCCTTACCATGATAATCTTCAGTACATAATTGTCAGCATCAGTTGGGTGGCACGGTGGCACAGCGGTAGAGTTGCTGCCTTACAGCGCCAGAGACCCAGGTTCGATCCAGACGATGAATGCTGTCTGTACAGAGACAGACGTGGGGTTTCTCCAGGTGCTCCAGTTTCCTCCCACACTCCAAAGACATATACTGTATGCCGGTAGATTAATTGGCGTGCTAAAATCGGAAATTGTCCCTAGTGTGTAGGATAGTGTTAGTGTGCAAGAATCGCTGGTCGGTGCGGACTCGGTGGCCTGAAGGTTCTGTTTCCACGCTGTATCTCTAAACGAAACTAAGCTAAACTAAAACTAAATTAGCTGTTCAGACAATTTCCGTTTTCCTCACATAAAGGCCAAAGTAGGGACTCGACCGAAAACGACAACAAGACGTTTTCCCCGACAGATGCAGCTCTACCCGTTATGTATCTCCAGCACTTTTTTTCCTCCATAATATGGTCGCTGGCTTTGTTGTTTTTGTGTCCATTAGTGATGTGATATATGTATTAGAAATATCTGTTGGGAAAATGCTTTTGAATAGATAAGTGGATTGCCTGGTAAATTGTGGGGTGATAGAATTGAGATGTTCCTTGGTTTGGTCTGTTAATGTACAAATCTCAATTTGAGCAACAACGGTGAATATCCATTGAATTCCAGGCCAGAGGAGTGCAGAGCAGTCAGGTTTCCATTTAGTTAATGGTTTCTGGAGGTGGAAATAGCAAAGTTTGCTGACATTATTCATGGTCTAGGTTCACAGAACTATGAAGAAGCTGACGACATACTTGTGAAATTAAATATACAATTGGTACTTTTGAGCTGCAGCACAGTGGCAATAGCCGTGACCCCGGTTCAATCCTGACCTCTGGTGCTATCTATGTGGACTTTGCATGGTCACCCTGTGACCACTGGGTTCCCTCCACACTCTTTAATTCTATCTCATACCCAAAAATGTGAGCCTGAGAGGTTAGTTAGTCACTACAAAATGCTCTGTAGATGAGTGGTAGACATTGGGGGGCATTCATGGTAATATGGAGAGAATTATATATGGTTAGTTTACCTGGGCGCCTGATGTTGGGTCTGGACTCGATGGGCCAAAGAGCCTGTTTCCATGTTGTATGATGCTATGAATCTATTCCGAAAACAATGGCTGTCAATTCATAAGCTCTAGGAGCAGAATGAGGCCATTTGGCCCATTCAAGTCTACTCTGCCGTTCAATCATGGATGATCTATATTTCCCTCTCAACACCATTTTCCTGCCTTCTCCCCATAACCCCCAACACCATTAATAATCAATTGGGAGAACGGCTTTAAAAAATCAATCCATGACACTTGATTAAGAAATTGCCACAGTCTTCAAACTATAGAAAGAGTACATGAATCTCAGTAAAATCGAGTCAGCTGGGGGTTCAAAAGTCAGGAGATAAGGATATAAAATCATATTTTCCAATATTACTCTGTACATAAAATTGAGAAAAAATGTCTGCAATAAAGTGCACTTTGACTATATATTTTTTATTTTTCCACCGTTTTCTTCATTGAGAATGCCAATTCTTAGTGATGAAAGACTTTGTAGGTTACAGTGCCTCAGCAACAAGTCCATTCTTAATGTGTGAATATTGATGGGCTGTTTAATGTAAAGGATGTCCACATTTGAAATCTATTGACATTTATACAAAATGTGTAGGAAGGAACTGCAGATGCTGGTTTAAAGCAAAGGTAGACAAAAAAAAGCTGGAGTAACTCAGCTGGAGAGTCTTCAGAAGGATCTCACCTCGAAACGTCACCCATTCCTTCTCTCCAGAGATGCTGCCTGTCCCGCTGAGTTACTCCAGCTTTTTGTGTCTATCTTCAACGTTTATACAAATATATTTTTCAGCAATCCCTACTCCAAAATATTAAAACTGACAATATAATCACCTTCCATTGCTGCTAGGATTCTAAGATCAAAACTGCTGTCCTTTAAAGTCAGCAGCAGGAGGTTGCTGCATTGCATCAGAAATTGGAGTTGGGGATCTTCCTTTGTAGTGGCCTGCAATTACTCCACTAATGAGAAGAGTGATTAATATTATTTTAGGAGGATCTATGGAATAGCTCAAATATGATTAATATATATATATATATATATTTGTTAACAGCTAGATAATCTGTTCAGTCAAATTGAGGAATGTGTTTAATACAACCCCACTTTTGGTGCTATGTCATTCCAATAGATTGAGAATATAGACTAAAAGTATCAATTCATGAGGTCAGCGTGGTCAACTTCCCAACCAGGTTCTTTGATGCTCATGTCCAATTCTTCCAGGGACAGATGCAAAATAGTAAGAGTAAATGAGAACTTACCAGTTTGCAGTTTGATCTTGATTTTATGAGGAGTTACGATGAGCGATTACGTGAAGCAGGCCATCAGTCCGCTTGCGCATCAATCTTCAAAGCAGCGGTGTGAAATCACAGATAATAATGGTTGAACTGAACGTAGTAAGATTAGAGAAGAGTAGAACTACCAGATCACCTTTATGATACGAGGGTTGGGAGCGGTGGGCATGTAATCGCTCATTGTAACGCCTCATAAAATAAAGATCATACTTCAAACTGGTAAGTTCTCATTTAATCTTACTATTTTACTTCGGAGTCACGTGAGTGACTATGTGAAGATTTCAAAGCTCTGTGATTTCATGCCGGAAATGAGTCCATATGTTAAACACTGCATGAAGCGACCATGGATGAGTGAAAAAGATTAATGCATTCAGACATGACTTAGTTTGTTAAAAATGCTGATGCTTTAATCATCAAAGGAAAATAATAGTGACCCCTCTCATCCAGGGGGAAACTATAAAATTGAATCTAAAATGGAGTTGGCAAATACCCCCGGTTTGGCAAAGGGTTATTATAAAATGTTGGGAAAGTATGTTCATTTGACCATCCTGCAGCTGCTAGCATGTGATCCAGTGGAAGGTACATAACCCTTGGAGCTGATGTAGTAGCAGCCCTGGTGGAGTGAGTGTTGAAAGTATTAGTATCATGAGAATTAAGGGACAGAAGTTTAGGGGTAACATGAGGGGGAACTTCTTTATTCAGAGAGTGGTGGCTGTGTGGAATGATCTTCCAGCAGCAGTGGTGGAGGCAGGATTGATTGTAACATTTAAAAGTAAAGTGGATAGGTATATGGACGGGAAGGGAATTGAGGGGTATGGTCTGAGTGCAGGTAGATGGGACTAGGGGAAAATAAATGGTCGGTACGGACTGGAAGGGCCGAGAAGGCCTGTTTCCGTGCTGTAATTGTTATATGGTTATATGGTTATCGACTCATCCATTAGCCAAAACCCCAGTTTGCCACATGGAGATGGTAGAATTAATACTTCTATGAAGTCTTTAGTAACTAACAAAAATTGCTAGTGAGGAGCCTTAGAGGCTCTAGGTGACCTAGACGTATAGTAGTAAAGGTGTGACCACACATCACCGATGGTCCATAGGGTACACCATGAGACTTGTTTGAGACCTAAGCCCCTGGTTAGTTCTGGTTAATTAAATCAAAAACATAAAACGTTATGTATTTGCAGATGTTACCATCCTATCCAGTCGCAATTTACGTTGTGACTGGACCCGTGCACTGAGGCCAGTGCCATGAGGATTAGCACCTTAGAGAGCTGGCTAAAGCTAAGGTTGTAGCTGGAGACCCCTGGTGAAGTAATCTTAACATTACGTCAATGTTCCATACTTCCGTGTTTTCGGGCCTGGGAGAACTTGTATTAAATATATCCTTGTTATTCTCGATATCAGAGCATGAGACCCGACAGTGTGGGTCCCACTGCTGCAGCAAATATGATGAGAAAGCACGTAGGCACAGTGAATGGCACTTTACTTAATTATTGTCATAGACCCATTTGAAAATGAACTGTAAGACATTTCCATAACTGGAGATGGCAGTCGTAATTTCTCATTTTTGAGAACTAGCATCAGTTGGCAAGTACTGAGGATTACTGACCATTGCTGAATACTGCCACCATTGTGACTTTGGTAGCTTCAGGTAGGATAGGCATGGGTCTATTAACAATGACAAACATGGTACTTGACGGGTTAAATCTTTGCACGTAGTAGTTCTTATAATGCAAAGACCCAATTTACACTGCTCGAACACAACTGCTATATTGTCAATTACACTTGATGAGTAGATGGCTGCTTAATAACAATGGGGTTATTACAGGCTTCTGTTAATTCCACCTCTTGCCCCAGGGTGGAGTCCCTGTTAAATTGATTGTTAAATGTAAATCCCAACAGTCAATTGTTCTGATTGGTATCAACTTAAATTTAACTGGATGGATTAAAGGACCCCAATTCCTCAAATATAGTTTAGGCTGCAACAGTTAATTTAGTAAAATACAGCATTTAAAACATCATCCAGATAGGGGATAACAAGTGTTCTAGAGCTCTGAGCAGCCCAAGCACTGGTTTAACTAATTTGGTAAATCACCCTGGGAGCTGAAGTTAGCCCATTTTGCGACGGTTTAACTGTTAGCATTGACCCATCCAGATAAATTTCAAATATCTCTGTTGATCCCTGTGAATGGGAACTGAATAGCATACATCTTTGAGATCGATGCTTGCCATATAGCTCCTATAGAATCAATAATTAGACAGTAACGCAGATTCCCATTTTGAAAGTCTATACTGCACATACGAGTTAAATCTGGATGAAGTGACATCTTCCATCTTTCACCCTGTCCTCAAAGGCAATCCTGCCCATAATACTGGGCCTGTCTCGAAAGCCTGCTTGGAACCAATGTATGTTGTGCAGTATGAACTAATCACATGTTATCTCAGTTTATTAAACCCAGATCTGAACCTCTTGCAATCATGGTCACTTGTAGAAAAACACAAGTGTTAATATTACCAACATGTAAATGGTCCGCAACCCATGTATTGGAGGAACCAGACCCACCTACCTCCATGGTTACCGGTGGTCTTATGGTAAGCCCAAAGGCCGCTGATGCAGGTTCTTTTTCCCCTCCTTGATCGGAGAGTAGGACTGGTAGGGTGCGTAGATTCTATATTTCCCCTGAGACCGGCTTGGCCTTGGTCTGAAAACCTGCATCATACTGAGCCTGCCTCGTAAGACAGCTCTGGCCATAATTCTGAGCCTGCCTCGAAAGACAATGCCGGCCATATTTCCATGCCCAGCTTTCAAGCTGCCACTGTGAGGTGTGTCGTCGCCTACCGATGAAGCTTCGTTTGTTGTCGGTACCTTGATTAGTCCGACAGCTTTTTGCTTCCACATCCTGTTCCGACCTGTGGGAAAAGTCTTACCTGAAGAGAGGATTCCGTGGCTGGTTTCATTTCCTGGATTTCATGCCCTCCAACATGGAGCATGTCACCCGGTTAGCGTTGCTCACTGCCGGCACTTGTAGCATTTGCGAATATCTCTCGAAGCCAGTATATTCCACGAACATACTTTGAATTTGAAGTCAGTTCCATACTGATCACTCGCACTCCCCTCCACAGAGAGGGAGATTCGTAGGCCAGCCTGAAAACAGGTGCTGCCGCAGGCCTCTGAGGATACCTGCGCTGACATGGCCCTTCCAGCGGCCCCATGTCAGGTGCTTGCTCTGGGTCAGACTGAAACTGACCCTGAATGCTCCCCTTCTCGGAGAGGAAGACATTGTGCAGCCCTGAAACAGGTGCCGCTGCCTGCGGGTTCACCTTAACCTCCAATTCTGGAGTATGGTGTACAATTTTGGTCGCCTAATTATAGGAAGCATGTCAACAAAATAGAGAGAGTACAGAGGAGATTTACTAGAATGTTGCCTGGGTTCCAGCAACTAAGTTACAGAGAAAGGTTGAACAAGTTAAGGTATTTATTCCTTGGAGCGCAGAAGGTTAAGGGGGGACTTGATTGAGGTCTTTAAAATGATGAAAGGGATAGACAGAGTTGACGTGGATAAGCTTTTGCCATTGAGGGTAGGGAAGATTCAAACAAGAGGGCATGACATGAGAATTAAGGGACAGAAGTTTAGGGGTAACATGAGGGGGAACTTCTTTACTCAGAGAGTGGTGGCTGTGTGGAATGATCTTCCTGCAGAAGTGGTGGAGGCAGGATCGATTTTAACATTTAAAAGTAAAGTGGATAGGTATATGGACGGGAAGGGAATGGAGGGGTATGGTCTGAGTGCAGGTAGATGGGACTAGGGGAAAATGAATGGTCGGCACGGACTGGAAGGGCCGAGAAGGCCTGTTTCCGTGCTGTAATTGTTATATGGTTATATGGTTATAATACCCGGGCCGATAACTCCCGCCTTTGGAGTATATCATTGTGGAGCACTCTCCATCAGGTGCTCCATGTGGTTTTGAACGTTTAAAAACGTTACCCATGTAGGAGGGGATCCTCTCCACCAGGAAACCTCCTGGCCTGACTTCCCTAGTCCACAGGCCGGACCGTCTTACCTTTGGTTTTTCCCCTTTTCTGGGGACCCACAGCGGTCTGGAAGCAGCTGACCGCTATATGTTGGTGGGGTCCCTCCTGGCCTGACTTCCACAGGCCTGACCCATTGCTGTTGCTTTACTCCCTACCTGGGAAACCACAGGGGTCTGGAAATAGCTGGCCCCTGTATGTGGGGGGGAACCCTCCTGGCCTGACTTCCCAGACCTTGCCGGCCTGTGGTTCATTTTGCCCCCTTCTTGGGAACCACAGCCGGCCTGGAAGCAGATGTGCCCTGTTGTCGGGTGATGGGACCCTCCTGCCTGGCTTGCAGACCTTGCTGGCGTGTGGTAGTTTTACCCCCTTCCGGGGAACCACAGCCGGTCTGGAAGCCACTGACTGTGTTGTCAGTGACTTTAGGGTGGCGAATCCAGCGGCCGCTGGCTACCCGCACTTCCGCGGTCTCTGTAGCCAGTTTCTCCTCGGTGCCGGTGTCCGTGGCCGAGACCAGGATTCCCCGTGATCCATGACCGGTTCCACAGCCCGTCTGGACTTGCCCCAATCATGGCGAGCAGGTACATCTCTGAACAGAGAGTCCTGCAAAGAAGAAAACACAAGAAACCTGGAAATAAGGTAAGACTTACCGTCAGGTTGAACTTACCGCTTGACAGAGCAACGCTGCAGCCAGTCGGCTCGATCGCGCAGAGCGGGTCAACGTAATGACGCACAAGCGGACTGATGGCCTTTATCACGTAGTCACTCACGTGACATCGAAGTAAAATCCTGGAGTAAAGGGCTTGTCCAACTTTCACGACCTAATTCACAACCTTTTTGACTCGTGGACATTTTTCACCATGTTGAAAAAAAACCCCCGACCTACCTGATGCCACAAGTACCTACGACTAGCATCACAAACTGCTACAACCTCCTACGGCCTCGTGACGACCATGCTGCGAGTATGAGTGAAGGGCAAACTCGGCAGTGGTCGTGAATAGTAAGATTGAACGAGAACTTACCAGTTCGAAGGTTGATCGTTATTTCATGAGGAGTCGCGGTGAGGGATTTCGTGAAGAGCCCGCCGGCGCGCATGCTCGACATTCTTCAAAGTAGCAGTGTGGAATCACAGAAACCAGTAACAGAAATGACTTGGCATAGTAATATGAAAGAGACTCAAATTACCAGGTGAAGGTGACTGAGGGTTGGGCGTGGAGGGCACGAAATCCCTCACCGCGACTCCTCATGAAATAACGATCAACCTTCGAACTGGTAAGTTCTCGTTCAATCTTACTATTTCATTTCGGAGTCACGTGAGTGACTTCGTGAAGACTTCAAAGCTTCTGTGATTACACGCCCTGGACCACGTCCATGCTGACACACCACTAGCAGGGATGGATGGGAGGAACAAACTTGCTCAAATAGTTCATACTGCAAAACAAGAGCATATTTATTAACAACAAATCAAAAACCCCTCATGCGGGGACACCTCCACGTTCTTGACCTGCATTCAGCACGGCTTCCGCGAACTGTAGAGGAGCAGCAACAGGCTTGTTATAAAATCGCTGAAACACAGCTTCATTAGCCCATCCTGCTGTGGCGAGAATATGGTCCATAGGCACCTCCATAATCCTCGCCGCTGACGTCGATGCAGCCCTGGTGGAATGAGACTTGAACACATTAGTGTCGATACCTGACTTACCCAAGACGACCCGGAGCCACCTGGATATCGTCTGGACTGTCACTCGATGATGAGGTCTCTTATGAGTGACAAGCAGGTATCTCTCCATTCCTCTGATGCATGCCGTCACCTTGACATAGTGACGGATATGTGAGGCTAAACACAGCCTAGCATCTGCGGGGTATGCCGGGAACTTCAGCTGCAGCCCTGTGCACCCAGGTCTATGCTGCTTTAGTAGCTCATCAACAAAGAAGACTACTTCTGTAGGGGTAGACATCATTCTGTCGACACGTAGTTTATGCAGTGTCTGTACCCTCTGTGCTGAAGTCAGCGCTAGTAACATCACCAGCTTCATGGTGAGTTTGTCCAGCTGGAGCCCTTCCATGGGAGACCACGTCCTGAGCAGGGTTAATACGTCCCTGACATCCCAGGTGATATTATAGCGTGGTGTAGGCGGATTCATATTGAATATACCCCGCATGAGTCTGGACACTAGCCTGTTGGATCCCACCTCAATCTTGAGGTAGAACGACAGCGCGCTCCTGGCGCTGTTGATGGCACTGTAACTTAAGTGTTCATCATGGTGCAACCCCGCGAGGAATTCCAGGACGTCGGTTATAGTCACGTCATCGTACGTGATGCGAGAGCGGCTGCAGTAGGCTTCCCACTTCTTGATATGTGAGCGGTATCTTCGCCTTGTGGACTCTCGACACGACGCCCCAATGGTATCCATGGTCCGAGTTGAGAGGCCGTATTGGACTAACGGCCTGTTCAAAAGCTGCAAGCCAACAAATTTAAATAGCCATGGCAGGGATGTGGCTCCCCTGAGACAGGGTGAGTAACCAATTCTGGGCAACCCTTCAAAAGGACGCAAGGCTCACTGAGCATGTCAAAGACCACCGGATACCACGGCTGTGTAGGCCAGTCGGGTATAATAAGGATGCCCTTGGCTGCATCCATCTGAATCTTTCGTAATACCCGACTGATGAGGCAAAACGGGGGGAATGCATAGAAAAACCAATTCCCCCAGTCCAGCGAGAATGCATCTAGCGCCATAGCCCCAGGATCTGGTTCCCACGAGACGTATGTTGGTACCTGATGGTTCAACCGTGACGCAAAAAGGTCAATATCCGGTTTCCCAAATTTGGCTGTAACTTTGGCAAAAATTTCAGGATGCAACATCCATCCAATATTGTCATTAAACTTGCGTGACCTGGTGTCCGCCACAGTATTAAGCTCACCTGGCAAATAGGTAGCTGAAATCCAAATGTCTCTTTGAACACACCAGAGCCAAATTGAGTTAGCCAATTTATCACATGAAACTGACCTGGTACCGCCCATATGGTTTAAATAAGCCACCGCTGTGGTGTTGTCTATTTGGAGACGGACATGTGCTCCAAAAACCTTGGAACAATAAGCACGAAGTCCGTGGAATGCTGCAAGTAGCTCCAAATAGTTTATCCCTTGAGACAACAACATAGTAGCCTCAAGGGTATCCCATCTGCCCCCGCAACTAGAGTAATGATCCGTAGCTCCCCAGCCATAAGAGTTCGCATCAGTTTGCAAGTATACCACCGGATTAGCCTCAATAATAGGCTTAAATGAGTTACTAATGTGACGCACCCACCATCGTAACTCATCCTTCGCTTCGGGCGGCAGCTGCATTGGTCGATCATAATGACCAGCGTGCTGTCTTAACGCAGCGATCTTGGCCCTTTGCAAATTCTGATAATGCAAAGGCCCATATCGGGCTGCCGGAAACAATGCTACAAGCTTGCCAATTACTGTAGCTGTATGTCGAATCGATGGTATACTAGCGCTGATTAAACCTTGACACACCTGGGTGACCTCCTCAACCTTATTAGTTGGTATGGTGACCCTCATGTGAATAGAGTCCACCGTAAACCCCAGATAATGAATTACCTGGGAGGGGCAGAACTTTGATTTGGCTGGATGGACAATGAACCCCAGCTGCTGAAATATATTGACAGCAGCTGCAACACCCTGTTGAGCCAATTCCAGGGTGTGGCCGACAATTAAGATATCATCTAAATAGGCCATTACTATATGATGTCGTTGTCGTAAATAAGCCATAATTGGCTTCACCAATTTAGTGAATAATCTAGGGGCTGTGGTAAGCCCGTTTGGCAAAGCCCTATATTGCCAGAGTTGACCCATCCAGATAAATTTCAGAAACCTTCTATAACATTTTTGAATGGATACAGTATAGTACGCATCTTGTAAATCAATACATGCCATAAAGCAACCATGTGAAATCAATGATTTGGCTGTTTCAAAAGTGTCCATTTTGAAATGAGTATATGTGACAAAAGTATTTAAACGAGTCAGGTCAATGATGACTCGACAGCCTCCATCCTTCTTGGGTCGAGTGAATATATTAGAAACAAATTCAACTGGCTCATGAACCGTTTTCTCTATCACTCCCTTCTGTTCTAGCCTCAAAATTTCCTTATAGCCTGCTGCCTGTTCTGCAGCAGACAATTTAAATGTTCGACCAGGCCTGTGCTGGGATGGAGGAATGTCCCCATTAAGAAACTCAATTTTATGACCCTGAATATTTTGTAACACATACTCATCACCAGTAATATCACCCCATGCACCCAAAAAGAACCGAAGGCGCCCACCAACATGTGAGGTTAAACAAAGAGAAAAGAGAGAACCAGACCGCCTCACCTCCGTGGTTACCGGCGGTCATTGACACGTGTGGGTGGACGTGGAGGTGCTGGGTTGGCTTGAGGGCGCGGCGTCCTCATCTTCCGCCAGGGTTTCTGCCGACCTTGTCCTAAAAAAGCCCCCTGCTGCTGGGGCTGTTGGTAGCGGGGTGGAGCTGGAGGGTAGGTCCTTGTAGAGGTGCTGGCAGACCCTCGTGGACGAACAAGCGGAGCTTTCGAGCCCAACGGCCTGGGGGCACTGTGAGAGCGCATGAGTCCCACCGTTTTGGCTTGTTCATCAAGCTCTTTGACCCTCTTCGAGAGATCTTCTCCAAAGAGCTGACGGGGCGGCGGCGGCGGCGGTGGTTTGCACAACCCTGCAAACTTAGGGTTGAGCGCTGGGCGGATGCTGCTTTTGCGGAACCCATTGATCTCATGTTGAGTTGCGCACAATAGAGCCAGAGCATCCTCCTGGTCCAAATTTAATTCATCCACATCAACCGACCGCACAAAGGCGGTAATAGCGGCCGTGAGGAGCTTCAGGATCCGCTGAATTTTCAGCTCCTGTTGACGGATAGCCGCACTGATGTTGCCCCATATCGGCGTATTGACCACAGGCACGTTGAGGGAGTTGCAGTTGGATGGAGCCTTGTGACGGCTCATGGCCTGAATGAGAACTTCTTCCTGGAGCTGATGGTTGTTGAGGAAGTCCACTGTGGCTGCCAATTTCGAGTTCAGGGGAAGCCCAGACGAGTGTGGGGCCGCGAACTTAGCGGCCACATCGAGAAGTTCCTCCGCTGGTAAATCTGACGGAGGTGGTATGGGATCGACCAAAACCTCCTCATCCTGCTGCTCCAGGCTGAAGGTGGAAGTTGGTGAAACAGCCCTGCGCCTGTCGCTGCTGGACGCTTGCCGCTGTTGACCGTGAAGCAGGAGCTCCAGCAGCCGCTCCATACGGTCAATACGCCCTTCACCCTGAACACTCAGGTGGTCGGAGTCCTGTCATCGGCCCGCACCTCATCGAGGCCCACCCGGTGCCGGTAGTCGTCGCTAACAGCCGCCGAAGCGAAACTGCGCAATTCCCGCGCGGGCGTGTTCAACCGCCTCCGTTTAGCGGGAGCTGAAGCCGCTGCCACTAAGGGCACTTGCGGCGTGGTGTCGGCACCAGCCGCAGCATGGATACCTGATGCCCGCGCGGGCTTGCCGGCTGCCCACGTCGTGGACCTCGCCGACGCATGGTCTCGCCCACCCATCCATGGGGGGCTCGGCGACCGTGACGAGACCCGACCCAACCGACCCGTCCCGGCATCGAGAGTTGGGGGGCGTCGACTGGACCTCACAGCCGCCCCGGGTCCCGCCCTGGAACCTGACCGCTCCCCGGCGGCAGGCAAAGCGTTAGCCCCGACAGGGTTAGACTTCTGGGCTCCTGCCCTTCCCCTACTCGGAGGGCTGAGTGAAAAGGGCTGTGCCGCTGCACGCACCCTTCTGCTCGAGGTCGCCAGCAAGCCTGCTGACGACCTGACTGCCATGGCAGGGTCCTCCTGCTCTGGCGGCACACCACACTCCTCCTCATCGAACTCCTCCGAACTGTGGTGTGCTGGCGAATCCGGACCTGTAAACACAGGGCTTACCGACATTCCCGCCCGTGTCCCGGCCTGCGCTGCAGGTACCGCCGATATCAATGGCTCCGGGACTGCTGACCGGCGACCTCGTCCAGACGTTCTCCGGCCCTTAGAACTCCCATCCATGTCCTTGCTGCAAAAAACAAAGTAACACAACAAGGACCACCAACTTAAGGTAGGATACTTACCTCAGTGGCTCCCTTATGAAGGGCTGGCGAGGAGCGCGCTCCACCGCCAGCCGTCGCAGCAACGCGATACGACGATATGTCGAGCATGCGCGCCGGCCGGCTCTTCACGAAGTCACTCACGTGACTCCGAAATGAAATTAGGTCATGAAAGTGGAACAGGCCCTTAACTCAGTGGGTCAGGCAGCATCTCTGGAGAAAAAGAATAGGTGATGTTTCAGGTTGGAACCCTTCTTCAGACTCATTACTTCTATCTGCACTTCTGTTGTGCAAGGTTCTAAGTAGCTTCCTCAAGTATTTAAATCATCCTCTGTATTTGTAAATGAATAAAAGGCTGGCTGACTGTTTTTGATATGCAGGACATTATTCCTTATTACACGGTAAATCAAACTGTTTCAAATGGACAATTATTTTTCAATAACTTCAGCAGAAGCTATTATATAAACTCACTCAATTACAATCAATAATTATTCCATTTCCATGCAATTATGCATATTTGCAACTGGAAGTCATAGATTATGACTTTACGAGAGTTTTGATAGGCACTTGCTCAGTAGAGGTTATAAGACAACTGCGGAGGAGAGAGGCACTCAGCACAATTTTGCTCACCCATCTGGAAAAGGTTCCTTCATCAGAACCTCCAACTGTCAGCGCTCTCCAATGTGAGAGGAAGTTAAGTACACAGGAAAGTGGCAAGTTAAAAAAGAAGTCAGTGAAAGTGAAAGAAAAAGGAATTAAAAGCAGTTGACAAAAAAAAATTAAGACGAAGCCATCAGCAGAATGGAGATGTCGATGTATGAATCGCGGTGTTATAACTATAAGCAGCATGTTACATGTTGCCATACAATGGAAAAGGAAATTGCTGCATTTGCAAATCTACAATGTATAAACCGGAGTATGTCTGAAGAAGGGTTCTGACCCAGAAAGTCACTCATCCTTTTTTTCCAGAATTGCTGCTTGACCCTCTGAGTTCCTCCAGCACGTTGTGTCTACTTTCAGTGCCAACCTGCATCTTCCAACACATGTATAAACCGGATATGGAAACATAAAACTGACCAACCGACCAACCAACTGACTAACTATCTAACTGACTAACTGACTAGCTGACTAGCTGACTAACTCCATAGAAAGATCTGACAGGGAAACAAGACCTTTGGCTCATTGAGTCCATGCCGACCATCAACTGTGTGTACTAATCCAACATTAACCCCATTTTGTAATCTTTCCACATGTTATTGGGCCATGTCAACCAGACCCTCACTAAAGTTGATTGCAACTTAAATGGCTTTTCATATCAGAGATAATTGCTATTTGAACAAATTTATTTCAGACTTGATGCATTAAATCAGCATGTGGGGAGTCCGTCACCCTCTAGTGAAGAGGGAGAGAAACCTTTGATGTGGGTTGAGGAAGAGCTTGTTTACTTGGCTCTACATTCAGGTAGCTGTGGGCTGGGCTGGGTACAGCTTACCAGGCTTTTGTACCTAACAGTAGAATTCAACAAAAAAGACACAAAGTGCTGGAGCAACTCAACGGGTCAGGCAGCAGCTATAGAAACATAGAAAATAGGTGCAGGAGGAGGTCATTTGGCCCTTCGAGCCAACACCACCATTCATTGTGATCATGGCTGATCGTCCCCAATCAATAACCCGTGCCTGCCTTCTAGCCCCTAGCCCCTAATTAAACTAACCCCTAGAGCTCTATCTAACTCTCTCTTAAATCCATCCAATGATTTGGCCTCCACTGCCCTCTGTGGCAGGGAATTCCACAAATTCACAACTCCGTGGGTGAAAAATTGACCCTGACCCTTCTGTGCCTCAGAGGCAGGTTCTCTAGAGGCTTTGACTCATATGAAAGTTTCCCAATCCTCCGGCATCCGGCTACTCTTTGCTAGAGGACATAGATTGGAGGTGTAAATAAGCAATTCACATACTCTTGAAGTGTATAACATCCTTTAATGATAGCACAGGGTATAACACACATCAGCAAGCACTGGTTACATTCTTCTACTGAACCATACCCAGGGAGGGGGAAAGCGTTGTGATTGATGTTAACTAGGCGGGGTTAATGGTACTAAGGTAGCTATATTATTGGTTGCATGCATAAACCATCTACATCCTTCCCCTTAGAAAATCAAAACAGATTGGAAGCCATGACAACAGAATTAAACAAAATCGCCATAACGAACAGGTGGCCTACTAATCCGACCTGAGCGTGTACGCGTCTCTCCACCTTCTCCCGAAAGATCAGAAGGAACAGGAGGCTGAAAAACAGCTGGGGAACCAGAGAAGGGCTGCGGGGTGGGAGAAGCGGGAGAGTCAGAACCGCGAGCGGCAGCAGGTGACCCGCGCAAGATGGGGACCGAGGCATGCAGGGAACACTGGCTGGGACGGCAGCCGGCTGTTGGTATGAGAGTGGTGGGGCATAGGGGCCCAGAGGCTGCGGCTTTGGTTCGTTCACCGCAAGCAGGTGTTGATGGCTTCTTCGGTAGATAGTCCCCTCAAAGTCGACCAGGTACGAACGAGATGAATCAGCCACCCCAACTACGGTAGCCAGATGGGAGTAACCACTGGCGGTTTGCAACCGAATTACCTGTCCAGGCAACAGAGGATCGAGTGGTCTGCACGACCGATCGTGGGAACGCCGCTGGCTGTCATGTTTCTCTTGAATGCGCCTCTGCACAGAGGCGGGCTCCAGCACCCGAGGTTGCAGCTGGCGCAGAGCATTCGGGATAGTGGGTCTGGTCATTCTGGACATCAGACGCTGAGCAGGGGACCCCATGGCCGGATCCCTGGAAACATTCCTGAGGTTCAGGAGATCCAAATACAAATCAGAGTTAGACAGTCTTGCCTGCTCCATCAGAAGCTTGGCGCTGCGGATGGCCCGTTCAGCAAGGCTGTTGCTCTGTGGGTACTCTGGGCTGCTGGTGAAATGCACGAAGTTCCACTAGTCAGCAAAAACCTTGAACCCTCGGCTGGTGAACTGCCTTCTCTTGTCAGTCTGCAACCGGACAGGAGACCCAAAGGTGGAGAAGTGTTTCTGCAGCTTATGGATAACCATCTCCGACGTGAGGGATGACAGCAAATCCACCTCGAACCAGTTTGAGTACGAGTCGACCAGGACAAGGTAGTGGTTACCATGCCACTCGAAGATGTCGGCAGCCAGCGAGGACCAAGCCAAAGCAGGAGCAGGTTGTTGCAGCAGGGGCTGTCGCTGTTGGTGTGGTGCAAGACTGTTGCACGTGGAGCAGGCAGAAACGTGGTCCCGGATATGCTTGGCCATTCCAGGCCAGTAGAACTGGCACTGAGTGTGGGCGAGTGTTGCATCGACCCTGGGGTGTCCGCTATGGGCTGCGCGATAGTAGAAATCAAACAGGGAGGACGGGACCACAACTTTATGTCCCTTGACGATAATGCCATTCTGTAGCACCAGTTCGTCGTGGACCAGGAAGAAAGGCTGTGTTTCAGTCGGCGCGCTAGAGCGCTTCGTTGGCCACCCCAATTTAATCACCACAGCAAGCCGCTGCAAAACTGGATCGGTAGCGGTGTGTTCAGCCAAGAGCTGTAACTGCTTGGTGGGAATAAAGTCAACACCCAGTACTAGCAAGTCTTCCGTTTCGTAGGGGTGGTGGGCACAGGAGGTCCGCGGGGCGCGGGATAGGGTGTCCGCAATGTGCATCTTGGTGCCCTTCTTATAGATGATATCAAAGTCGAAACGCTGGAGCTGCAGCATCATACGCTGCAGCCTGGCAGGGGCAGCATGAATTGGTTTCCAGCGGTTGGTGGTTGGTTTCGACTGTGAATTTGCTGCCAAACAGGAAGTCTCTGAACTTGGAGCAGGCGAACACTACCGCGAGCAGCTCCTTCTCAATCTGAGCATACCGCTGCTCGGTGTCCTTCATGGTGCGGGAGGCATAGGAGACAGGATGTAATGATCCATCGACAGACTGAAGGCAGGCCGTGCCCAGACCGAACTTGGAAGCATCACAGGTGACGGTGATGGGGCGGCTCACGTCGAAGAACCTCAATGTCGGTATGTTCATCAGTCTGGACTTGAGACAGTTGAAAGCCTGCTGGTGCTGTGGGAGCCAAGCCCAGGTAATATCCTTTTTTGTCAGCTGCCACCGGGGTGCACTTGGCTCACTGAGATTTGGTATAAACTTCCCAAGGTAATACACCATGCCAGGAAGCGTTGCAGTCCTGGCACGTCGGTGGGGGCTACATCTCAGAGATGGCATCCGCCTTCAAAGAGTCGAGTTTTGGTCCGTTAGAGGTGAAAACATGCCCAACATATGTGACTTCTGAGTCACGAAACTGGCACTTCTTGGGGTTCAGCTTCAGGTTGGCCTTTCGCGCCTGATCCAGGACACGGCGGAGGCTCAGGTCATGCTCAGCAATGTCCTTCCCATAGACCAGGATATCATCCACGATGATGGCACATGGCAGGTCTGAGAATATCTGCTTCATCGTTCGCTGGAACACCACGCTAACGGAATTGATGCCGAATGGCATTCGCAGAACTTGTGGAGAAGGTCGTCAGGTCAGTAGACGCTTTGTCCAATGGAATCTGCCAAAACGAGTTCTTGGTGTCTAGGACCAAAAAGACGGTGGCCTGCCCGACCTGAGCCGCCACATCCTCAACAGACCGCAGGGAGTAGTGGGGTCTCCTGATGGCAAGGTTCAAGTCCTTCAGGTTGATGCACAGACGTATTTCATTCTTGTCTTTCTTTAGTGTGGCAACCATGGTGGAGACCCAATCGATGGGCTTGCTAACAGCTTCTAGCACCCCCATTTCGACCATGTTGTTGAGCATCGCCTCGACCTTGTCTTTCATGGCGTGAGACACTCTGTGAGGTGCGCAGACTACGGGCGTCACATTTGGGTCAATGGAAATATGGTAAGTCAGTGATATAGCTTTCCCAGGTTATCGTTGAACAGATCTTGGTATTCTGCTACTGGGTCAAACGACAGTTGCACTTTGTGGACCGTGCGGTCGAAGGACACCAGGCCAAGGTCTTGGCACGCACGGTTGCCCTGCAGAGTCACACAGTCAGAATTCAAAACGTAAAAAAACAGGTTTTGCGTTGAAAAGCAAAAGTTGAAATTTGCTTTGTGTTGAAAAGGTTTATTAACAAAACATTCACTCTCGCCCCCGTGTCTAACTGAGCGACGAAGGTCTAACCATTGACAGTTATTGAAATGCTAGGATCGTTAAGCTGGCCAGGTGCATGGAGGAGGGTAAACACGCTCGACTCCTCTGGAGAACTAGTTGGTTCCTCATCGTAGGATTCTGCAATGGGAGGCTGTGAGCCATAGCTGTTATCAGATTGTGTCAGCCTGTTTAGATTAGGTCTGGAAGTCTGTAAAGCTTTCCCACGGGAGCGAGAGGTTGCAGAGAAGTGGTTTAACTTTTTACAAAAATTGCAGGCCTCACCATAGGCGGGGCATGTCGACAGTCTGTGGTGCATGTAGTTACAGTTCGGGCACCTCTTGGGCGGCAATTCACCAGGACCAGGGTTGGCATGCGGAAGAAAAGCAGTGTTTCCCATCCGAGGCTGTGGTCTCTTAAAACCAGCCAGGTTGATAGATTTATTGCCCGAATCACGGTGGTCGTCTGGAAGTTCAATGACCTCAGACATTCTGCAGGCATGCATAGCTTTGACTAACGTTAGATCTGAATCCCTTAGAAGCTCACAACGCAACTTCTGGTCACGCATGCCAGTTACTAAAATGTCTCTAGTGAGCTGGTCAGTCATGTCACTGAAATGGCACCGCTGGGCCAAATAACACAAATCAGCAATAAAACATTCAACAGGTTCATCAGGCAACTGTTTCCTTGTAAAAAATCGTGCCCTCTCAAGAATGCGGTTCAAGGGCAGGTCACAAATCTCCCTGAACTTACGTAGCAAGCAAGTGGGGTCACTCTCTGATTCTGCAGGAGTAATCACCACGTTATTCGCGTCCAGGACCTCTGGAGCATAGGTGAAAGTTCTTGCTCTCCTCATGGCATCAGGTCCGACAAGGTTGAAGAGGAGGGAGGCTTTAACAGAGTCAGGTTCGGCGCGGTGCACGACTTTGACAAAGTGGGTGAAATCAAATTCAAGCGCGGCCCAGCGCTCAGATATGTCAGCATCAAAGACAAGCTGCGCGGGCTTTCTGCAAGAAGACGCCATGGCCAGAGAGTCTGAGCACAAATAGACACAAAATCAAAAGAAAGAAATAAAACCCGATAGACAGGACACGCAGGTATCTTCCAGCTTCAACACCATGTAAATAAGCAATTCACATACTCTTGAAGTATATAACATCCTTTAATGATAGCACTGGGTATAGCACACATCAGCAAGCACTGGTTACGTTCTTCTACTGAACTGTACCCAGGGAGGGGAAAGCATTGTGGTTGATGTTAACTAGACGGGGTTAATGGTACTAAGGTAGCTATATTATTGGTTCCATGCATAAACCATCTACAGGAGGTTTCGGTTCGGGACCTTTCTTCAGACCGATTTTAGTCAGGTGGAGAAAGCTGGAGAGGAGACGGGGTGGAACTAATCCTGACAAGTGATAGGTGATACAGGTGAGAAATGATTTCATTGGCAGATGGGTGGGAAAGGGCTTGAGATGTAAAGGAGATAAAAGGGTGTTAGATAAGGAGAAGCCAGAGGAAGGGGTATCGGTGGAATGGGATGAGGAAATGGGAAAAGGAAGATCTGATGGTGGAAGAGAAATAGGGCACAGAACAGAAGGGGGGGGGGGGAGGGCTTGAATTGGATAATTCAATGTTTATACAGTTGGGTTGTAAATTATAAATGACGTGCTGTTCCTCCAGTTAAAAATACCTGTCACCTATTACCATCTATCACTTGCTAGGCTTTGTCCTGCCCCACTTCTCTCAAGCATTCTTCCTCCTACTTCATTCAGTCTGAAGGAGGGTCCCGATCCAAAATGTCACCCATCCATGTCCTCCAGAGATGCAGCATGCGCCACTGAGTAACTCCAGCACTTTGTGTATTTTCTCCAGATTCTGCAGTTCCTTGTTTCACCATTGTATCTTATTCTTTGAATCATTGTGTGGCAAATGTCAGAACACATTTCTTCACTATAAATATTAGTGATTAAGACTCCAGCTGCTATCCAACTTATTTCATCCAACTTAACAGCCAGTAGACTTTCCGTCAGACAGGCATCTGCACCACTGCACAGGGTGGCACAGCGGTGGAGGTGCCGCCTCATAGCACCAAAGACCCAGGTTTAATCCTGAATAAGGGTGCTATCTGTACAGAGTTTGTACTGTTTCCCGGTAACTGCATGGGTTTCCCCCGGGTGCTTCGGTTTCCACCAACACTCCAAAGATGTACTGGTTTGTAGGTTAATTGGCTTCGGTGAAAATTGTAAATTATCCCCAGTGTGTAACAAATATAGAAACATAGAAACATAGAAACTAGGAGCAGGAGTAGGCCATTCGGCCCTTCGAGCCTGCACCACCATTCAATATGATCATGGCTGATCATCCAACTCAGTATCCTGTACCTGCCTTCTCTCCATAACCCCCTGATCCCTTTAGCCACAAGAGCCACATCTAACTCCCTCTTAAATATAGCCAATGAACTGACCTCAACTACCTTCTGTGGCAGAGAATTCCAGAGACTCACCACTCTTTGTGTGAAAAATGTTTTCCTCATCTCGGTCCTAAAGGAATTCCCCCTTATCCTTAGACTGTGACCCCTTGTTCTGGACCTCCCCAACATCAGGAACAATCTTTCTGCATCTAACCTGTCCAACCCCTTAAGAATTTTTAAAGTTTCTATAAGATCCCCCTCAGCCTTCTAAATTCTAGCGAGTACAAGCTGAGTCTATACAGTGTTTCTTCATATGAAAGTCCTGACATCCCAGGAATCAGTCTGGTACGTGGATTGTTTGCCGGTGCGGACTCAGTGGGCCAAAAGGCCTGTTTCCACGCTGTATCTCTAAACTAAACTAAACTAAACTAAACTAAATAAACTAAAAAGCTGCACTGGGAGCAGAACAACCCATGTTTTTGTGCTTGGAAAACACAATTTGCTTTTCTAGGCCTCAGATTGAATACAACTGTGCTTTCCGTTCTCATATGTTTAATTACCACTGCTAAATGTGTTCATTTTGCATTTTTCAATCTAAATTTGCTTTTTCCCTGGTAATATTAATTGAGGCACTAATTCATAATATCTTAGCAGAGATCAGTGTTCTCTGTAACATATCATTGACATTCCTGTATCTTTTATTCATTGTACATCACTGCCATATAATGGAAATGAAACAGTCAACAGTGCTTCAAGCTGTATAATTAAACCTTTTTATAGTGAGGTTTTGAAAGGTAATAGAATCTGACACACAGGAAAATAAAGACTGCTTACATACTACAGTCATATTGAACCAATCAATATTTTTCCTCTGTGATAAACCAAATTATGTAAGAAAGCGGTCATTATCATAGCTCTTTCAGATGTTGCATCCATTCAAGTGAGTCTGATTTAAAAATATAGTATTTTGCCTTGCAGATTAATATAGTTGCTGTCATTGTACCTCATTCATTAGAAACACCAGCAACCTTTCAAAAGTCGCTGATGGCTTTGATGAAGATGGTGCTTCTAAAGTTCACCTGAATGGTTTCCCCAAATAATCCATCTAAATGTATTTTGGTCTTTTAGATATAATGGGGGCTGTACCAGCACCATTTGGAGCAGTGTGCATGAATTGTAAAGTCATAACATTTTAAGATCATAAGTGATAGGTGTAGAATTAGGCTATTCGGCCTATCAGGTCTATTTCCTCCTAACTCCATTTTCCTGCCTTCTCCCCACAACCTCACCCGCACTAATCAAGAGATCGATGCAACATATGAAACAGACCTTATCGGCATACCTAGTTTGTGCCGACCAGCGATAGCCGCATATTTACACTATCCTACACACGCACTCGGGACAATTTTTTTTACATTTACCAAGCCAATTTATCAAAATACTTGTATGTCTTTGGAGTGTGGGAGGAAACTGAAGATCTCAGAGCAAACCCACGCGGTCACTGGGGGAACATACAAACTCCACACAGATAACGTCCACAGTCGGGATCAAGCCTGGGTCTCCGGCGCTGCAAGCTCTGTAAGGCAGCAACTCCACCGCTGTGCCAGCGTGTCGCCCTAGTTGATGAGTTGCTGTGTAGTTGGCTAGCTGCCGTGTAGTTGTTTCATGTTGGTCAGTGTGGGCAAGTTGGGCCAAAGGGCTTGTTTCCACTCTGTAGGATGCTATGACTTTAACATGTGGAGGAAACCCACATGGTCACAGTGAGATGTGCAAACTCCACACAGACAGCACCAGAAGTTGGGATTGAACTTGGGCCACTGCAGCTGTGAAGCAGCAGCTCCACTACCTGAGCCATTGTATATTTATTACTTATTTTCAAATTTTTAATCAAAGGATAATAAATGTGGCTAAAACAACCATTTACAAGACAGGTATCTTGGCTTCAAACTTACCTGTGTAGGCCAATGATATACATTAAAAAAACTGTGTATTTTTGCTTCTGAGCAATGACACAACTGCTGCAGTAGAAACAGATTGGATTGGTAATTCACCCACCTTCCAGCCTATCAGCTTGCATTTTTTTTCCTTTGGCAATTCAATTAGTCGTTGCAAGTCGTTGTCCTGTTATTTGCTGCCCAAATTGGACGTTACTGTTGAGGAGATGATCTTATGGTAACAGCAGATGGTGGTGAGTCATATGACTGAAGATGCAGTGAGACACATTTTGATAAGCATACTCAAACAGGCAGTGCTGGCAAGTTATTGTATATATGCTCAGTTGTTTAATGGCCAATGCCAATTTGTTGACAGTAAAATTTTGATCCTGTGCATTCAACGTCATCGTAAAATAGTTACAACAGATGACACTAAAGTGGGTGGTATTGTAGATAATGACGATGGTTGTCAAAAGTTGCAGCAGGATCTTGATCGGTTGGGGAGATGGGCTGAGGAATGGTTGATGGAATTTAATATAGAGAAGTGTGAGGCGTTGCACCTTGGACAGTCTAATAAGGCTAGGACTTAGGGCTCAGGGGAGTGTTTTAGAACAGAGTAATTGAGGAGCGCAGGTACATAGTTCCTTGAAAGTGACATCACAATAGATAGGGTGGTCAAGAAGGCTTTTGGCACATTGGCTTTCATCAGTCAGAGTGTTGGGTATAGAAGTTGGGAGGTCATGTTGCAGTTCACAAGTTCACAAGTTATAGGAGTAGAATTAGGCCTTTAGGCCCATCAAGTCAACTCCGCCATTCAATCATGGCTGATCTCTGCCTCCCAATCCCATTTTCCTGCCTTCTCCCGATAACCTTTGACCCCCGTTCCAATCAAGAATTTGTCTAAATCTGCATTAATATCAGATGTTATATCAGACGTTGGTGAGGCTGCAATTAGAGTATTGTGTTCAGTTTTAGTCACTATTTTATAGGTAAGATGTTGTCCCGAAGAACTATGCGTGCGGCAGGAGTGTCCTGGGGAGTCGCACAGGCCTGATCCACCCGCCGAACAACCACGCCACCGACAAACAGAACGACGACCGAAGACCGGAGCACGCCCCAGTAGGCTGGACTCGCTCCACAGGGCTTCTACAGGACCGCGGTGAAGCCGGGCGGTGAGACCTGTCTGGGCTGAAGAAGCCTCAGCGGTGGGGGCGATGGGAGCCTCGATGGGAGCGGTGGCAACGATAGCCTTAGTGGTGGTGGGGCCTCACGATCGATGAGCGTGGGGGGGGGTGGGAAGATAATCGGGACCCGACGTGGGAGTCTGCCGTGAAGAACAACGGAGAAACCAGTGCGGGGGGACCGCCGTGAGGAGTGGTGGGAGAACAAAGGGGGACCCGGTGTGTAGGAGGGGGCCACTCTAGTTAAGAATCCTCTACCCAAGGGATAAGTCTGTGTTTGTTTGTTTGTGTGTTCATTTGTTCCGGTTTAGGCGTCAGTTGTTTGTCTTTTTCTTTTTGTTTTCACTTTTTATTTCAAGTTTTTGTATACCTTGCTTGTTGTGACTGTTGGCAGACCAATTTCCCTCCAGGGGTGGCTAAAGTTTTATCGTATTGTGTCATATCGTATCGTCACGCTGGAAAGGTTGCAGAGAAAGTTTACGAGAATGTTGCCAGAACTCGAGGACCCGAACTATAGTGAGAGGTTAAGCAGGGTATAATTTTATTCGTTGGAGGGCAGGGGGGTGAGTGGTTATTTTATAGAGGTGTACAAGATCAAGAGAGGAATAAATCAGGTAAATGCATAGTCTTTTGCCCAGAGTAGGGGAATCAAGAAGAAGAGGACATATGTTTAAAGTGAGGGGGAAAGATTTAATAGGAACTGGAAGGGTAATCTTTTTTACACAAGGGTGGTTTGTGTATGGAAAGAACTGCTGGAGGAGGTAGTTGAGGCAGGTATTATCCTAATGTTTTTAGAGGGTTATGGGCAGAAAGGAACTGCAGATGCTGGTTTACATTGGAGACACAAAATGCTGGAGTACCACAGCAGGACATGCAGCAACTTTGGATAGAAGGAATGGGTGACATTTCAGGTCGAGACCCTTTTTCAGACCAAGGGCCAAGCACAAGCTGGTGAGACTAGTATAGATGGGGCTTGCTGGTCGCTGTGGGCAAATTTGGATCAAAGGGCCTGTTCCATGCAGTATGATTCTGTGTCTCTATGACTCTATCTATGCAATCAATCACAATCACAATAATAGTTTATTAGCCAAGTATGTTTTGCAACATACGAGGAATTTAATTTGCCAAGTCAGTCATACAAATAAAAACAATGGAACGCACAAAATACATTTTAACAAAAAACATCCACCACAGTGCCTCCTCCACATTCCTCACTGTGATGGAAGGCGCAAAAAGAGTTCAATCTCTTTCCTTCTTTTTTCTACCGTGGTCGGGGGCCTCGAGTGTTCCGTCGACGGGATGATCTTGACTCCCATAGCCGGCGGCGTTTGGGCTCATCGGGGCGATCAGCTCCTGCATCTGGGGGGGAGGATGTCAGCTCCCCCGCGCCGAGCGATCGGACCCCGGGTCGGGACTGTCAAACCACTGCATCGTTGGAACTCCCAACTCGGCCTTTCCCGAGACTGTGAGCTCTCGATGGTAAAGTCCGCAGGCTGCGGTTTGAGCGATCCTAGGCAAGGCTCCAATGTTAAGTTCACGCCCCGCAGTTGGTATCAAAGTCAGTCCGAGGAGGCCTCCAGCTCCATCGATGTTAAGCCGCAGAGCGACCAGAGATATGATCCGGAAAATAATCACATCTCCGGCAAGATAAGGGACTGAAAACATTGTTTCCCCTGACCCCATCGCCCTCCCCCACATAAAACAAACTGGAGAACATTTACATAAACTTTTAAAACACACAAAAAAAAATTAAAAATGCACAGACTATTGGCAGGGTTGCCAATCTATGAATTAGTTGGGAAATTAAAATCAATGATTACGCTCAAAAGAATGAATCAGTTTTGGTTAAGATGGTGTAGATGTAATGTTGATGAATTTGCAGTATTAATACAGCAATCTGACAGCTAAAGAATTAATATATTAACCATATAACCATATAACCATATAACAATTACAGCACGGAAACAGGCCTTCTCGGCCCTTCCAGTCCGTGCCGACCACTCATTTTCCCCTAGCCCCATCTACCTGCACTCAGACCACACCCCTCCATTCCCTTCCCGTCCATATACCTATCCACTTTACTTTTAAATGTTAAAATCGATCCTGCCTCCACCACTTCTGCTGGAAGCTCATTCCACACTGCTACCACTCTCTGAGTAAAGAGGTTCCCCCTCATGTTGCCCCTAAACTTCTGTCCCTTAATTCTCATGTCATGCCCTCTTGTTTGAATCTTCCCTACCCTCAATGGGAAAAGCTTATCCACGTCAACTCTGTCTATCCCTTTCATCATTTTAAAGAACTCAATCAAGTCCCCCCTTAACCTTCTGCGCTCCAAAGAATAAAGACCTAACTTGTTCAACCTTTCTCTGTAACTTAGTTGCTGGAACCCAGGCAACATTCTAGTAAATCTCCTCTGTACTCTCTCTATTTTGTTGACATCCTTCCTATAATTAGGCGACCAAAATTGTACATCATACTCCAGAATTGGTTTACCGATGCCTTGTACAATTTTAACATTACTTCCCTAATCTTATATTCAATGCTCTGATTTATAAAGGCCAGCACACCAAAAGCTTTCTTTACCACCCTATCTACATGCGATTCCACCTTCAGGGAACTACGCACAGTTATTCCTAGATCCCTCTGTTCCACAGCATTCCTCAATTCCCTACCATTTACCATGTACGTCCTATTTTGATTTGTCCTGCCAAGATGTAGCACCTCACACTTATCAGCATTAAACTCCATCTGCCATCTTTCAGCCCACTCTTCCAAATGGCCCAAATCTCTCTGTAGACTTTGAAAATCTACTTCATTATCCACAGCACCCCCTATCTTAGTATCATCTGCATACTTACTTATCCAATTTTCCACCCCATCATCCAGATCATTGATGTACATGACAAACAACAGTGGACCCAACACAGATCCCTGAGGCATCCCACTGGTCACTGGCTTCCAACCTGACAAACAGCCATCCACCATTACTCTCTGGCATCTCCCATTCAGCCACTGTTGAATCCATCTTGCTACTCCGCCATTAACACCCAAAGATTGAACCTTCTTAACCAACCTTCCATGGGGAACCTTGTCAACGGCCTTACTGAAATCACTAAATTAAAGACTAAAATCCCAACACCGCTTTCAGTGAGACCTCACTCCTCCATATGTGCAATGTTTGAGGGCTGCCAATGTTTTGCCAGTTTCGCTGGTTCTTCAGAATTAAGTAATTTGATGAAATTCTAAGCAATCTGTGAACAATTCTCGATGCAACATGCCCTGAAAATGTTGGTGCTACTGATCTAATGCATATTATTATACCAATCTGTGGAGTTCATGAGGGAAAGTGTGGTAGAGAGGATGAAGGCCTGGTTAGGTAACTCGAATGCCCAGGAACAAAGAAACTAGTGGACATCACAGGTCCCATCCATGATCAAAGGAATCTACAGAATGTGCTTCCGATAAAGGCAACTAATAACATCAAAGAACAGCATCATCCTGTCCACACTATTGTTTCACTAATACCAATGGGAAGACAATACAAGAACCTGAAAGAACAGTTTCTTCCCATTCACAATCAGGCACTTGAACCACACTGCACAATCCTAGCTACAACACTAGCTCAGACACAATCTACTATGGACTTTGTTTTAGTTGCACTGCATACTTCAGTTTTGCACTATTATGGTCTGGTTATCTTGTATTACCAATGATTAGTTTATTATATTATTGATTATTCTATATTTATTTGTATGTTTTGCCTGCAACCTGCAACAAGCAAGAATTTATCTGTTCCATTCTCAATGCATATGACAGTTTGAAATCCACTTGGACAGGTACATGTGTGGGAAAAGTTTGGAAGGACATGGGCCAAATGTGGGCATCCCGGTCAGCATGGATGTGTTGGGCTGAAGAGCCTGTTTTTGTGCAGCATGACTGACTCTATGGCAATGGCTCTATGACTCTTGACACACTTGACAGTAAGTTGTAGCCATTTTCTTGAAAATATTTCCTAATCTACCTGATTAGTGCAGTTTTCAGAATACATGCTATTTGTACAGATGTAGTTTTGTTTTAATAGTGTGCATTTAGCAAACTGGTCAGGTCCACTGCATATCTAGTATGATACCCATGGGTTGTGATATTGATCAATATATGCAATTAAATAAAGAATCAGTTGAAGGTCCTAATCAAAATTATATTGGCTTGGTTTCAGTTTATTTTCCAGTGGATATCAACTCAAAGAAAATTAATCTGATTTGCAGCACCTAGTGGGACTAATTGCCAATTTTCATAATCCGGTTTGTAAGCAGATGGGACTGAGCTGGGATCTTAAACCATCAAATAAAGTCAGTAGCTAATAAATGTGAATGCTCAGTCGATAAAATTGAATTAAGATGTGGGAGATATATTAAATTCTGTGATCGGTTCAAAAACATGGAAGATTTATTTCATTCTTTAAACTCCCTCTGAATATTGCGCATCTAGCATCAAACTGTGGTCTCACAGTATCTACTTTCCATTGAACACTGGAGAGGGTATGCAAGCAATCAAACAAATTACTATTTTCTTTTCAGATTAGGGCAGAGGGCAACTTCCATCCATTGCTCCAGAAGTGTCTTGCAAATTTGATTAGTTATTACTTTTAAACTAGTAAGTTTTTGGAAAACTCAAAACACAGACATTAAAATATTCCTGCTAAATGCAGTATTTCTGAACCATACCATACTGGCCGCATGAACTTTCCTATCCATGTCTATTGAGACACAGTTAGACAGATGCATGGATAGGACAGGTTTGGAGGGATATGCACCAAGCGCAGGCAAGTGGGACTAGTGTAGCTAGGACATTGTTTGCCAGTGTGGGTGAGTTGGGCCGAAGGGCCTGTTTCCACACTGTATCACTGTATGACTCTATGACTCTATTGGAAAAATATGAACTATGTCAATAAATTCATCTGCACATTTTGTTCATGCATTACCATGACTGATTTTGATCTTGGACACACTGCAGCAAAATTCAGCTGTGTTGGATGCTTCAGGTTTAAGGTGCTTTTACCTTATGTTGCTCATTTAATCATGTAAAGAACTTTGCAGAGAACCCAGGACTGGAATTTTGTTTTTAATGTTCGATGATGAAAATGATAATAAACACACAAAATGCAGGCAAGAGAAGAGAGAATCCAGGATTGGAGCTGGGCCTCAGTGGTTGGAATCGGGTGGAGAATTAAAGTGGAATACAGGTCCTAATTAGGGATGTGAGGTGATTCTGGAGATGAGCATTTTGAGGATGTTGGGTGGTTCTGGAGATTGGAGCTGGAAGAAGAGGCTTTCCTGAAGATTACGGAGGGACAGGGATTGCAATAGTTTGGGATCTGAGGTGCTTTATACAGTTACAGTACATTTACTTAACTTCTATTTTAAGTGTGACTTATTTAATGTTAGTCTCGCAGCTTTGGGTTGGGACTTGTGCTTAACATAAAACTGCTCTGGTCAAGTACATAGAACATAGAACAATTCAGTGCAGGAATAGGTCCTTCAGCCCCCAACATCTGTGCTGAACAAATGCCATTTTAAACTAATTTTCTCCGCCTGCAAATGATCCATATCTCTCTTTTCCCTGCATTTCCCTGTGCCTATCTAAATGTCTCTTAAATGCCACTATCGTATCTGCCTCCACCACCACCCCTGGCAGCGCATTCCAGGCACCCACCACTCTTGTGTAAAAACCTTGCTCCCCACATCTCTTTTAAACTTTCCCGTCTCGTGTAAAGCTATGCCCTCTAGTTCTTGACATTCTCAAACTTTGAACAGGGTTACTTAGAAACATAGAAAATAGGTGCAGGAGTAGGCCATTCAGCCATTCGAGCCTGCACTGCCATTCAATATGATCATGGCCAATCATTCAACTCAGTATCCTGTACCTGGCTTCTCTCCATACCCCCAGATCCCTTTAGCCACAAGGGCCACATCTAACTCCCTCTTAAATATAGCCAATGAACTGACCTCAACTATCTTCTGTGGCAGAGAATTCCAGAGACTCACCACTCTCTGTGTGAAAAATATTTTCCTTATCTCGGTCCTAAAGGAATTCCCCCTTATCCTTAAACTGTGACCCCTTGTTCTGGACCTCCCCAACATCGGGAACAATCTTCCTGCATCTAGCCTGCCCAACCCCTTAAGAATTTTGTAAGTTTCTATAAGATCCCCCCTCAATCTTCTAAATTCTGGCGAGTAGAAGCCAAGTCTATCCAATCTTTCCTCATATGAAAGACCTGACATCCCAGGAATCAGTCTGGTGAACCTTCTCTGTACCCCCTCTATGGCAAGAATGTCTTTCCTCAGATTTGGAGACCAAAACTGTATGCAATACTCCAGGTGTGGTCTCACCAAAACCCTGTACAACTGCAATAGAACCTCCCTGCTCCTATACTCAAATCCTTTTGCTATGAATGCTAACATAATATTCGTTTTCTTCACTGCCTGCTGCACCTGCATGCCTACTTTCAATGACTGGTGTACCATGACACCCAGGTCTTGTTGCATCTCCCCTTTTCCTAATCGGCCACCATTCAGATAATAGTCTACCCTCCTGTTTTTGCCATCAATTTATCCACATTATACTGCATCTGCCATGCATTTGCCCACTCACCCAGCCTGTCCAAGTCACCTTACAGCCTCAGAGTATCCTCCTCACAACTAACACTGCCCCCCAGCTTTGTGTTATCCTCAAACTTGGAGATGTTGCATTCAATTCCCTCGTCCAAATCATTAATATATATTGTAAATAGCTGGGGTCCCAGCACTGAGCCTTGCGGTACCCCACTAGTCACTGCCAGTCATTCTCAAAAGGACCTGTTTACTCCTACCCTTTGCTTCCTGTCTGCCAGCCAGTTCTCTATCCACATCAATACTGAACCCCCAATACCGTGTGCTTTAAGTTTGTATGGTAATCTCTTATGTGGGATTCAGCCTGTTCAGCCTGTCTAATACCTCTCATAATTTTACATACTTCTATCTGGTCTCTCCACAACGTCTGATGCTCCAGAGAAAACAATCCAAGGAAACTCATACATGGTTGTTTCAAGAATGATCCAAAACAGGTGTTCCGAGGGCAACAACCTTGAGTTCTACCATAACAGTGAAAAGGGATAAGAACCTTCACCACATGGACTGTGATTTACCTCAGGAATTAACAAATACCAATATAGCAATTCTTCAGCCAGAATTTAGCTACTGCCTAATGCACCATGAGGTGAATTGCTAAGCAATAGCAGTTCAATGCACAATTATATAAAGGGCTTAGACAATACCTTTCAATCAAAATTAAATCATTTAGAATCTGAAAAAAAAGAGAGATTGGTGATAGAAAATGCCTTCACCTAGTAATTTTGGAGACAGAACTTATCTGAAGGTCAACTGCAAAGGAAGGGTAATAGAGAAAAAAAAAGAAAATGAATGCTTCTGTTTAATCCTTATTAACCTTTACATAATTTTGAAGCTATGTTCAATACTGTTCAAAAATCATGTACTTTTCAGAGCTGAAACTCATTTAAATTAATGCGGTTACTCAGATTTAAATTTTAGTGTGCATAAATTGACAGCTATCAGAAAGGCCATCTTCGCTAAATGTTACGTGAAAATTGCAATTACGTATCAGCTTTACTCGAAGGCATTTGATTGTCAGTGGCACATGCAGATTTAATTTAATATTGATCAAATATACTTTTTTTTCAGACTGAGAAGACTCCCCTTAAAGGTTGATCTCTCATGTCTCTGTGGGCTTTCCAGCTAATTGCGGCAAGGTTTTAAATAGGTGAATAGAACAGATATGGTTTTAGGACGCAGCTCCTCTGATTAATAATTTTGAGATTTAATTTTGTCTTCAGTCAAGTGAAAGGTCAAAGTCTTTAATTTCAGAATCCAGCAAGAAGGTATCTCATTTTTCCCAGCACAATAGTAATGCAAAATTAGATTAACAAATGGCCGCGATTTCATGCTACCAATGCCATTTGTAAACTTATATGGTAGTTTGTACTCTTGCATGCATTGAAGTAACTGCAAGCATGAAGCTAATGTCATGTTTTCAAGAGAGAGTGTTAGATTTAGCTCTTAGGGCTAATAGAATCAAGGGATATGGAGAAAAATCAGGAACTGGGTACTGATTTTGGATGATCAGCCATGATCATATTGAATCAAAGAGCTCAAAGGGCCAAATGACCTGCACCTATTTTCTATGTTTCTATGCCCACTGAAACCATGTCAGTCACAGGATTTGTGCAACCAAGTTGCTCCCAGACCAAATAAGCATTTCCCTGATGATGGCTGAATGCCCCAACCTATGCACTGCCATAACCTTGCACAACTGAAAGTTACTTTGTCTAGTTTATTGTCTCGTGTACAGTGAAAAGCTTTTAGTTTAGTTTGGATTAGAGATACAGCATGGAAACAGGCCCTTCGGTCCACTGAGTCAGCACCGACTAGCAATCCCCATTTCCTACATGCACTACGGACAATGTTTACAATTTTACCAAGCCAATTACACAACAAACCTTTATGTCTTTGGAGTCTGGGAGGAAGCCGGTGGTCCCGGAGAAAACCCACGCAGGTCACGGGAAGAATGTACAGACTCCATATAGACAGCACCCATAGTCAGGATTGAATTCGGGACTCTGGCGCTGTAAGGCTGCAACCCTTTGCTGCACCACATGCTGGCCTTTTGTTGCGTGTTAACCAATCAGCGGAAATAAAATAAATGATTACAATCGAGCCATCCACAGTGTACTGTTACAAGATAAGGGGGATCCCGTTCAGTGCAAGATAATGTCTAGTAAAATCCAATTAAATATAGTCTGACGGCCTCCAATGAGGTAGACAATAGCTCTCTAGTGGTGATCAAATATCATCAGCTCAACAGTGGTAGAGTTGCTGCCTTACAGCGCCAGAGTCCAGGGTTCAACCTTAACTACAGGTGCTGTCTGTACATTCTCAATGTGGCCTGCATGGGTTTTCCCCGGGTACTCCGGTTTCCTCCCACACTACAAAGATGTATCAGTTTGTATGTTAATTGGCCTCGGTAAAGATTGTAAACTGTCCCCCTAGCATGTAGGATAGTGTAATTGTATCGGGTTCGCTGGCCAGCATGGACTCAGTGGGCCGAAGGGTCTGGTTATGTGCTCTGTATCTAAACTAAACTAAACTAAACTAAACTAAACCTTCAGACTGAGCAGTGAGCCCCAGAGAAGAACAAACTGCTGGGAAAGGAAGGGGCAGAGGAGGAGTTCTAAGCACAGATCCAGTCCTGCCTAAGGAACTGTTCAAGGAACTAATACCATTGCTGAACTCCAGTGAGGCACAGAAGATTGGGCCCCTCCATCCATCTTTGTAAACCAAAACTGCATCCCAATCAGTGCGGAGAAGGTGTATATAAGAAACTATGGTGAAAATGATAAGGCAGCTTGCACACTCCTTTGAATAACAGCAATCACAGAAACAATTCACCAATATCCTCATTAAAGTGGCTGTAATGGCAATTTCTTAACTTTCCAATGTCCAACTTTTGATTGCCATTACCACTCGGGGATGTAGAAGAGATATAGCTTACGCACTAGTCGATAGCAAAAACGAATCTCCCAGTCGTTGTTTCTTGATTAATTGGTCTTTTATTGAAGTAGTACAAACAAAGAAGTGATTCATATTGTATTTCTTATTCCAATACAAATTGTAACTTATCGTTCTTACTAACTGTTTCATTCGTATTGTGTCATATAGAGTCGTGTGAGAGTGAGAGTGGTTAAAAACTGTCTCAACCATCCCTTGAATTTAAACTGAATCCCAATCTCTTTGGCTACGCTAGCTTCTGCAGATGAAGACACGCCCTACTACGTATCAAATCCCACCCACAAGCATACAAAAAAGATAAAACTAGAAATATCTAGACATAGCTATAATAGTAAGATTAAATGAGAACTTACCAGTTTGAAGTTTGATCTTTATTTTATGAGGAGTTACGATGAGGGGTTACGTGAAGACTCCGCCAGCACGCATGCGCGACATTCTTCAAAGCAGTGGTGTGAAATCACAGACAGCAACGTAGACTAATATAGTAAGATAAGAGAGAACTTTCATACCAGTTGATCTTTATAATAGAGGGTTTGGGAGCGGAGGGCACGTAATCCCTCATCGTAACTCCTCATAAAATAAAGATCAAACTTCAAACTGGTAAGTTCTCATTTAATCTTACTATTTTACTTCGGAGTCACGAGAGTGACTACGTGAAGATTTCAAAGCTCTGTGATTTCATGCCCTGGAACACCCCATGCTCACACACTGCTATGCTGGGATAAGAGGATGAACGTATTTCAGACATGACACTGGCTGAAAAACAAAATAGGTATTTATTCATACCAAAAACAAAATATATATCCCATATAGGGTAATTATTTAGCAGAACTCAAAATTCTTCCTGCAAAAGAGTCGGGAGAGGCCACGGGTTTGTTATAAAAGCGTTGAAACGTCTTCTCATTGCTCCAACCCGCTGTGGCCAAGATGTGGTCCATGGGTACTTCCATCATCCTAGCCGCCGAAGTGGATGCTGCCCTGGTGGAGTGAGATTTAAAAATATTAGTGTCCACCCCCGCCGCATCCAGTACCACCCTTAACCATCTAGATATGGTTTGCACCGTGCCTTTGTGGTGGGGCTTTTTGTGGCTTATAAGCATAGCTTTCTCCGTGCCCCTGAGAGACTTGGTGACTGAAATGTAACGTGATATCAAAGTGACGATGCAGAGTCGAGTATCTGCTGGATAGGCTAGAAACTCTAATGTATGTCCAGACGATCCGGGTCGATCTTGTTTTAACAGCCCCTGCATATGAAAAGTGATTTTGCCATTGGAGATAGTCATGGCATCCAGATTTAACTTGTGCAGGGACTGGACCCGTTGTGCCGTGACATGTGCCATAATCATTACCATTTTGTAGGTGAGTTTGTCCAAGGTGAGCCCCGAGTTTGTTGTCCATCCTCGCAACATAGTCAATACTATGCTGATATCCCACGTGTGGTTGTATCTGGGCCTGGGGGGATTGGAATTAAATATTCCTCTCATTAGCTTAGACACTAATGGATGTGATCCAATGCCCAGTTGATCACTCCCCTTGCCCAGATAGGTTGATAGGGCACTCCTGGCACAATTAATGGCACTGTAGCTTAATCCTTCATCGTAGTGAAGGGTAGCCAGGAATTCCAGAACTTCCGTGATGGTAGCCGATTCGTAGGTTGTGTTTGTTGTAGAGCAGAACACTTCCCACTTCCTGATGTAGGTCAGGTACTGTTTCCTAGTGGACTCCCTGCATGACGCTGAGATGGTATCTATTGTTCTGTTGGTGAGTCCGTATCCCAGAAGTGGCCGTTTCAGAATCTGCAAATCAACAGGTCCATGCGGTCATGACATGGATGGTGTTCCCCTGTGACGGGATGTATTAATAGGCTAGGTCGTTTGTTGACCCGAATACAAGGTTCTGTGGCCATCTTCTGTACCGCTGGGAACCATGGTTGGGTAGGCCAGTCGGGCACAACCAAAATACCCGATGCGGAGTCTTGTCTGATTTTTTGCAAGACCCGACTGATGAGGCAGAAGGGGGGAAAGGCATAACAGAACAAATCCCCCCAATGTAGCGTGAAAGCGTCCATTGCTACTGCCCCTGGGTCTGGTTCCCAAGCAACATATGTTGGCAGTTGGTGATTTAATCTGGATGCAAAAAGGTCGATATCTGGTGTCCCATAACGTTCTACAATATCTGTGAACACTTTCCGATCCAACATCCATTCTATGTTGTCGTTGAATTTGCGTGACCTGGTGTCTGCCACTGTGTTTAGCTTACCTGGAAGGTAAGTGGCTGAAATCCAAATTTCCCTTTGCAGACACCAGTGCCAGATATTATTAGCCAATTCATCACATGATATCGACTTTATTCCACCCATATGATTAATATAAGCCACCACTGTGGTGTTGTCAATTTGTAATCTAACATGTACTTGGTGCATGTCTGAGCAGTATGCCCTAAGGCCATGAAATGCTCCCAGTATTTCTGAATAATTAATCCCCAATGTTTCAAATAGGGTTAGCTCTTGTGCACTCCATCTGCCTCCACAACTAGTGGTGATATTAGTTGCTCCCCAACCTTTGGCACTGGCATCAGTTTGTAAGATGACCGAGGGATTTATGATAGTGATGGGTTTGGAACAGAATTAAGCATTTTCCATCCACCAATTTAATTCAATTCTTGCCTTTTCTGGTAACTTCATAGGCCTGTCGAAATGGCCTGCATGACTTTTGAGAGCTATAATTGTAGCTCTTTGTTGGTTTTGATAATGTAATGGTCCGAATTGTGCTGCGGGAAAAGCAGCCACTATCTTCCCAATTACCCTGGCCACCTGCCGTATGGATGGATCCCTGATGCCAGTAAGGCTCCTGCAAGCTTCTATCAAGTCCACCACCTTGTTCGGTGGTAAGGTGATAGACATTTGCACCGAGTCAATGGTGAACCCCAAGTAATCCATGGTAGTAGAGGGTTCCAACTTTGATTTATCTGGATGTATGATGAACCCCAGCTTTTGAAAGAGATGTTTTGTGGCTAGAACTGCCAATGTAGCCGTTTCCAAATTCTCCCCGACAATGAGGATATCATCATGGTAGGCCATAACAGTATGGTTTAGTTTCCTTAAATAGGCCAAAGCTGGTTTCAATATTTTGGTGAACAGCCTGGGTGCTGATGATAACCCATTGGGTAAGGCTTTATATTGCCATAATTGTCCCATCCAGATAAATTTAAGGTATTTCCTATGATCCTTGTGTATTGGCACTGAATAGTATGCATCTTTAAGGTCAATGCATGCCATGTAGTACCCATTAGCTATTAGCTGTCTAGCTGTGTCAAAAGTGTCCATTTTGAAATGAACATACTGAACAGAAGTATTCAGTTCGGTCAGATCTATGATTATGCGGCACCCGCCATCTTTTTTATTTTTGGTAAATATATTAGATACGAACTCCTGAGATCCTCTGGTGGTTCTCTCAATTACCCCTTTACTAATTAGTCTTAATAGTTCAGCATGGCCCGCCGTTCTTTCTTTTTGTGAAAGTATAAACTTTCGGCTAGGCGAATGCTGGACCGGGGTAGGGAGTTCGTAAATGAATTCAATTTTATAGCCCTGAATACTTCCGAGTATGTAAGGATCAGAGGTAAAAGTGCGCCATACTTCATAAAACAAGTGCAACCGGCCTCCCACATAAGATGAATTTAGACAAGCAATGTTCCTGGGGGAGCCAGACCCACCTACCTCCAAGGTTATTGCTGGTGTTGTGGTCTTTGCCCTTGTTTCTTCTGTTGAGTTGCTGCGTTGTAGGGGTGGCGCATTTTCCAAGAAGGCCAGGCTGGGCCATGGCCTAAAAAAGACCGTTGTGCAGGTGGGCCGGCCTTCGAGCTTTCACCACCGGACGGTCTGTTGTGATATCGCTGTCCGGTGGGTGTGTAGGGGTGCTGCCGCTGTTGGTAGTGAGGTTTGGAGGTACTGGGTACCTTAATCAGGCCTATGGCCTTGGCCTCCTCGTCCAGGTCTTTCACCTGTTTGGGGAGGTTATCCCCGAACAGCAGATTTGGTGGTTGAGCGTTACCTGGTCTGCATAACCCCGCAAACTTGGGGTTAAGTGCCGGTTTGATAATGCTCTTCCTGTAGTTATTTATTTCGTACTGTGTGTTACACAGCAAGGCCAGAGCATCCTGTAGTTCTTCCGGTAACTCTATTCCCACCGCAGTTCTGGCCACTGCCGTAATCCCGGCGGTCAAAAGTTTCAGGATCCACTGAAGTTTGACTTCTTGCCCTCTAATCGTAGGGCTCATGTTCCCCCATATAGGGTTATTCACCGCAGGAACAGTCAGTGAGTTACAATTTTCAGGAGCAAGATACTTATCAGCTGTTGCATTGATGGCTTGCTCCTGAAGCTGGTTTGTAGTCATATAATTGATACTAACTGCCAGCTTTGGGTGGATAGGTAGGCCTTTTTGAGAAGGAACTGCATGCTTGTTTACCATATCCAGTAACTCTTCTTGCACCCCTGACACTGTTGGTTGTTCAGCCAACTCCCCCTCTTCAGGGTCAGCCCAGTTCTGACCCCCAATGCTCCCCTGCGAAGAGGGCGAGACATTAGGCAGTCCATGATAGGATCCTGCCGTGGGCCTGCGAAGAGGCCCACCGTGACTCTGCCCCTGCAAAAGCAGGTCACGCTGGAGCAATTGCTCCACCATCCGCTCCATGCGGGAAAGACGACCCCCGTCGCTATCAGCGAACGGGGTGTCCTCGGGACTGGACCCAGCTGGGTCGGCGGCCCCGTCCGACTTTCGGGTGGATTTACCGCCCGACCGCGGCGTATCTGCGGCCCTCATAGGCGAAAAGTCGGGAGCTGCGGGTAACACCTGCAGCTCAGGAGAAGCGGCACGCTGCTGGCTGCTCTCCATGGTAGCAGCTCTTGCCGCTGCTCTTTTCGATTTCCGCGACTCCATGTAGAATTCCTGAAAAAACAAGTATACACTGAGTCGCCACGCTCACCACTCCGGTGAGACTTACCTTTCGTAAGTTTTTTAAACTTACGCTGGAGGAGCCCCGCTCCTCCCGACTGTCGCTTCCGCATGCGTACGACGATATGTCGCGCATGCGTGCTGGCGGGGTCTTCACGTAGTCACTCAGGGGACTCCGAAGTAAAATATACTAACTTAAGCATAAATGGCTCCTACATGGGAGTTTCAAGAAGAAGAAATATGAATTGGAAACTTGTATGGGGTGTTGTGACTACTTACTGAGGCAGAGCGGTCTGAGATTTACTTCACATCTTTTTAGTCGTAGCTAGTCGAAGCTGGTCTTCAACATATTTGAAGGGGGTCAAAGGAGGTCTTCTACGTAGTTGAAGGAGGTCTTCAACATGTCATTTTTTCAAACTCTTCTAAACTCGCCAATTAGGTTGCTCAAGTGGGACAGCCCCTTTCATCTCTCAACTTGAATCAATGTCCTATTGTTAATTCCCCAACTCTGGGTAACATACCCTGCCTATTCCCCTGATGATCTTATACACCTCTGGAAGATCACCCCCTCAGCTTCCTGTGGTCCAAGGAATAAAGTCCTAGCTTGCCCAACCTCTCGCAAAAGCTCAGGCCCTCAAGACCATGCAACATCCCTGTAAATCTTCTCTGCACTCTTTTCAAGCTCAAGAAATCTTCTCTGCACTTTTTCCAGCATGTATTGTGTTTTTATTCAAGTATTCTGAACTAGTCCATGTTATTTTGTTTTGGAAATCCGTCTACTCTTACTTCATTTCTGGGCCATAATCCTGTTAGTTTTACAATATCACAGTGGGCAGAGATTGCTGCAATTCCCACACAAGCAGCAATGACAGATCCCAGCTAAAATTTCATTATGTGCTTTTAGTCATCAGTGTATTAATGTATATTTTTGAAATTCAATCCATGTTATATTTTCAATCATGTAGGAATCTCCTCCACTTTCAATATTCTGAAACGATTGCCCACTCTTGGTTTGAACGTGCTTTTATCTCCACCAACTACTGCCTTTTTTCAAGGTATTTTCACACTTTCCTGCTGGAATTCTGTCAATATAGCCTCAGTCAATATAGTGCCCATCGTTAACTTTGTACTCCACAATCCTTCAAGGTGTAAAGAAAAGGAGTAGGAAGGAACTGCAGATGTTGGTTTATACTGAAGATAGTCACAAAATGCTGGACTCAAAGGTAGTCTGACAGTATCTCGGGAGAAAGTAAATAGGTGCCATTTTGGACCTATCTTCAGACTCGCACCTCTGGAATAAGTGACTTACTGTGTAGAAAGGGACATGTAAAGAAAATAAGTTGTGCTGAGCATTGCAATCTCAGATGGTGCAATGCTTGTTCTTTATCTCTGCCCACAATCAAGGGACCTTTTCAGTCCTTCCTGATAAAGCAGCAATTCACTGGCAATTTTTCCAATTTTGTGGACTACATACGATGCTCATAATGTTATCTCCTCGAATTTGGGGAAACCAAATGAAAATAGGCCGGCTGCTTTACAGGATAAGTCTGGTCAGAGTGGGGAAAGCGTGACTTCCGGTCATCTGTCACTTTCATTCTCAATCACATTAGCACAGGGGTGGGGAACCTGCGGCCTTAAGGCTGCATTCGGCCTTCTAAGCCTTTAAGTGCAGCATTTTGAATGTAATCCAAATTTTGTAGAACAAATCTTTTTATTATTATTAATATGTTTTTGTTCATCTTTTATTATTTTTATTTTAATCTTAAAATGAACGTATTTAAAATACCAAAAAGCAAAAGAAGATTCAACAAAATAATCCTCCCCGACTGACGGCCACAATTAAAAAAGTCATGAGGGCTATTTTAACAAAATAATGTACATTTTGAAGTATATCTATTTGAAGTTTCTTGGACGCGGCCTTATTAGATTACAGCTAACTTCTTTGCCTTCCTCCATCCATGAAAAGGTTCCCCACCCCTGCATTAGCAGATATGATAGTGGCATTTAATAGGGCTTTAGATAGACACATAGATATGCAATGAATGGAGGGACATGGATCACATGCAGACAGAGGAGATTAGGTATCTGTTCAGCATTTAACGGCATCATGTTTGGCAAGAATATCATGGGCCATTATGCATATTCCTGTGCCGTACTGTTCTATATTGCAAGTTATATGGTCTATTCCCACTTTAAACCTAGAATTTGTAACTTTGTCAGCGTCCTTTATGGGCGACTATTTGCGTACCTTAGGTATGCAAGCAAAGAATTTATCTGCAACTTGTCACATGTGACAATAAAGGATTCAATTTAATTCAATCAGTTTAACTTCCAACACTGCTACAATGATGTGCAACTTTATGTTTAGAGATACAGCATGGAAATAGGCCTTTCGGCCCACTTTCTGTTCCACTCCGTATACACTGGGGCCAAGTTACAGTGACCAATTAATCCACATCCTACATGTCTTTTTGGGAAGTGGGAGGTAACTGAAGCATCGGACAAAATCCACAGGGAGAAACTGTGTGGAAAATGTGCAAACTCCACACAGATAGTAACTTAAGCTCAAGGAACAGTACATCATCTTTATCTGGATATGTTACATCCCCTGGGGTTTCCAATAAATGTAATAATTTCAGGTAACTAGTTTTTCCTTTTTATTTCAGACTGCTCCCATTCTGATGAAAATTCATCCATTAAGTTTCATTTTTTGTCCCACCACAGATGCTGGCTAAACTGCTGGGTATTTCCAATGTTCTCTTTTATGCAGTGCTTGCTCTATTCTGCCTCTCACACTTCCAACATATTCTTTGGTTTAAAAAAAATATTCTCCCTAACTTTCATACATTAAAACAGACAATAGACACAAAATGTTGGAGTGACTCAGCGGGACAGGCAGCATCTCTGGATAGAAGGAATGGGTGATGTTTTGGGTCGAGACCCTTCTTCAGACTAGGTCTAGGTTAAACTCTTTGGTTTAAACCAGCATCTGCAGTTCCTTCCTACAATATTAAAACAGACAGCTGAGAAAACACTGTGTTTCCTAGGCAGGCTCAGTCTCTCCCGTTGTAGACATTCACTTGATGCTCTCTATCTTCGCATATCCTGCAACATTTGATTCTCACTTCTCCAGTTCAGATGAAGGGTCATTGAGCTGAAATATTAATTTTGTTTTTCTCGCTCTGCAAGTCTTGTAATATGCCTTCCAGAAACATCTAATTTCTTCATATGTTGGTCATTTCATGGGCATTAATATTGTGTAAAATGGATTAAATTAGAAAGAGCCTTTATACAAACATTAATGGCTGAACATTATAATAATAGTCATAGGACTGCCAGGTAAGAGAGGTCAATGGAGACACAAGGAACTGCAGGTACTGGAATCTTGATTAAAGTGTTGGAGTAATTCAGTGGATCACACGGCATCTCCGGAGGAACTGGATAGGTGATGTTTCAGGTCCAGACCTTTCTTCCAGTCCGGGTTACTCCAGCACTTTGTGCTTTAGTCAAGAGAAGGGCAATGTTGAGCTCGCTCACAACCAGACACGGCTTGTAGGTAGAGAAGCCGATGGCATCATTTCCAAAACAACCAAATGTGTAAGCGTCTTTTTTCTGAAAATAATTTGGGGTGAAAGTCTGTGAAAGAAGGATATAATAAAAAATAATGGAAGCACGCAAACAAAGGGAAAGGATGTCTTCTGTAAAGCAGTCACCAAGTTGGTATTGGGCTTTCCCAATGTAAAGGAGACCTATTTCGAGAACATTGATTATAGTTTGGAAAGGCTGACAGGCCAATCTCCTTGTTGCCATTCTGTGATGCCAAACCTGATTAATTTTTCAGCTCTCCAGTAATGTGCTTCCATCATCTAATATGAATGACTGATGTTATAGGAATCGCTCTGGCTTATTAAAATGTATTAAGTGCCGTTTAAGATGAATTTTGTGCTTATCTTCAGAGTGAGGGAGAGAGAGAGAGAGGGAGAGAGCAGTGCCCAGGGAAGGATGTGTCTGGTGATCCTCAAGCAGTAGGTATTGGGTGTCCCTTCACCTCTTTGATGCACACTTTCTATGTATGTATCTCCTAAGTAAGGCCTGAAACAACTCTAAGATGGTGCCTACCTGCGGTGACATTTTGACAGCGGCACAACTGAAAATCTTCAAATATAGTATTTCTGAGCTCACCTGTATCAAATAATCTGCAGAAATCAACGATGTAAGTAGCGAGCTGCTAATGCATTTAACTGCATTAGCGCTATTGCAAACTCCCGAAGATAGCGACGGTAAGGGAATCCCCGATCGGAGGGGAATCCCCGACCACACAGAGGCTCACAGGTACAGTAAGGGTGCGGATGTGGTGGGGGGGGGGGCAGAGGAACAACTCCAGGACTGCTGGAGTCTGTAGACTGGTCAATGTTCAGGGACTCGGCAATACACCTGAATGAATACAGCTGTTACAGATTTCATAAGGAAATATGTGGAGGACTGCGTTCCAACAAAAACCTTGAGAGTGTTTCCTGACCAAAAGGCTTGGATGAACCATGAGATCCTCATTCTTCCGAAGGCAAGATCCCGGGCATTCAGGTCTGGCGATGCAGAGGTCTATAAGAAGTCTAGATACGACCTTGGTAAGGCCATCAAAAATGCCAAAAGGGACTTCTGCTCCAAGCTGGAGGATGAGACGGATGTTTGGCAGCTGTGGCGGGGCTTGAATGCCATCACCTCCTACAAGGCGAAATCAGGAGGCGGCTCAAATGACAGCGAAGCATCACTCCCTGACGAGCTCAATGCGTTCAACGCACGTTTCGATGGAGAGAACACTGATGTGCCTTCACGAGCTCCTATTCGCCCTGATGATGTTACAGACATAGTCACAGAGGCCGTCGTCAGATGATCCTTCGGGGGGGTGAACCCTCGGAAAATGCCTGGACCTGATGGTATACCCGGCCGTGTTCTAAAAACCTGTGCAGACCAACTGGCTGGAGTTTTTACAGACATTTTCAACCTCTCACTTCTGAGGTCTGAGGTTCCCACTTGCTTTAAGAGGGCAACAATAATACCGGTGCCCAAGAAGAGTAAGGTGACGTGCCTCAATGACTATCGACCAGTGACACTAATGTCTGTGGTGATGAAGTGCTTTGAGAGGTTGGTTATGGTGCACATCAATTCCTACCTCGACAAGAACCTCAACCAACTACAGTTCGCTATACTGCCATAACAGGTCAACGGTAGTTGCAATTTCACTGGCTCTCCACTCCACACTGGACCACTTGGACAATAACAACACTTACGTCAGGCTGTTGTTTATAGACTACAGCTTGGCGTTTAATACCAGCATGGTTACCAAGCTCACGGAACTGGGCCTCTGCACATCCCTCTGCAATTGGATCCTCGACTTCCTCATCCACAGAGCACAGACTGTTCGAATTGGAGGCACCACTTCATCCTCAGTAACAATTAGTACGGGAGCACCTCAAGGCTGCGTGCTCAGCCCCTTGCTTACTCACTCTATACCCATGACTGCGTAGCCGGTCATAGTGTGAACTCCATCATCAAGTTCTCCGATGATACTACTGTGGTTGGACGAATTGCAGATGGGGACGAGTCAGGGTATAGAAGTGAGATCGACCAAATGACCAAATGGTGCCAGCACAACAACCTGGGTCTCAATATCAGTAAGACGAAGGAACTGATGGACTTTAGTAGGGGAAGTATTTGGACCCACAATCCTGTTTATATCAACCGGACAATGGTGGAGAGGGTCAATAACTTCAAATTCCTGGGTGTGCATAATCAGAAGATCTTTCCTGGACCCAGCACACTGATGCAATTGTAAAGAAGGCACATCAGCGACTACTTCCTGAGAAGATTACGGAGATTCGGCATGTCAAAGAGAATTCTCCTAAACTCTACAGGTGCACGGTAGAGAGCGTACTGACTGGTTGCATCATGGCCTGGTTCAGCAACTTGAATTCCCAGGAGCAAACAAGACTACTAAAAGTTGTGACCACTGCCCAGCCCATCACTGACTTTGACCTCCCCACCGTCTAAGGGATCTATCATAGTCACTGCCTAAAAAAGGCAGCCAAAATCATCATGGGCCCACACCATCCTGGCCACACACTTATCTCACCACTGCCATCAAGAAGATGGTACAGGAGCCTGAAGACTGTAACGTCCAGGTTCAGGTACAGCTTCTTCCCCACAGCCATCAGGCTATTAAACACACCAAATAAGCTATGAGCTCTGAACTGCAAAAGACTATATTATTATTTGATATTTGCACTATATTTGTTATTTATTGAACTTTTTTTTCCCCCCATTATATACAATGTTTACATATTTACATATTCTGTTGTGCTGCAGCAAGTAAGAATTTCATAGTCCTGTCCAGGATATATGACAATAAAACACTTTAGACTTGAAATATTAATCTAAAATATTAATTTTGTTTTTCTCACTCTACAAGTTTTGCAATATGCATCCCAGAAGCAACTCATTTCTTTATGTGTTTGTCTTGTCATGGGCATTATCGTTATGTGAAATTGATAAAATTAGAAAGAGCCTTTATACACACATTTACGACTGAATACTGTAACAATAGTCAGAGGACTGCCATATAGAACTAAATGGAGTCACAAGGAACGGCAGATGCTGGAATCTTGAATAAACCACAAAGTGGTAGAGTTACCCAGCGGGTCCTGCAGAAACTCTCGAGGGCATGCATGGGCGTCGTTTCAGTTCAGAACCCTTTTCCGGTGTGAGCTACTCCAGCACTTTGTACAACTTGCCCATAATTTGTTTGGGCCACTAATACGGGCTCTTCGGACATGTTATATGCAACTTACATAAATAAATATGCACTTACTCAAGGATTTCTTTCAGCCCACAGATGTCTGTGTGTTCTCCACGTTGGAGCACCCATGTAGGCTCCACGTCCACATGGTCTCTGCGTCGAACAGTACATTTCGATGTGCGCAATAGCACTTCTTCTGACTTGCTTAACATCTGACCTATGCGTAACCCTCACCTGTGTGAATTTTTGCTTCAGATTCCAGCATCTACAGTCTCTTTTGTCTCCATTCTCATAGACCTGATCTTCCATTTCTCCATCACCTTCTCTGCCTTTCTTTCTGGGAAGATGAATTCAGCTATAAGGAATGCCAGATTCTACTCTCATGATGTTTTGACTTTGGTAGGCGATGATGGATTGAACTGGGGTCAAGATGAGGAATGGTAGACTGCAAAAATCTGCTGGAGATGTGGCTCAGTACAGACATTGTGGGCCGAAGGACCAACTGACCAAATTCCTGTGCTGTACTGTTCTGCGGTCTATGCTCGGTGTTCTGCGGTCTATTCCAGTGAATAATCCTACATTTATGATCATATAAACAGTCAATTATGAGCTGCAGCTGACCAAGCCTTTAATATCTATCTGTCTATGTCTCTCTCTCTGTGTCTGTCTGTCTGTCTCTCTCTCTCTCTCTCTCTCTCTCTTTCTCTCGATGTCTGTCTGTCTCTCTCGATGTCTCTCTCTCTCGCTCTCTCCCCCCTATATTCTTCAATCTGCATCCTCTATATATTATTTATGTGTGTATCTATATTACTAAATACAATTTTGACCACTTCCTGTTGCTCTGTATATTGATTTTATGAAAAACGCTGCCACTTACGGCTGTGATTTTTGGCCATCTCACTCAGAGTCCCCTTCAGCTGTGTCGGGCAAGAAGATTTTTTCCATAGATGAAAATTAAAAGAGTTATTAGTGTTTAAAAAATGTTGAGATTCTCTCTCCTGAAGGTCATGCCCCTGCCGGAGGGACTATAAAACCTGGAAGTGTTGAGTGCCTCAGTCAGTCTCTGCAAGATGGGGGGGGTGGGAGGGGGGGAGTGAGAGGGTCACGTCTCTCAGTCTGAGCTGTGAATATCACTGAACACATGTCTACTAAACTGGGAGTGAGGTTTTACTGACCTTGAGTGCCCTTCATGTGGTTTAAAAATGAAAATGGGGTTGGTTTGAAATAAAGCACAGCAAATGGTTGTGGGTGGCGGTTGGTTTGAAATAAAGCACAGTAAAAGGTTGTTGGTGGTGGTTAATTTAAAATAAACCACAGCAAATGCTTGTTGGTGGTGGTTGGGTTGCAATGAAATGAAGCACAGCAAATGGTTGTTGGTGGTGGTTGGTTTGAAAATAAATGAAATGAAACCCAGCAAATGGTTGTTGGTGGTGGTTGGTTTGAAATTACAAATGATTAAAAGTCTAAACTTGACAACTTCCTGTTTGCACTGTATATTGATTTTAGATAAAACGCTACCACTTACGGCTGTGATTTTTGGCCATCTTACTCAGCCCCCCCCTCCACTCACCATGTGCAGAGGATTCTTCCCATCAATGAAAAATAAAAGTGTTAATGCTGTTTTAAAAATGTTGAGAATCTCTCTCCTGTCAATCATGCCATGAAGGCCATACTCCTTCTGGTGGGAAGGGGGATGGATTATAAAACCCGGAAGTGTGGGTGTGACTTTGTCTGAGCTGTGAATCAATTGAATGCACTGAATGTCTACTGAACTGTGAGTGTGGTGTTTATGTCGTGTTTTGTGTGGTTTTATGGTGGTTTCACCCTGCTTGATATATGATATGAAACTGCATTTGAATGTGGTGGCATTGCACCCTGCATGAAATGGTATGAAACAGCATTTGAATTTGGTGGCCTTGCACCCTGCTTGAAGTGGTACGAAACTGCACTTGAATTTGGTGGCCTTGCACTCTGCTTGAAGTGGTCGGAAACTGCACTTGAATTTAGTGGCCTTGCACCCTGCTTGAAATGGTATGAAAATGCACTTGATTTTGGTTGCCTTGCACCCTGCTTGAAGTGGTATGAAACTGCACTTGAATTTGGTGGCCTTGCACCCTGCTTGAAATGGTAGGAAGCTGCATTTGAATTTGGTGGCCTTGCACTCTGCTTGAAATGGAGTTTCAAGGAATAGCTGTGAATCAACTGCCAGCCCACCAGCCATGAGTGAGCTGCCAGCACATCAGGCTTGAGCGACTGAGCTGCCACCCCAGGAATCCATTTGGCCCACAATGTCCATACAGTTCCTTCAGCCCAAAACACCCACACTAGCACTCCAACCCCCTCCCCCTCCACTGGCCACCAATATTGGAATTAGTGGAGAGGTGGAATATTGTGTTGGGGGACCAGCCCTCCCGTGTGAACATGGGACCCAACGTGTCCCACTTAGTCTACTGTATATCTATATTACTAAAAGTCTGATCTTGACCGCGTTTGGCCCACTGTGTTGCGATTTCTGAGAGAACACTGCCACCTACTGCCGTCATGTTTGGCCACCTCACTCAGAGCCCCCCTCCCCCTCCCATCGATGAAAAATGAGAGAGATATTAATGTTTTTTAAAAATTCCCCATTCTCTCTGTTCTCTCTGCTGCCCCCGCTGGCGGCAGGGGGGAGGGGGGAGGGACTATAAAACCCAGAAGTGTCATGCCTCACTCAGTGTCTGCCAGACCCAGGAACCGAGGGGGTCACGGCTCTCTGAGCTGTGAATAACACTGAATGGATGCCTAGTCCACAATGAGTCCCCTTGATGAGGCTGCTGTCAAATCGTTACCCTTTTTTTAACGTTTGTGTTCCCAAAATGGATTTTGGTTGTCAGGTGGTTGTAGCCCAATTGTTTGCGTCGCCTTTTTCAAGAGTTTGCGATCACAAAATGGATTTTGGTTGTCAGGTGGCTGCGGCCCAATTGTTTGCCTCGCCTCTTTCAAGAGTTTGTGTTCACAAAATGGATTTTGGTTGTCAGGTGGCTGCGGCCCAATTGTTTGCCTTTTTAAAGAGTTTGTGTTCAACAAGAACAATGAGGGACCTTTGGGGACTACATTGAAGACCTTGTAACTTTATCAACTCCCTATAGATGGCGACTCCTTGCGTACTTTGTGTATGGTATGCAAAACAAATAATCTCACCGTGACATGTCACATGTGACAATAAAGTATCATTCCCTCATTCATTGAAAATATAATTCATCTCAATAGATGAGGTGCATTAGTCATGGCAAAGGATGATTGGCCTCTATTGTTATGAATTCATTGCAATTTGTGACTAAGTGTTCAGCCAAGGGATAATGATGCCAAATGCTGCTATTGTCATTACTGGTCATTTATTGCCAAGCAAATTGATAGCTGCAGTAAATGAAACATTTAATACGAATATCAGTTTCTATTTATTTGACAGTCAAAAATAAAATATTATTAGATTCATTTGATCTCTGATATTGCTCAATCAATCTTTTGAAGCTATAAATTCCTTCAAGCTACAAACAGGCCATTAATATATATAAATTATCTTCAATCTTGACTTTTTCTTGGAGGTAACAATACCTGGGCCTATGCAAAAAAAAGATTAAAGGGGAAAGTATACAGATAATGACAGAACCATTAACAGCATTCATGCAAAGAGAACTTGGGATCCAATCCACAGCTCCCAGAAAGTAACAACATATGTAGATAGAGCAGTAAAGAAAACAAGTGATTCAAGTGTGTTTAATTGTCATTTTCACCGGGACCAGAACAATGAAATTCTTACTTGTTGCAGATTTACATTCACATAGAAACATATAAACATAGAAAATAGGTGCAGCAGTAGGCCATTCGAGCCAGCACCATCATTCAATATGATCATGGCTGATCATCGAAAATCAGTACCCTGTTCCAGCTTTTTCTCCCATATCCCTTGATTCTCTTAAGTGCCTATCCCACTGTACGAGGTAATTCAAGATTTCTCCTGAGTTCTCCCATGATTCGTGCTCATGTAATGTACGTAGCAGGTACGTAGGAGCTTGTGGATGTCACGTAGCGGCTCCTACGAGTAATGGTAGGTACTCGGGAAATCCAGTAAACTCGTGACGTCTTTTCAACACTGTGAAAAATGTCCACGAGTAAAAAAATACTTGTGATGAAAAAAATTGTTACTTTTAAATCGTACAAGCCTCTACGTACCCGCTACGTACTTTACACAAGCTTGAATCAGGGGCGAACTCGAGTGAACTCTTGAATTACCTTGTACAGTGGGACAGGCCCTTTAGCCCTAAGAGCTAAATCTAACTCTCTCTTGAAAACATCCAGTGAATTACAGTGCACTGCCTTCTGTGGCAGAGAATTCCACAGATTAACAACTCTGGATGAAAAGGTTTTACCTCATCTCAGTCCTCAATGGCCTCCCCCTTATTCTTAAACTATGAACCCTGAATCTGGACTCATCCAACATCGGGAGCAGTTTTCCTGCATCTACCCCGTCCACTCCTCTAAGAATTTTATGTTACTATAAAATCCCCTCTCATCCTTCTAAATTCCAGTGAATATGCCCAGTCTACCCATTCCTTCATCATATGTAATTTCCGCCAAGCCGGGAATTAATCTGGAAACCTATGCTGCACTCCCTCAATAGCAATAATGTCCTTCCTCAAAATAGGAGACCAAAATTGCACACAATACTCCAGGTGCAGTCTCACCAGGGCCCTATACAACTGCAGTACGACATCCTTGCTCCTGAACTCAACTCCTTTCGCAATGAAGGCCAACATGCCATTAGCTTTCTTCACTGTACCTGCATGCTTACTTTCAGTGACTGATGTACAAGCACACCCAGGTCTCGTTGCACCTCCCATTCTCCTAATCTGACACCATTTAGATAATAATCTGCCTTCCTGTTCTTGCCTCCAAAGTGGATAACCTCACATTTATCCACATTATAGTGCATCTGCCATGCTTCTGCCCACTCACCCAACCTATCTAAGTCACCCTGCAGCCTCATAGCATGCTCCTCGCAGCTCACACGGCCACCCAGCATTGTGTCATCCGCAAACTTAGAGATGTTACATTTAATTCCTTCATCTAAATCATTAATATATACTAGGCCAAGTGCGTAACCATTGGACCTGCTCCTCCAATGTAATATTCCACCATTCAGTTGACGGGTGAAATTAACATCAAGTTAATAAAGTGAATAGAGGACCCGTGGAGGCGTTTGTAAAGTAGAACGAAACTTACCCATTGAGCCATTGGGTCCCCGTTGTGAGGCCAGGCAAGTACAGGCCAAAAACATGGCGATTTAAAAAAGAAAGTAAATTTGGGATGTCATTGTGATGTCGAAGGCGGCTGACGGGAAATTTGTGGAAAAGTGATTTTTATAAAGTTTAAATGTGAATATTCCACCTCTCCACCAATTCCACTATTGGTGGGGGGAGGGTTCTGGTGTGCTAGTATGAGTGTTGTGGGCCGAAGGGACTGGTTTCCAGAGGGCTAGTATGGACATTGTGGGCTGAATGGACTCTTGGGCTGGCAGCTCAGTCACTCGGGCCTGATGGGCTGGCAGCTCAGTCACTCAGGCCTGGTGGGCTTGCAGCTCCGTTACGCACAGCTGGTGGGCTGGCAGCCGACTTACTCATGGCTGTTGGACTGGCAGCCGACTCACTCACGTTTGGTGGGCTGGCAGTTCTCATGGCTAGTGGGCTGGCAGTTGACCCACTCACCACTGGTGGCCTCACACTCACACCCTCCACACACACACACCTCCAGTGATATCCCTCCACCACTACCCACTGTATTTTCTGGACAAATCAATTTTTAATCCAATCTACCTAGTCTCATGTGGGTCCCATGTGCATTAATCTTCTGAATTAGTCTACCAGCAGGAACCTTGCTTTCCTCAACTCCGTCCCACACTAATATTCACTGCCATGCTCTCATCAATCATCTTCATCCCCTCCTCAAAAAAAGCAAACAAGTTAGTAAGACATGATCTTAATTGCACAAAACCATGGTGACCATTCCTTGTAAGCCCATGCTTTTCCATAAGTGAGCACATTCTCTACATAAGAACTTTCTCCAATCAACAAGTTAACTGCAAAGTGTCTGTGGACTGGTCAAGATGCATTGGTGCTGCAGAGCTGGGTATCACGAGCACAGATTAAATAGGAAAAGGGAGGAGGCTAACAAAAAATCCTCATGGAACACCAGAGTTAGAGTGGAACACTGAGGGGAAGTCTTGTTCAAGTAGATGATACCCGACCATGGGTGAATGCTTGGATTTCAACAGACATGCACACACTCAAAACATCTATGCAAATACAATACACATTTATACAGTCTGAAGAAGGGTCTCAAGCCGAAACGTCACCCATTCCTTCTCTCCAGAGATGCTGCCTGTTCCGCTGAGTTACTCTACCTTCGTACCTACCGTCTGCATCTGCAGTTCTTCTTTATACAAACAGATTCATACATACAATCACATGTACATTCACACACTCACAGACATACACATACACACAGTCACACACACACATAAAAATATGTGCGTGTGTGTGTGTCTCTGTTTGTGACTGTGTATGCGTGTGTATGTCTGTGAGTGTGTGAATATATGAGTGAATATATATATATATATATATATATATATATAATATATATATAATATATATATATATATATATATATATTCACTCACACACACGTGTATATATATATATATATATATGTTTAAGAAAGAACTGCAGATGCTGGTAAAATCGAAGGTAGACACAAAATCCTGGAGAAACTCAGCGGGTGGGGCAGCATCTATGGAGAGAAGGAATTGATGACGTTTCGGGTCAAGACCCTTCTTCAGACTGGTTTGGGATAACGGAAACGAGAAAAGTCGGCGATCAAGTGGAGATAAAGAACAATGAATGAAAGATATGCAAAAAAGCAAAGATGATAAGCAAACAGGTCATTGTTAGCTGTTTGTAGGATGAAAATGAGAAGCTAGTGCGCCTTGGGTGGGGAAGGATAGAGAGGAAATGCCAGGGCTACCTGAAGTGAGATAAATCAATATTCATACCACTGGGCTGTAAACTACTACAGAGAGAGCGAGAGAGAGAGAGAGATGCACACACAAGCACTATCCAAGGATATTCATGATGGAAACTCTCACCATGTAATTTAGCTGACAAGCTTCTCAAATATATTTTGGCATGCATCCAATCATTTATTTTAAGAAACCAAAAATTCTCTAGACAAATCTCTGTCATGAATCTAGGAAATGCCTCCTAATTAAATGTTGGCAGAAATATCCATTTGTGAAGAGAGATAAACAAATAAGGAACATAAGACACAGTAGCTAAGTGGGCTCCCTCCTGTCGGTTATTGCTTTTGAACTGCATTAAATGAGTATCTATTGTGCATGTTAATTGCAGGATGCAGGATATTCACATTACACTAGAGCTTATATTCATGAGCAAGCCAAATAACCATGCACTAAAATATACAATCGTAGAGATGGTAACATAAATTTTCAACAGTTCGCTCTTACTGTACACAGCATCTCTCCAACAAGACTTCTGTGAGAGCCTCTCCCTCTGCTCCCCCTCTGTGATTCCTGCGGCTCACCTGCTCGATGACCATGTTCTGACCCGGACTCACTACCACAGCCACGTGTGTTTCCTCGGCACCTGCCTGCGCTGCCATCTTGTGCCACGTGGCTCGCACCTCCCAGTTCAGGCCCAACCAGGATTTCAGGCACCCTATATTCAATTAACTGCTTCTCGAGTCATTCTCCTGCCGTGCCCTGTGTTCCACACTCTCCGCCGTGCACTGGCACCAGCAGACCCTCACTCTGTCTCTCCCACTGCTCAGGGCCTCATTCACCCAAACATGCAATGGACCTCAACTCTGTCCTCTGCTCGACCCACACCTTCAATCATCGCTTCCACACTCTCCAGACCAATGAGTCTGAAGAAGGGTATCAACACGAAAAATCACCTATCGTTGTTCTCCAGAGATGCTGCCTGACCCACCGAGTTACTCCAGCACTTTGTGTCTTTTTTTGCATACCAGCATCTGCAGTTCCTTGTTTCTACATTCTACGCAGAAATCGTCTTTGTACCCTTTTCCAGTTTAATGACATCCTTCCTAAAGCAGGGTGAGCAAAGCTGAACATAAGGCTTTCAATTCGAAATACAACCTTTCATCACCATCCCCTTTTTTCTTCCATGAAGCCAATTCTGTACCCAGTCAAAACAAAGACACTAACGCGGGCAAATAAGACCAGATAGTATCTGGGCTAGATGAGCTATGATCTACCTCATTGACCTTGGACTATCTTTTTGATCATACTTTACTGGACTTTATCTTGCACTAAACATTATTCACGTCATTCCCTTTATCTGTTATTTGTTCACCGTGCATGGCTTAATTGTAATCATGCATTGTCTTTCCATTAACTGGTTAGCAGGCAACAACAATCTTTTCACTGTATCTAGTTACACGTGACAATAAACTAAACTCAGATATGGTGGGGCATTATGGTTGACATTTTTCATGCTGTATGACTATGATGCTGGCTAATGATTTGATAACCTAAAGGCACAGATTTAACATGAATATTGAAAGAGCTAGAGGTGACACCAGAAAAGTATTTTGAATGCACTACCTGATAGGGTGGTGAATAACACATTCATTGTACCGTTCAGAAAGTAGCTGGATAAATAGTTCTGGAGGAAAAAGATGTCTATGATGTTTCTTTGAAAGAGCTAATGTAGACTTCAGGAACGGAAATGTTTTGTTCGATGCTGCTGCAGATGATGAGGGTCTGTCAACTTAGTGGAAACATTAAGTTATCCCTTTTTAAAAGCTGCCACATGAAATAGACTCTGTGCTTCTTAGTACGACAGAGTTCCCTTGTTTAATTCTATCGATAGAGAACTAATTGCATTTCTCTCAAATTTTGAGCAGTTTCTTTCAAAGATTCTAATTGAACTCATATCCTCTACCTTCTTAGCAAATTGCATTTTTCTTTTACTAATTCTAATCTTGCTATAAGATTGTAATTATATTTTATATGTCCTCTGCTTATTCAAAACATTTTTCTTGTGATTATGTTCAATGCTTTGTTTCATGCTCATTCATCTCTTGACTCAGCTGATAATCATTTATTTCAGTGGTGACCTTCAACTGCTTTCACTTGGATAGGTCATACACTGTGGACAACTCCATTGTAATCATGTATTGTCTTTCCGCTGACTGTTTAGCACACAACAAAAGCTTTTCACTGTCACACGTGACAATAAACTAAACTAAACTAAACTCAGCATTATACTGGCTCAGTGCATTCCAGTATTGAATAACAGAGAAAGAAGGTTTGCCAGTCTCTATCATAATGGTTGTGTTAATCAATCACTGTGCCAAGAAGAGCAAGAATGCCCTCATTTAGCCACCAGTCTCAGCATCTGCGGAAGGAATTGGACGGGCTGAAGAAGGGTCCTGACCCGAAACGTCATCTGTCCATATCCCTGCACTGATGCTGCTTGACCTCCTGAGTTGCTCCAGCATGTTGTTGTTTGCTTAATTCCAACATCTGCAGGCTCTCGTGTCTCCATGTCACTATTTGGTCATTCGACCACAAACTTGTCTTTGAGTCCGAACTATGCCTTCATATGTCGCAGAAAATCTTCCTGAATAGAATAAAGAGCAACACAAGATGACACTAAACAAACAAATGCATTTTGGTATTCACTGCCTGAACACTGAATGGAAACCAGGGAATTGTGATTTCTGTTGTAGAAAGCTTGGATACTTTGATATATATGTGAGTATAAAGAGAGAGATAAATTACCTTTGTTTGGAACCAAATCACTCCACATTCAATGTATTACTCCCTCTATGTCATTAACGTAGTGTATTATGCTAGTGTGGTTGATCATTTGTGTTCAACAAGGTTCCACTAAATAAGTGGTTCATCTGTGTAATGGTTTGGGCTACATCCACAGCTCTCTGTGATTTCTTGCGCATTTCTTCTATAAGGAGGTAGAGGCATTGGTGTGCCTTCCGGGCTGTCGCTTCAATGGGGTTGGTCCACAACAGATTGTTGCTAATATTAGTGCCAAGGAACACGAAGCTCTCAACCATCTCCATTGCAGCTCTAATGAGTGTGCGAAGGAACTGCGGATGTAGGCTTAAACTGAAGATAGACACAAACAGATGGAGTAATTCAGCGGGTCAGGCAGCATCTCTGGAGAAAAGGAATAGGCGACATTCGGAAAACGTCACCGATTCCCTTTCTCCAGAGATGCTGCCTGACCCGCTGAGTTAAGGGCCTGTCCCACTTGCATGCGATTGCATGCTTCTGGCGCGACCAAACGTGGTCGCTTGAGGCGTACGGGCCGCGCGGGGCCGGTCCCACTTTGAAGTGCGGAGGCATATGCAGTTGTGCGGGGCTGGTCCCGACATCGTGCGGGGCTCCGAAAATCCTGCACTGACCGAAAATTTTGTGCGCCAACGGCCTATCGGCCCGCAGATGCATTGAGGGAGTATGCAGCATCTTGACAGCGTACACAGCGTCTTGACGTTGTATGCAGCGTCTTGATGGCGTACACCTAGCGCGTGGCATTGCGCTATGACGTCACCGCCCCGTCGTGGCGTTGCACCATGACATCACCGCCCGACGCCGTGCGATGCCCAAATATAGTTGGCCCCCCTCCTGCCCAGCTGATTGGTGAGTATGACGCAAATTACGTCACGCGCGTACTTAGCGCGTACTTAGCGCGAACTTAACGCGAACTCCGCTTCCGTTTGGTCACGCCAAACGCATGCAAGTGGAACAGGCCTTTACTCTAGAATTTTGTGTCTGACTTCAGCTCTGATTATGCTGATTGGGGCATCTACTCTATCACACTTCCTGAAGTTGATAACTATCTCCTTGCTGACATTGAAGGAGAGTTGATGACCTTCTTCTTGCATATGGCGTGCACAGCCTAAAGTTGTAAGACAACTAGTTCTGTTTAATATTTTATTTGTGCAAGCCAGGTTGAAGCAGGGTGGACCACATGTAGGTTGCAATCTCTCACCCCAGTTGATGGCCTGACATTGCATTACCAAGGTCTTTATCTCCTTTCTGTATGGATCAGACAATGAAGTCATCTACAAACTTGTAAATGTATTTGGAGTGGAATTTGTTCGTGCGTAATGAGTGTACAGGGAGTATAACCAGGGGCTGGAAATGCATCCTTGCAGAACACCAGTTTGATAAATTGTTTGAGACATTGTTGAGGAATTGTCAATAATACTCACTGATCATGCTATGCGTGGAAATGAAACTTAAATAAAAGATTTTAAAGATGCACATTAACTGCATTAAAATGATGATTAAGCTTTCAAAACAATTATGTACCAGAAGAGAAAAGCTTTCATTTGATTGCAACCACTCCATGTCCTCCTCCCACCCACCTTTCTTGCACCTAATTTATTTATTCTGATTCTCAACTTGCACAGAAGTCAAACAGACCTGAACATGTGCTCTGAGGTCATTGTGATTGCCTTGCAACTCTTTGCACATTCTTTGAATCATATTAACATATCAGTGTGCAGCATTCACAATAATGTCGGTATTTCCTCAGACATACATAAAGTGCTGGAGTTACTCAGTGGGTCAGGCGGCATCTCTGGAGAAAAAGGATGGGTGATCTTTCGGGTCTGGACCATTCTTCAGACCATGGTCTTCGAGTCGGAGAGCAGTAGGAATCGCAGAGGGAAGCAGTGAGAGAGGGTCTCACAGAAATCCCTACCTTGCCTGCCTTGAGGAGATTTTGCAGTGGAGCAGACAAAATATATCAAAAGGAACTGCAGATGCTGGTTTATAACAGAGATAGACACAAAATACTGGAGTAAGTCAACGGGTCAGGCAGCATCTCTGGATAAAATGCTCAACTAGGGTAAGGCCAACTTTGAGGGTTGAGAGAAGGTCTTGCTCAAGTTTGCAGGAGCAGGTTATTTGAGGGGAAAAGAACATCACCCGTGTTTTTAAAAGGAAGCTTAGGCTATGTACATCCCCGTTGGACTGAAGGGCAGAGCAGACAAACGCAAGTAAGCTTGGCAGGCGAGGGAAATTGAGGCATTGGTCAAATCAAGAAGGATGCATGGGACAGGTATAGGCAGCTGGGATTAAGTGCATCCCTGGAGGAATTTAGGAGTAAACTGAAAAAGATCAGAAGGGCAATAAAAAGCCAAGAAATAGCTATGGCGGGTAGCATTAAAGACAATTCCAAAAGATTTTATAACTACACACATTGGGTTCCTGCCCCACGGAAAGCCTGCGCCCCCATTGCAACCCATTCTCCAATGCAATATTCCACCACTCACCTGTTCCCCCAACGCAATCTGTAACCCCAATGCAATATTCCACCACTCACCTGTTCCCCCAACGCAATCTGTTACCCCAATGCAATATTCCATTACTCACCATAGCCACCAACAGCACAGGCGCGGCTCATTTCCCCTCAGTCCCCAGAACTCCCTCCTCCTCCTCTTCACCCTCCCTCTTCGTTCCCCTCTCCTCCTCCCCTCCCCGATCCCTCCCTCACCTCTCTTTCCCTCTTCTTTCCCCTAAGTCACTCCCTCCCTCCCTCCCTCCCTTCCTCCCTCCCTCCCTCCCTCCATAACACCTCTCCCCTCCCTACCCTCCGCCTATCCCTCTATCCTCTACCTCCCCCACTCCTCACCACCCCCTATCCCCCCCACTCTCCCTCCTCACCTCCCCCACTTTCCACCCTCACCCTCCCTATCCCCTCCTCTCCCTCAATCCCCCCACTCTCCTTCGTAACCTCCCCAGGATCTCAGACGTGCCGCTACTTTCCCTCCTTGCGTGCCCGAAGCAGCAGCCATCAACCTTAGAGCCAGCCTCAGCACCCAGGCTTCAGATCGTTGGCGTGGCCTTGCTACGTCCCCGGAGTCGGCCACTGCCGCCTACAGATGCAGCCCCAGACTCAGCGCCAAGGCGGCGGATCCCTTCGGGCCCAGAGCAACAGTAAAATGGAAGTGTCGCCATTGTGAAAAAAAGATGGCGATCTGAATTCTGGAAAGGCTCCAACTGTGCAGGCATGACTGAGGAGCCGTTGGGTGCCCTTTGTGATGACAGAAAAGATGCACACGGGAACCCTCCCCCAACTGCGCAGGTGCTGTTTTGTTATTTTAAGTTTTAAACATTAATAACTTTAAAAATATACCATTAATCTGAACAAAACTTGTTTAATTTACAACATGGGACAATGGTGGGTAAGGTGGGCCAAAAATTGTAGTGCTATCATGTACCGTTTTTGCTCAAATAGAAGAACAACACAAACCTGCAAACAAACAAAAGATTTGGTAATATAAATAGAATAGATAAATAAGGGGGATAAGGGTAACTAGTGAGAGAGAGTGGGACCTTTCAGGAATCAAAATGGTCACCTCTGTGCGAAGCCACAGGAGATGTGCAAGGTCCTCAATCAGTATTTCTCCTCTATATTGACTGAGGAGAAAGACAGTAGGATGGAGGAAATTGGGGCAGTCAATGGAAGTGTATTGAGAGCAGTCAATGTTACCGTCAGGAAGTGCTGAGGGTACTATCATGTGTGAGGGTACACAGATCTCCAGGGCCTGATCATATATATCCAAGGACATTGTGGGCAACCAGATGGGAAATTGCAGGAGCCCTGGTTGAAATTTACAAGTCGTCCTAAAATCCAGGAGAGGTGCCGGAAGACTGTAGGGTGGCAAATGTTGTTCCTGTTTTCAAGAAGGACTGCAGGGAAAATGCTGGGAACTAAAGGCTGGTGAGCTCAGCATCTGTAGTTGGAAAGTTACTAGAGAGTATTCTGAGTGATAGGTTATACAGACATTTGGACAGGCAAGGACTGATTAGGGATAGTCAGCATAGCTTTGTATGTGGGAGGTCATATCTCACAAATCCGATTGATTTGTGTTTTAAACGAGACAATAAAGGTCGATAAGGGCAGAGCTGTAATTGTATACATGGATTTCAGTAAGACATTTGATAAGGTTCCACATAGTAGGCAACTCTGGAAGATTAGATTGCATGGGATCCAAGGAGAGATAGCTGAATGGATAACAAATTGGCTCCATGGAAAGAAGCAGAGGGTTATGGTGGAATGTTGTTTCTTGGACTGGAGGCCTGTGACTAGTGGTGTGCCTTAGGGTTTGGTGTTGGGCCCTTACTGTTTATCATCTACATCAATGACTTGGATGAGAACATACTGCGTAAGATTAGCAAGTTTAATGATGATACAAAAGTGGATGGTTTTGCAGATAGTGAAGATTGCAGCAGAATCTGGATCAATTGGCCAGGTGCACAGAGAAGTGTGAAGTCTTGCAATTTTGGATGTCGAACAAGGCCAGGATCCACACAGTGGATGGAGGTGCAGGTGCATGGTTCCTTGAAGGTTGAGTCGCAGGTAGATGTGGTGGGAGGTCATATTGTAGTTGTATGAGACTTTGGTGAGACCACATTTAGAATATTGTGTTCAGTTCCGGGCACCATGCAATAGGAAAGATATTGTAAAGCTTTAAAAGATTCAGAGAAGATTTACGAGGATGATGCCAGAACTAGAGGGTCTGAACTACAGGGAGAGGTTGAGTAGGCTGGCTCTCTATTCCTTGGAGCGCAGGAGGATGAGGGGTGATCTTTTAGATGCGTATAACATCACGAGAAGAATAGATCGGGTAGATGCACAGAGTCTCTTGCCCAGAGTTGGGGGAATCGAGGACCAGAGGACATAGTCAAGTCAAGTCAAGAGAGTTTATTGTCATGTGTCCCAGATAGGACAATGAAATTCTTGCTTTGCTTCAGCACAACAGAATATAGTAGGCATGAATACAGAACATATCAGTGTATCCATATATCATAGGTTCAAGATGAAGGGGAAAAGATTTAATAGGAATCTGAGGGGTAACTTTTTCACACAAAGGGTGGTGGATGTCTGGAACAAGCTGCCAGGTGAGGTAGTTGAGGTTGGGACTATCCCAACATTTAAGAAACAGTTAGACAGGTACATGGATAGGACAGGTTTGGAGGGATATGGACCAAGTGCAGGCAGGTGGGACTAGTGTAGATGGGACAAGTTGGCTGGTGTGGGCAAGTTGGGCTGAAGGGCCTGTCATGACCCTTCTTCATAATTGCTTCCTCACTCCGACTGCTTGCTCTTGATAGTCTGTCGCAGATGGTGAACAAAGACATTTTTCAAACTTTACATCCCTGACAACATCAAAACATCAACAGTGTGAAAGACAGGCTGCAGTTTACAATGAATTTATTTGGTTCTGTTGCTGTGGGTTAGTTTCATCCTTTTTGCTCCAACTATGTGAAAATTGGAAAATTAACTTACAAGACTCCTTGCTAACTTTCTCGTTTTTAATCTTTTTTTCTCCCGATTAGTATACTAGGCTGTCACATTCCACATTTGCTTTGTTGTTTAATTTGTTTTGTTTATAAATACAAGTGAATACAGGCCCTTCAGCCCACCGTACATGCTGGCCATCAATCACCTGATAACACTAGTTCTATGTCATCTCACTTTCTCACCCATCCTCTACACACTAGAGGCAATTTACAGAGGCCAATTAACCTACATACCTGCACATCATGGGCAAACCGAAGTACCCAGAGGAAACCCACATGGTCATAGGGAGAATGTGCAAACACCACACAGACAGCACCTGAGCAGGGTCAAACCCTCTGGCACTGTGAGGCAGCAGCTCTACCAGCTGTGTCACTGTGTCCCTGTGCCACACAAATTAATTATAGCTCATCTCTTCACAATGAGTCCTGTGCTCACAGAGTTTCATCCTTTTGAAATTCTATTTGTTCCTGTGTTTATGGAATTGCTTCCATGGTTTCAATTTGTCTCGTGTACCTCAGATGTTCTACACTATTCATCAACTTTCAATCTCAAAGAACAACTATTTACTTATGTAGAAGCAAGGAACTGCAGATGCTGGTTTAAAAAGGAAAGACGCAATATGCTGGAGTAACTCAGCGGGTCAGGCAGAATCCCTGGAGAACATGGATAGGGGACTTTTTGGGTCAGGACTTGAAGAAGGATCCGACCCGAAACGTCACTATCCATGTTCTCCAGGGACTATTTACTTATCATCACTAACCTCAACATCATAACCACTGCTGTATCACACATCCTTGATTTAACATTAAGCAACCTGTCCCACTTGCGCGTCCTTGGCACGCAAATTACGCAACCTCGTGGTCGCGTTGAGCTGAGACGGTCGAGCGAAGGTCGGGCGCAAATACATGCCTACACACAGCCGTCTGGAGCGCGTGATGTCATTTGAAGATGGATACAAAGCTGGAGTAACTCAGTGGCACCTTGAGTTTCGGGTCAAGACCCTTCTTTTCAGACTGAAGAAAGGTCTCGACACGAAATGTCACCCATTGCTTCTCTCCAGAGATGCTGCCGGTCCCGCTGAGTTACTCCTGCATTTTGTGTCTATCTTCAATTTTCTTGGCCCCGCTGTGGGAGTAGAAGTGGGGGTGGATCCGGACTGCAACCGCCGTGAGCCCCAGGCCGAGTTCGGTGATCGTTTGCCTGCTTCTGCTGCTGTTAGAGGTGAGACATTGTGTCGCGCCAGGGTCTTTGGCCTGTCACACTTTGGCTGTCAGTTCCGCGCCTGGCCGTTGGCGTGCAAAGAGTTCGTTCACTGCAAGAATTTTAGAGCCCCGCGCAATGTCGGGACCGGCCCCGCACAACTCCATACCCCTCTACGCTTCTAAGTGGGACCGGCCCCGGGTGGCCATATGGTGCCCGTACGCCTCAAGCGACCACAAGGTCGCGTAATTTGCGAGCCAAAGACGCATAAGTGGGACTGGCCCTTAATTCAGCAGTGTCTGATCTGCCATTTCACCTCATCCAACTTCCCTGTGTGTGCTGTAATCCATTTACCTGCATAAATAAATGAATGAATGAATGAATGAATGAATGAATGAATGAGTGAATTAATTAATGAATGATACTTTATTATCACATGTGACAAGCCAAAGTGAAATTCTTTGTTCTGCATACCATACACAAAGTATGCAGAGAGTATAGGCTGCTGACAAAGTTACAAAGTGTTCAATGTGGTCTCTCTTTGTTCTCGGCAGCCCCTCCACTCTGGGCCTCTCTTTGTTCTTGGCGGCCCATCCCCCCCCACAACTCCGGATCCCTCTTTGTTCTCTTATCCACCACCTATCTCTTGCATCACTAATGATATGGATTGATGAAGCTGGTATAAAATTTGTATCCTCATATTTAAATCTTCAAAAGGTCTATCTGCTTCATGAATGGAGCAGAGTAAAAAAAAATTGCATTGAACTTGAACATCAGAGCATGACAGACTATGCAGAAGACTGTAAATGGCTTCATTGCGATAGCCATTTTAGAACTTTTGACAGGTCCAGTTTGGATATAATTTATTGCGGATAAAGCTCAGGTGATATTTCTTGAGAAAAAGACTGAATGGAAATCTCTCTGTGAGCATTCACGCACCCAGTATGGAAGATGCGCATATTGTCATAAGGTCATATGTGATAGGAGCAGAATTACGCCATTCGGCCCATCAAGTCTACGTGCCATGGCTGATCTATCTCTGCCCCCTAACCCTATTCTGGTGCCTTCTCTCCACAGTGTAACCACAGACAATTGTACTAATCAAGAATCTATCTATCTCTGTGTTAAAAATATCCATTGACTTGGCCTCCACTGTCTTCAGTGGCAAAGAATACCACAGATTCACCACCCTCTGACTAAAGAAATTCCTCCGTATCACCTTCCTAAAGGAACATCCTTTAGTTCTGAGGCTATGTTCTCTAGTCCTGGACTACCATTAATACAAACATCTTCTCCACATCCACTCTATCCGAGTCTTTCACTATTCAACATTATTCGGCACTATCTGTCAATTCAGAGCGATTTCCACTTAGGGCAGGGTTCAAATGCCAGTCGTTATGATAAAGACCGGAAGCTTCACAAAATATGTAGCTTAATCGTCTGTATTTAAAGTCTAAATTTAAAATATTTGATAGAGGATAAATCCTTAAAATGCACATTGCCAATCATGGCACTGGTTTAGGATGTTCTAAATTCGGACAATAGAAATGCATTAGTCAGATTATTTTGTGTTGTTTTATCTTTTAGTGTGGATCCATCTGCTTGATTTGAGTAAGCTTATTGGAAAAGGTCAGCGTATGCCTCATTGTCGGAGTGGAGAATCAGAGAAGTCAATGCTGACAGACAGAGCAGCAGCCTGTCAGTTCCAGCAGATGTGATTGCATTTGCAGGCTCACACAAAGTGACAGATGCATGCAGTTCTTCACCAATAAACTGATAGTTCAATTCCCAATGGGTCATGCTCACTCTTTGAAGCCAGTACAATATTGACAATGTGCGTCTTTCAAAAAACAATGGGAACATTCGCTTTTATTGGAGGTACCTGGTGCTCACCATCGATAACATTTCCAGGTTCTTTGAAGGAAGTCTCAAATTATATAGTTTTAAAGTCACAAACCTGCAAGAAGTAACAGCTTTTTGCTTGATTCTTCTTGCGCCAACAATGAATGCTCCTCCAATTTAATCCTTGAACTTCAAGATGTTGGTTTCTCTGGAGATAGCAGATGCTGGAATTTGGAGCAAAACCCAATCTGCTGGCGGAACTCTGTTTGTTCCTGTGTTTATGGAATTGCTTCCATGGGCCAAGCAGCATCTGTGGGGGGATGGAATTGTCGACGTTTTGGGACAAGATCCTGCATCAGGTTGGTTTCTCTGTAATTTAAACTATATATTATGAAATATATGCTCTGAATTGAGCAAGTTAGTCATAAATTTCCATTATTAAATCTGCCACAATTTATCAATTATGCTGTTTCTTTCCCCTCTGAGGCAGAATATAATTTCTCATTCAATTTGAAGACTTATCACTACTATTTTTAAGTATACCCACAAGTAAAGATGCTCAGCAAAAATTCCTCAGCTATGTTCAGTATTCCCTTGCTAGAAGTCCCCAAGGTCCATGAATTTGGGCAGGTACACGGATTCCATAGCACCGATTATGTGGGAGGCAAAGTTTGACGGATTTGATGCTGCCCTTATGTTCTGTGCGCTGTCCTCATTTGATCTGTACAGTTGTACAAATTCACAATAATTAGTCCCAAGAATAATTATCTGCATTGTCTGAAGGATAGTTCCTGGTTCAATATTCCTACATTACATGTACTTGGAATATGTTGGGAAAAATGTTCTTCGACCGGAATGTTAATGCCGTGTCTCTTTCCACAGATGCAGCCTGACCTGCTGGTTGATTTGTGATTTTTTGATTTTATTTCAGACTAGACAAAGTACAGACTCCCCCAACATGATATTCCTCCACCTGTCCCACCACGCAATATTCCACCCCTCATGCATAGCCCTCAACTGCACAGGCACAGCTCATTTCCCATGATCCCCCAGCACTCCCTCCCCCTCCTCTTCACCTGTGATTAGCTCTTTCTAAGCTCCCCCCCAGTCTAGTTTCAGTCAATAAACTACTGAATCAAGCACTTGAGCAACTAAACTTTATATTGGATACACAACACAATTTCCCCTATACAATACCTAACCACCGCGGGTTCGATCCTTGTATCTGCTTGGCCAAGCCCTTCCAGCCTCGTGCAAGCAAAGACACTCCAAAAGGTCACGCAGTCCCAAGCATTCTTCCAGAAGATTGACATCGGACCTTGTGGGAGCTACCTTTTATAGGTCCCCGAAACTTGAGGGTCCGACCCACATGGGGGTGGTCTCTTTATAAACCAATTATAAACACATTAATTATAACAGTACATAATTGGCAGTTTTCTAACCCAATAATACAATCTTGAATACATTGTATTTGAAAGAGGGTTCTAGAAGGAAGCAAACACAGATAAACAGTGCAACATGTGCTCTGGGATTCAAACAGTTTCTCCAAAGCTCAACATTACAACCAATCAACAATCAGCAGGATAGCCGTCTCGCAACATATTGTGTACCATTTGCACTGCCTTTGCAGTGATCCAATCGAAATGACGCATTCAAGGTTAGTTTGCAAAACTGCTATACATTTTATCGTTAGGAGAAACAAGGAGAACACCTGGGTCCCACACTGTTCTGCATATCAGTCTGAGCCTAGACTGGCTGGTGCCATCCAAAGCCTGTGAATTTCAGCTGACAAGGATGAACCAATTCTGACAAGTGCAGGGATCCTCCATTTTATGTTGTCTTTAATTTGGTCGGTATTAACACACCCTCTGTCTTCTTTCCCCTCTCCTCCTCCCCTCCCCCAATCCCTCCATCACCTCTCCCTCCCTCTCCTTTCCCCTATCCTCAGTCACTCCATCCCTTCCTATCCCTCTATCCCCCACCTCCTCCACTCTGCTCCTCCTCCTACCCCCCACTATCCCTCCTCACCTCCCCCACTGCCCTCCTCTCCCTATAATCCATACTCCCTACCTCCCTCACTCCCCCCTCCTCTCCCTCTATTCCCCATCCTCCTCCACCAGACAATAGACAGGGAAAAACTGAAAAAAGAGAAAGAGATAGATTCCTCCATGGACTCTGAAATACAGCAAGGACCCACTGCCGCTCCGAGGCCCCACTGCCGCCGCGAGGTCCCACCGCCGCCAGGCCCCATTGTTGCGAGGCTTCCCACCCATGGTATCGATGTCTCCTGGATCACCACGTAGAACCCTGGCCGGGGCCTCGTGGGTAGAAGCCCGGGTCAGACGAAGCTGCCGATGGCGCCCGCGGCTGGGCACCACAGAGGCCGTGAAGTGAGCTTGGCTGCTCGTCCACAGATGCAGCTCCAGCTGGCGGAATGTTAGTGATGCTCACTCCACTCCTTCACCTTTATAGTCTGTTTGCTGGATGAGGTTGGTGCCGCCTGTAACTGACTGCGGACCTGGTCAATCGGTGAGGGGATGGTGCAGGAAGGGGCATCACTGTCCTGGTGACTGACAGGAGTGGATACTAATCTGTGTGGCGGCGACTGACAGGAAAGGAGACCAATCTGTGCATGCACAGTTTTTAAGATTTTTAAACCTTAATAACTTTTAAAATATACCATAAATCGGAACAAAACTTGTTGCCCTTGCAGCACAGGAGAATGGTGAGTAAGGTGGCGAAAAATCATAGTGCTATTATGTACCATCATGCACAAATAGAAAAAAACGCAAAACCGAAGAGCACAAGATCAGAATTTTAGTTATGTATAGATAGAAGATAGAAGATAGAAGAAGAAGATAAAAGGTAGACTTGCAGTTTCCTTGATTGTCTATTACCGGGAAAGATATTTTCTATTGATTTCATGACTTAATACGAATCCAAGTTTTTCCACACTTGAATTTTTCCTACCTTGACAAACTAAACTGGAATATTTTATACTGTAATTTGCTGCTTTGGTTATTGCAGATTCTCTTTCTGAAAATCCCACACCCCGTTGCTTTCTCCTCTCTGTTATAATTTGCTGCAACAGATACAAAGCTAAGCTTTGGCATTTCACTGGACCAGTCAAAGATGCTTCCACTTGTGGAAGAAAAAAAATGACCACTATGTGTTGTTGATACAAGATAATGCAGATTTTTGTAATACGCGCCATCTGATGACACGTAATTATCTTGAACTTATAAAGATAAATGACATGTTCTCCCCCTATGCTATCATGGTGGGCAGTGGTCAAATGGAAGTAACATTTTGGTCCTAGCATTTAAAACTTACTGGCCCAAGTTGAAGTGATTAACAGATGATGCTTTGGGTGATTTAGCAACATAGCAATGTCATAAATAACACATGCAAATCAGCGCAGATAAAAATAAATAGGAACAAAACATGAATCAGGCTGCTTTATAATGGGTGACTCACAGTTAGTAAATGCTGTGGCACTGGTAGGTCAAGATGACCCTGCTATTATTGTGGGTTCCTTGTCATTCTCACTGCCTGAGATGCTCTTAGCTCCTCCTGCCCAACTCATAAGCTTCTGAGATACTTATTTGGAAATGCAATTGGTTGATCATGATGAGACTTCCTCATTTAGTTCACTCCCTGTAATGCTTTATTAGGGTGGACTCTCTGGGAATATGCACCGACAATCCCAGAGCTGCCCAAAATGTTGTGAATCCTGAAGTGCTCTCAGTATCTGATCTCCTTGCGTCTGTAGTGTCTTGAAATTAGAGTCCAATGTCTCGATTACAAATTGGCAAGAAATTCTAAATCCAATGAAGTGCCTTTGCCATGGTGGGAATTGATGCATGAACGGTAAGCGCAGACCACTTTAGCATTCAGACCAGGTCTTTATAGAATCAATGAACCTAAATATTTGGTGATACTCTCTGCGATCAGTCCAAAGAAAGGAGAAACAACATGGAAGGTTACATCGCTGGGGTGAGAAATATAATTTGAATCAGTGTTTTATTTTGTGGCGGTTATGCACTGGTATGACATACCAGCACATAAATAAAGCATACCAACAACTGTTGTGCATACCAACAGCTTTTTATGTACATTCTGAGGCAGGGAATTCCATAAATTCCACCAAATCACCAAATGATTGATTTCTTTAGTAACTTGTCATTTTCTTTGTTGAACTAAATTAAGGCGCATGTGATTTGGAGACCAAATCACTGGATGGATTTAAGAGAGAGTTGGATAGAGCTCTAGGAGCTAGTGAAGTCAAGGGATATGGGGAGAAGGCAGGCACGGGTTATTGATAGCGGATGATCAGCCATGATCACAATGAATGGCGGTGCTGGCTTGAAGGGCCGAACAGCCTCCTCCTGCACTTATTTTCTATGTTTCTATGTTTCAACCTTCCCTCTGCCATTACTCAGTAAATTGAATTGTTTGTCCAGGGATTTATGTTTTTTTCCTTTGGAAAATGTTTGCTAGTTTTTCGTGTTTTTCTTATTCATGTGGTCTTCAATGGCATGACTAATTGTCCATGCCTAATCCCCGCAGGACAAGTTAAAATGAGGGGTGAGAGGGGCAAAGTTTAAAGGAGATATGTATGGCAATTTTTATACACAGAGTGGTGGATGCCTGGAGCACACTATTGGGAATGGTGGCAGAGGCAGATACAATAGTGGCATTTAAGAGGCTTTTAGATAAGCACATGCCTATGAGAGGATGGAGGGATATGGATCACATGCAGGCAGAGGGGAATAGTTTAACTTGGTGGGATGGACATTGCGGCCAAAGAGCTTGTTCCTATTTGTGGCCAAAGAGCCTGTACTGTTATATGTTCTATGTAAGAGAAGTTCATAAGTTCTAAGTGCAGAATTAGGCCAGTCAGCCCATCAAGTCTTCTCCATCATTCAATCAAGGCTGACCCATCTTTCCCTCTCAACGCTATTCTTCTGCCTTCTCCCCATAACCCCTAATACCCTTACTAATCAAGGTTTTATAAGCCTCTCAATCCTGCTGGGTCTGGAGACACAAGTAACCTAGACTTATAAAGGTTGGGACTATCCCAATGTTTAAGAAACAGTTAGACAGGTACATGGATAGGACACATTTGGAGTGATATGGACCAAGTGCAGGCAGGTTGGACTAGTGTAGCAGGGACATGTTGGCCAGTGTGGGCAAGTTGGGCCGAAGAGCCTGTCTCCACACGTATCACTCTATGACTCTACATCAGATTTCCTTCCCTGAAAGATATTAACTGTAATTTTTTTTTTAATATTCTGGTACTTCTTAAGGATAGATTTTTATTCTGGATTCATTTAATTACTGGAATTTAAATTCCACTGTTGCCGTGGTGGGATTCAAGTGTATGTATCCTGTCACCGTAGTCCAGGCCTGCATGTAATTGTCCACTAAATTAACCAGCAATCATCTATATGTGTGTAAGAGCTTAATGAATAATGTAATTGGATGTTAATAGTAATTGAAACAAGTGATTTTACAAACAATTCTCCAAACTAATTTCACCTTTTAATTCCTGTGTTGAGTGTGTTTATGAAGAGTTCAATTTGTTTAGTATTTGTTCCACCAACTTGGGTTGGCATTTATTACCGCCCCCTGGTTTCCACCTGAAGTGACAGTGATATGCCTCTTGAACTGCTATAACCTGTGAGTGGTTAAATATATACGAGTGGCTTATTAGGACACTTCAGAAAACATTTATGAGTCATCCAGATTGCTGTAGGACTGCAACTGAATATAGGCCAGTTTGAGAGAAGTAAACAGGTTTATTTCTCTCGCAAAGAAAAAAACACCAGTTGTCCAGTTGGGTTGTTCTGCAATCTGACAGCAAGCTCCATAAGAAGCAGCATTTGGAATATTGCATGCCGTTCTGGTCGCCCCATCGCAGGACAGATATGGAGGTTTTGGAGAGGGCACAGAAGAGATTGGGGCAGCACGGTGGCGTAGCACTAGAGTTGCTGCCATGTAATGCTAGATACCCGAGTTTGATCCTGACCTTGGGTGCTGTTCTCAGGGAGTTTGTAAGATCTCCATGTGAGCATGTGGGTTTTCTCCAGTTGTTCCAGTTTCATCCCACACTCCAAAGACGTACAGGTTTGTAGGTTAATTGGCTTTGGTAAAATAGCAAATTATCCCTCGTGTGTAGAATAGTGCTAGTATACTGGGTGATCACTGGTCGAAGCAGACGTGGTGACTGAAGGTCCTGTTTCCATGCTGTATCTATAAAGTCTAAAAGTCTAAAGATTTACCAGAATGCTGCCTCAATTAGGGGGTATTAGTTATAAGGAGAGGTTGGACAGACTTGGATTATTTTCTCTAGAACACCAGAGTTTGAATTGGGAGGTAGCTGATAGAGGTATATAACATTATGAGAGGCATGGATAGACAGTCACCTATTATAATATAACTTTCTTCCCAGGGTGCAATAGTCAAAGACTAGATGGCATAACTTTAAAGTGTGAGGGGCAAAATGTTAAGGGATATGTGTGAGACAAGCTGTTTACATAAAAGTGGTGGGTTCCTGGAATACGCTGCTAGGGATGATGGTGGAGACAATGGAGGCCTTCATTGCGAGAGGATTTGGGTTTCGGAGCAAGGAGGTCCTACTGCAGTTGTACAGGGCCCTGGTGAGACTGCACCTGGTGTATTGTGTGCAAATTTAATCTCCTAATTTGAGGGAGGACATTATAGCTATAGAGAGAGTGCAGTATAGGTTCACCAGGTTAATTCCTGGGATGGCGGGACTTACATATGATGAAAGATTGGTACGACTGGGCTTGTATTCACTGGAATTTAGAAGGATGAGAAGGGATCTTATAGAAACATATAAAATTCTTAAAGGATTGGACAGGCTAGATGGAGGAAAAATGTTCCCGGTGTTGGGGGAGTCTAGAACTAGGGGTCATAGTTAAAGAATAAGGGGTGAGTTATTTAGGACTGAGATGAGGAAAAGTTTTTTTCACCCAGAGAGTTGTGAATCTGTGGAATTCTCTGTCACAGAAGGCAGTGGAGGCTACTTCACTGGATGTTTTCACGAGAGATTTAGATTTAATCTTAGGGCTAAAGGAATTAAGGAATATGGGGGGGGGGGGGGGGGGGGAACAGGAACAGGGTACTGATTTTGGATGATCAGTCATGATCACATTGAAAGTTTCTATATGATAGTGACGTTTAAGAGGGTTTTTAGCAAGGCACATTGATGGATATGGAGGGATATGGATCATGTGTAGGCAATTAAGGTTGGTTTATTGTGGCATCATGTTTAGCATTGACAATGAGGGCTGAAGGGCCTGTTCCAATGCTGTACTGTTCTGTATTCTCTGACAGTGTTATCAGTTTTGCTCATACCAGTTTTCCACTTTTAGATTGAAAAATAAAGCAATTTTTAATTGACTTTGCAGATCTAGAAATATCATTTGTACCTTTTAATGACATTTACGTAATGACTGGAGTCATTCTAATGCTTGCATGCAAGGGATGAATTCTTATATTATGAGGTTTGCAGAACTGTGTTGTTGGGTTTCTCAGTGTGATACCATGTTGAAACAGAGGGGGTCATTTTCAGTGTAGATTTCTTTATAGGTGTCAGTGTAAGTTCTTATAGATGCCAGCAAGTAGCCCAGCAGGCGTGATCGCTGTCCAGCTCTTAAAGGGGCACACCACAACGTAAACAACACTATATTCAACTAGTGTAGAGTGGTGTTATTGAACTAATAGTTGTTGTGTTCTTAAATGGGAGGGTAAGTATCAGAAGGATGGAGATGGAAGACATGCTTTAATTTCTTAAGACAGAGGGTGGTGAATCTATGGAATTCATTGCCACAGAAGGCTGTGGAGGCCAAATCAATAGATATTTTTTAAGGTGGGGATTGATAAATTCTTCATTAGTACAGACTTCAGGGGTTATGGAAAGGCAGGAGAATGGGGTTGAGAGGGAAATATAATTCAGCCATAGATAGACACAAAAAGTTGGAGTCACTCAGCAGGACAGGCAGCATCTCTGGAGAAAGGGAATGGGTGATGTTTTGGGTCAAGACCCTTCTTCAGACTGGTTAGAGATAAGGGAAATGAGAGATATATGTGATTGTGTGGAGAGATAAAGAATAATGAATAAAAGAGATGCAAAAAAGTAAAACGTAGTCATAGAGTCGGCGAGCAGGAGGAATCACAGAGGGGGATCAGTGAGCAAGGATGTTGCAGAGCTCTCATCGGAGAGAGGAGGAGAACATTAAAGTAGACATACCTTGAGGAGATTTTGCAGTGGAGCAGATGAAATGTGTAGGAAGGAACTGCAAATGTTGCTTTAAACTGATGATAGGCACAAAAAGGTGGAGTAATTCAGCCATGATTGAATGCCGACTGGCCTAATTCTGCTCCTATCACTTATGAGCATGAACTTATGCTCATTTGAACCTCAGAAACCACCCAAGGATATAACATGAGCTCTTGACAGTAGGCAGCCAGGAAGTTAATTGCAGAAAATAAATGCTGTCTATGAATGCCTGCATTCTTAGGAAGCCTGAAATAATGGTTAATCTGCAAATTCATGCAGCTGCAACCCACAATGATCATAAGGACTGAAACCTGGATGTTCACAAACAATATTCTACATTTTGTTATCAGGATCTGCTTTGATCTGTTGATTTCACACATTACCCTCTACATCTCTAGACTCCCCTCCCCTGACACTCAGTCTGAAGAAGGCTCTCGACCCGAAATGTCACTCATTCCTTCTCTTGAGAGATGCTGCCTGTCCTGCTGAGTTACTCCAGCATTTTGTATCTATATTTGGTGTAAACCAGTATCTGCAGTTGCTTCCTACACAAAGTTAATGCATGCCTGGCTTGTGCCTGAGCTTGCAAGATCTCAGTGAAGACAAATAATGTGTTTTAATGGTGACCCTTTAAATAGCACTGTGAAATACAGTCTGTGAAACTTAGTTGTTCCTTGAGTAAATGAGAAAAGCTTTTTAGGACAAAGAATGTTAAATGAATAAAAATACACCTTGGATTACTTTTACATTTTGTGCTGGTTACATTCCATGTGCTGGAGTGATGTAAAGTCCTGCAGAAAGTATGGAGTCAAGTATTGAGACATCTAGGAATCTAGCACAGGGTCATTCTCCTTCAGGTTAAGTCAAATTTTAACTGCACAGCACTGTTCATTTAAAAGAGTGTTGTGAACAATTTTCTGGGCCACTTTCTCTCCAGATTTCTGGCCACTCATCCAGATAACCCAGCTGCATTTAACAAGCAACATTCCCTGACTCTGTATCCAAGGGTCTCAGTAAGCCTCAGGTTATCTATTGAATGACACATGCAGGGAAAGCTGCCTGCACTTTTCTAATAACACATTTCATTAAAAAACTCGGAAGAGCAGCTGAGGCTGGCATAATGATGCAGCAGTTGTGTTAAGGGCCTGTCCCACCAGCATGCAAATCTATGCGATGAGCGCGACCTAATGTGGTCGCTTGAACCGTCCGGCGTCGCGGAGCCTGTCCCACTTCGATCGCCGGAGCCGTGCGGAATTGTGTGGAGTTCGTCCCGACATCGCGCGGGGCTCCGAAAAACTGACTGTTCAAAAATTCCGCTGTCGCCTCGACGTTGTGCCTCCGTGACCCTCTCTGTGGGTGCCTCCATGACCCTCTGTGTGTGTGGCTCCGAGGCCCTCTGTGTGTGCCTCTGTGTCCTGGCGAACTTACCTTTAGACTTTGCTCCAAGTTTGCCTCACTTTGCGCCGCATTGCGCCACTCACCCGACCTCCGCGCGGCCCCTACTGCCAGTTTGGTCGCGCTTGCCGCATGCAGGCGCACGCTGGTGGGAACGGCCCTGTACAGGGATCACCCGACCTCCGCGCAGCCCCCGCTTCTAGTTTGATCGCGCTCATCGCATGGAGTCGGATGCTGGTTGGACAGGCCCTTTACTGCTTTATAGCACCAGAGTTCCAGGTTTGATCTCAACTACAGGGCTCTCTGTAGGGAGTTTGTGCATTCTCCCTGTGACTGCATGGGTTTTCTCCACATGCTCTGGTTTCCTCCCACATTCCAAGGCGCACAGATGTGTAGGTTGATTGGCTTCGTATAATTGTAAAATTGTTCCAAGTGTGGAGGATAGTGTCAATGTACAAGGCGATCGCTGGTCGGCATGGACTTGGTGGGCCAAAGGGCCTGTTTCCATGCTGTATCACTAAAATCTAAAGCAGCTCTATATTTTTTACAACAGTTTTAGAAAACATTGTGGAAATTATTGTGGAAAATAAGTATCTACTATGATAATATTAGGTTTAATTTACTATACGTTTGCACACAAAATGTTATCCCATTGCTCTGAACTCCATCTGTTACTTTAAACTGCATCTTGAGAGAGGAAAGAATGCTATCCAGCTTTCTGATAATTGAGATTTACACGCAAATAACGCAACGATATTTAGACACAAGTATAACATAGAACATCAATTTTTCTTGTTGAAATTTGTCTGATAAGGCTCTGAGGGATCAGATGAAGTTTGCTTTTTGCACAGCTTTTGCAAATTGTTAATTGAAATTGGGTATGTTTATCAGAGCAAGTCTCCTGAGCATCAGCTCACTGTTGTGTTAATTTGTTGATAATGGTGTTTGTGGTCTTCTCAAATTCAAAGCATCGACAAATATTTCATAAAATATTTTATACAAACTCATTGACAGTGTAAAAGCATCCTCTTGCATGTCTGACCTGGAAAATATCAGTGTGACGTATATGCTCTGATTCATTTTGTCTAAATGTGCATGGTGATTGATGTATTTGTCAAGTCTTCCCTTCACGTTGTTTCTTCCTGAGTTGCTATCAACCAGATTTATTTCTAAATAACACTTCATCATTTTTTTTTTCCTTCATTTTTCAGAATCAAGACCTTGCTGGCAAAGCCAGCATTACTTTTCCATCTCTAAATGATCGTGGCCAGGTAGCAGTGAACCATCCACATGAACTGTTGCAGCCCTTCTAATGAAGGTGCTCATTGGCATTTAGATCCAGCAGTGAATAAGAAACACTACTTAATTTTTTATGAGGATGTTGCCAGGACTAGAGGGTCTAAGCTATAGCGAGAGGTTGAGTATACCGAGACTCTATTCTTTGGAGCGCAGGAGAATGAGGGGTGATCTTACATGTATAAAATCATGAGAGGAATAGATCGGGTAGATGCACAGAATCTCTTGCCCAGAGTAGGGGAATTGAGGACCAGAGGACATAGGTTCAAGGTGAAGGGGAAAAGATTTAATAGGAATCTGCAGGTAAACTTTTTCACACAAAGGATGATGGGTGTATGGAACAAGCTGCCAGAGGAGGTAGTTGAGGTTACGACTATCAAAAATTTAAGAAACAGTTAGACAGGTACACGGATAGGACAAGTTTGGAGGGGGAACTTCTTTACTCAGAGAGTGGTGGCTGTGTGGAATGATCTTCCAGCAGAAGTGGTGGAGGCAGGATCGATTGTAACATTTAAAAGTAAAGTGGATAGGTATATGGATGGGAAGGGAATTGAGGGGTATGGTCTGAGTGCAGGTAGATGGGACTAGGGGAAAAATAAATGGTTGGCACGGACTGGAAGGGCCGAGAAGGCCTGTTTCCGTGCTGTAATTGTTATATGGTTATATGGATATAGACCAAACACAGGCAGGTGGGACTAGTGTAGCTGGAACATGTTGGCTGATGTGAGCAAGTTGGGCTGAAGGGCCCGTTTCCACACTGTATCACTCTATGACTCTATACTTCCTAGTCAAGATGGTGTGTGACCTGGAAGGAAAATTTCAGGTGGCATCGTTCCCATGTGCCCACAGTCCTTGCTCTTTTAAGGTCATGTGATAAGAGTAGAATTAGGCCATTCGGCCCGTCAAGTCTACTCCGCCATTCAATCATGGCTGATCTATCTATCCCTCCTAATCCCATTCTCCTGCCTCCTCCCCATAACCTCTGACACCTGTACTGCTCAAGAATCTATCTATTTATGCCTTAAAAAATCCACTGATGGTCTCCACAGCCTTCTGTGGCAAAGAATTCCACAGATTCACCGCCCTCTGACTGAAGACATTTCTCCTCATCTCCTTCCTAAAAGAATGTCCTTTAATTCTGAGGCTATGACCTCTAGTCCTAGACTCTCCCACTAGTGGAAACATCCTCTCCACATCCACTCTATCCAAGCCTTTCACTATTCTGAATGTTTCAATGAAATCCCCCCTCATTCATCTAAACTCCAGCGAATACAGGGCCAGTGCCAACAAAAGCTCATCAAATGTTAACTTACTCATTTCTGGGATCATTCTTGTAAACCCCCCCTGGACCCTCTCCAGAGCCAGCACCTCCTTCCTCAGATATGGTGCCCACATTTGCTCACAGTATTTCAAATGCAGCCTGACCAGCGCCATATAGCCTTATAGCCTCCACATTACATCCCTGTTTTTGTATACACGCCCTCTTGAAATAAATGCTAGCATTGAGTTTGCTTTCTTCACTACCGATTCGACTTGCAGATTAATTTTTAGAGGTTAGGGACAAATGGGAATAATTTTCAGGTCGCTTTGTGGATAGTTATATGCTGCAACCAGCTGTGGAGAGAATGAATGTTTCAGATGGAGGGTTGGGTGCCAATTAGTAGCCTGCTATGTGGCAAATTGTGTTTAGCTTCTGGATTGATGACAAAACTGCACTCACCTTGGTGCAATGTGATGATCACATTTGTTTGCTCACGTCTGACCTGATGTAGTAAGATTTTATTGGGAGTGCTCTGGTTCAAGAAGATGGTTCATATACCTGATGGTTCAAAGTACATTGAAAAGCTTTTGTTGCCTGCTAACCAGTCAACGGAAAGACAATGCATGTTTACAATCGTACCATCCACAGTGTACTGATACGTGATAAAAGGAATAACGTTTAGTGCAAGATAAAGTCAGATTAAAGTAATGCGAGGATCTCCAATGAGGTAGATAGTAGCTCAGGACCATTCTCTAGTTGTTGAAACTAAAATGTTTGGAACTAAAGACATAGTCTTAGAATAAGGAGTAAGCCATTTGGCTTTGAGATGGGGGAAATACTTTTTTATTGTGGTGTCTATGGAACATTATACTTCAGAATGTCACATTCAAGATTGAGTCCATTGGACTTCTTCACACTAAAGATATCAAGGACAATCATATTCAAACAGAAGAGAGGCCATGAGATCGAAGATAAGCTGTTATCACATCGAATGGCAGAGTAGACTCGAAGGGGAAGGTGATCTACTCTTGCTCCTATTTCTTTAGTCATTGGATTGTGAAACGTCAGTTAGGAATTGTTATGTACTTTCCTGAAGTTGAAATGGTTTACCCATGAAGATTGTTTACTCAAATATTGGGACATTGATGCAATCTAGATGTTTCTATAGTGAAGATTTATTTATGATTATTAAGGTAATAATCAAGGAGATTGAAAAGTATATGACTTTTATCCATGACATTCAGGAGTATGCATAGTCAAATAGACAATCTAGTTGCAAACATTCACCCTGCCAAGTAGGAAGCTTTCTAATTAAAATGGTAGCTTTGAGTGGCAGTTTTGCAAGTAAATCTTCAAGGAACATGAGAGAATTCATTGAAATTGAAAAGGACTTTGTTATTCATTAGAGGCATACATTGTTCAGGACACCTGGGATGTTTTCCATCACTGCAAATTATTACCATGGGATCTAGACTATTTACATGTGAACAGCTTGGACCGCCGTTTAACACCTCATGTATAGGACGCCTCATCATATTCCCTCAACCAGGCACTGGAATGTTAACTTGGATGTTTAAGGCTGGAGGAAGAGAGATCTGGTCCTTCTCTTGGTATTTCAGAAGAGAGAGAGAGAGACATTGAAAGTCAGCTGCAGGAGCAGGAAAGAACACCGACTTTTAAAGGGGAGATGACTACAGTGGCTTTTAAAGGGGAGGTTAAACTAAGATTAAACTAATCGAATTTAGTAAAAATGCAGTGGTTAGCGTAGATCTCGAGGGGAGAGAAGCCCAATATTGAAGATGGGCAGACTTTTTTGGAGCAAAATAGCAGCATTTCTCTCAGCCCTCTCATGCTTCTAGTTCTAAAACACCTTGCGCAGCCTGCATACAGGGTGCTCAGGTGGAGTCAGTGGCATCTTCGACTCCACCCACTGAATTTAAATCCATAGCAGGGAGATCGAGAGAGGACTCTCTGGCTCCGATGATTGCTTCACCATCAGAGTATGAAGGATCAGGGGCTAGAAAGAAGGTTCCTCAGAAGTGGGTGCCGGAATTAATTAAAAGACCAACTGGAGAGGTAAAGGAATATTTCCTAAAACATAGAGATTCCTTTAGCAGGAGTAGCAGTGTCTCTGATGTTCAGACAATAGTGGGCTGTGAAATATACTGATATCAGGATCAGCTAATTTAAAAATCAGAACAAATTCCTGATATCATGGAAATGGAGCGAATTCCCTGTAGGCAATTCCCTAGTAGGAAGCTGCCTACTCCGCCTTTAAAATTAGATACTGCAGTAGGTGCAGACTACCCCTGGTCAACAGACATTCCTGCTCCAGTGCAACCCAGTTCGACAACAACTAAATCCCTCCAGAGACCAGTAAAAATAATTCAACTGGAAATAACATCAAAGGAAGAGGATGAATTTAAGGCATGGATCCCTCCTGGATTACCTTAGCGACATGTCTATTTGTGAGCCTAATTTCCCTCAATTTAATTGTAGAGGCTAAAGAAATGCGAGGCCAATCAATGCTATGTTTGCAGAGAAACGGGACACTAGAGCAGAGCTTGCCCTATGGGGGAACATAGAGGAGGAAGGGGTCAACGAAGAGGGCCATGGGGTTCAAGAAGTCAGTGGATCCCTAGAGGTCATAGTGCCTCACATAGAGGAAGAGCACACTGACCAGAGGATCAGGGGGCTGGGAACCAAGCATCACTCTGGCAGCCAAATCCATTTCGGTAGCCCTGATCTGCTAGCTAGTCCAGAGTGTGGACAAAGTAAGATGACCATTGCCTCAAAGCCTAAAAGATGAAATCTGAGGGTATCCTCGTGACATTAAGATGGCCCAAGGAAAATAATAATAAATATTAACTAAGTCAGAACAAGAAAGAAAACCGCCCCTTTCGAATCACAGGAAGAGAGTTACAAAGAAGCTGATTGGGATTGAGAAACTTCACCAAAAGAGAAGAATATGAAAATAGAGACAAAGTAGCTGGTGTCAATAAGGAAAAGAACTGAAGGGAACTCAGATTGGCATTAGGGAAAGAAGTAATTAATTTATTGCACAGGAGGTACAGTAGTAGGGATAGGAGCCATTGCACGCCTGATTAATAACTTGTTGCAAAGTTGTTGTGCCTGCAGGACAGCGTCACCAACAATACAATACAATACAGTTTATTGTCATTTGAACCTCATTGCGGTTCAAACTAAATTTAGTTTCTGCAGTCATACAATCAAGAAAAGAACCAAGACACAACACAATTTACACAAACATCCATCACAGTGAATCTCCTCCTCACTGTGATGGAAAGCAAAGTCTTATCTCTCCCCTGCACTGCCCATTCTCCTCCCGATGTAAAAGTCAAAGCCCCCCGCGGGCGATAGTAATTAAGTCCTGCGGCCATTAAGGCCGCGCCGGGCGATGCAAGGCCGCGCTTCGGGTCTTGATGTTGGAGCCCCTGGCGGGTGCTAGCAAGTCCCGCGGCCATTAAAGCCGCGCGATATAAGGCCCCGCTCCAGGTCATTTTAAACCCCGCAACTCGGGCGGGAGAAGTTGCCGCCGTGGGAGCGCCGAAAAGCGGTCTCCCACCAGGGACCAGTGGGCTCCCGATGTCACCGTCCACTGGAGCCTCCAAATCTCCGGGGTCGGGCCGCACCAGCGCGCCACCACAGTTCCTCCCATTCCGGGAGAACTCGGCCAGCTCCGCGATGGTGAGTAGTCCGTAGGCTCTGTGACTGGAGCCCCAGGTCCGGTTGGAGGCCGCTTCATGGTGCTAGGCCCCAACGACAACGGAGACCCGACAGAGGAAAGGTTAGGTCCTCTGTACAGGGAAAAGATTTTAAAAGTTTCCCCCACCCCGCCCCCCACATATCCAGCTAAAATAAAACCACTAACTACACTCAAAGGAGGCAAAAAATATAAAAAGACAGACGGACTGCAGAGGCCGCTGCGACGAGAGTCGCGCCACCCACCGGAATGTGCGTGGTGCAACATTCCACTATCAGGGGAGTGAGGTAACAGAGTATGTGGACCCTTAAGAACGGGCAGAAGACACAGCTCATGTAGGATGTGTAGCCATTATCTCCATCCAGGTAGCTCCCCAGAGACAAAAATCAACAACAAAGTTGTTATACTGTCCTGTCCCTATAATACATACCATCTGGAGAGGCCAACAAACAAAGGAGGGTGCTCCTACTCCTTTGGAATTAACATCAAGAAAGAAGAAGGAGCTACCTACCATACTGCCCAACTTTAGAACAAATTAAATTTGGAAATAAATACTCCTCTGTGGTTCGGGGACACGTGCTTAGCACCTAAATTCTAGTCATTAGAAATAAATTGACAAAATTCTGAATTCGATCTCTAAATTCCATAGTGATGAATTGGAAGGACTTTAAAGCTTGAGATTTGGAACTGACTTATGAGATCTGGCTTACGAGTATTTCAAATCTGATTATTAACTTGGCATTTTTATTGTCTCACCCCCAGACAGGCAGCCAAAGATGGGGAGGATTGTTAAAAGAACATCACAGAAGGACGGAACTTGGAAAGATCTAGTAAAATGAAGGAATATTCAGGGGAACATGAGAGTTGGCATTGAAATAATACAAAAGAGGAAACGTGAATAGCAGAACTCCGCTTCGAGAAACCAAAGTTAACTGCGTAGAAAGAGTTACTGGAGACTAAGTCTTATTGAATTAGAAGGAGTACTAGGGGAAAGGGTACTTGTGCCAGAGTCGATGTACTTGACTGGTGAATCTAAATGTGTCTAACCCTTGATAGTAAAGTGGCTCCTATTATCAAGCTGTAAAGAAATTGTCCCAGCATGTCTGTGGCCCAGGTAAGTGCTGCAAAGAAAGAATGGGACATCAGCAGAAGTCTTACAATGAAGTGTGAAATGCATAGAGCTAATTGGATCAATGCAAACCAGGTATACCTTGTAAATAACGTTGCAAAGCCTTACTTTGTTAGTTGTTGATTGGTTGAAATGTTAAGCCTTGTCTGGGTTTTCTGATTCTCAAGGCACATGTTGCATTATTCATCTGTGTTAGCTTCCTTCTCAAAGCCTTACCAGATACAATGTATTAGTTACTGTCCATCGCGTACTGTTGTAATCATTATGTGTTATTGGACTATACAGAGACCACCCGATGTCGTTCGGCCCCTCAAGGTTCAGGGAACTTTAAAGGCAGATCCCACGAGGTCCTTTGTCAATCTTCTGGGACTGCGTGACCTTTTGCTTGCACGAGGCTAGAAGGGCTTGGCCAAGCAGATACAAGGACCGAACCCGCGGTGTAAGGGAAATTGTGTTGTGTTATCCAAAATAATGTTTAGTTGCTCAAGTGCTTGATTCAGTATTTTATTGACTAGAACTAGATGGGGGAGGGGCTTAGAATGATCTATTTACACTATCAGGCTGCAGGATGACTTGAATAGGTTGTGTGAGTGGGCAGATGCATGGCAGATGCAGTATAATAGATAGATGTGGATAGATATGAGGTTATACACTTTGGTGGCAAGAACAGGAAACGCACCTCGAGTGTTGGGTGCAATTTTTGGTCTCCTGATTTGAGGAATTACATTATTGTTATTGAGGTAATGCAGCGTAAGTTCACCAGGTTCATTCCTATTTTTCTTTTTTCCTATGTTTCTAATTTTTCATAGGGAGTGCTTGAGCTATCTCAATGGGGCCTGGTGAATAATCCCATTTCTCCTGGCCAAACAGGTGAATACCGTTGATTCTCCTTGGCTGTAATTGTTTTTGTTCAATGTGTTAGCCTGAAAGGGAAGCTCACAGCCATGATAAGCTCTGTTAAAAATTGCAGTTGGGTACAGAAGAAATCATTTCTGGCAATGAGCTCTTGGCAGCTCCAAGATGGGCGAGTACCTTCAGTAATTTTAATTGCCTAACTGCTCAGTTTCCACTTATTATTCAAGGTTACAATTACTGTCATGATTTGCTGTCAGGAATGATGAATAGTCTTCACTCTGACAGGATTTCTAATGCAGAACTGAAGTGTGTGCTCAGAAACATGAATTAAGAGTGAGAGAAGCCATTTGGCCGGTGAGCCTGCTCTGACATTCAACAAAATGGGGCTGTGTGGTGGCCCAGTGGTAGAGGTGCTGCCTTGAAGTGCAAGAGAACTGGGTTCAATCCTGACTACAGGTGCTGTCTGCACGGAGTTTGTATGTTCTCCCCGTGACCGTGTGTGTTTTTCCTGGGTGTTCCGGTTTCCTCACACACTCCAAAGACGTACAGGTTTGTAGGTTAATTGGCTTCAGAAAATGTGTAAATTGTCCCTTGTGTGTAGGATAATGCTAGTGTATGGGAATTACTGATCGGCGTGCACTCGATGTGCCGAAGGGCCTATTTCCGGGCTGTATTCCTCTAAACTAAGCTCGTGACCAACCTGATTGCAATCTGAACTCTACATTTCTTTCAGTAAATCTTTGTTGCTTTGCTTATCAAGAATTTGTCTTAAAAATATTCAAGAAAGAACATACTTGCCAAATCAACTGATATATTGCAAGATTCTTAGAAAGAGGCTCTTGATTACATTGAGTGAATAGAATTATTCGGGGTGAACATTAGAACATTATATGGATATGACCTGACACCAATGCTGTTATTTTGATGTTGATCGGTGTTGGTTTTTGTCGGATTATTACATTCTAGATTTTTATTTGTACTTGCAGCTTGATATTTCTCTATAAGGGCTTTCTGAATGTGAACAATCAAGTTCTTAATTTAAAGAATGCAATATTACTCCTGCTATTTCATGGGTAAAAGGGTATTTGTAACACTCAAATACGTCCAGATTATTAAATAGATGTCTTGCCTCAGAATTGGCTTGAGCCTTGAGGTGAGAATGGCTTAATATTGTAACAGCATTCTGTGTTATTCATAAGGTCATAAGGAATAGGAGCAGAAGTAGGCTATTTGGCCCATCAAATCAACTCTGCCATTTAATCATGGCTAATCTATCTCTCCCTCCTAAACCCATTCTCCTGCTTTCTCCCCATAACCTCTGACACCTGTACTAATCAAGTTTCTATCTGAAGAAGGGTCTTGGCCCAAAACGTTGCCTATTTCCTTCGCTCCATAGATGCTGCTGCACCCACTGAGTTTCTCCAGCATTTTTGTGTACCTAATGCCCCTGTCCCACTTAGGAAACCTGAACAGAAACCTCTGGAGACTTTGCGCTCCACCCAAGGTTTCCATGCAGTTCCCGGAGTTTTTTGTCCTCCGGCAACCATCTTCAACTAGCATCGCAACCGGCTTTGACTAAAAAATTACCGATTTTTAAAATGGAAACCACTTTCGACTATTTGGGAGACTGGCAAAAACCTCTAGGAACCTCCGGGAACCACGCGGAAACCTTGGGTGGGGCGCAAAGTCTCCAGAGGTTTCCATCCAGGTTTCCTAAGTGGGACAGGGGCATAAGAATCTATCTATCTCTGCCTTAAAAATATCCACTGACTTGGCCTCCACAGACTTCTGTGGCAAAGAACTCCACAGATTCACCAGCCTCTGACTAAAGAAATGTATCCTCCTCTCCTTCCTAAAAGAACGTCCTTTAATTCTGAGGCTATGACTTCTGGTCCTAGACTCTCCTATTAGTGGAAACATCCTCTCCACATTGACTCTATCCAAGACTTTCACTATTCTTCCTTCTTTTTTCCTTGCAAGTTCTGATATCCATATCTCTTCATAGATTGTAAACGGCCAACCTCCCTCAAATGTTCAACTGTTCAAAGTGGACCATTATTTCCAAAGTCTGGCAAACCTGGAAATTATATTATGGAATCAGCAATCAGAGATATAATTGAGACATCAGAACAGCAAAAACATCCAAAGGTGCTTCATTGAGTTATGATAAAAACAAAATTTGGAAGTAAAGCAGACGAGTAGATCCATTGCTAAATCAAAATATTAACTTGAATGAGCATCTTTAAAGAAGCAAAAACAAATAGTGAGCTGGGGAGGCCAAGGGTGAGAGTTCCAGAGCTTGGGGCGGAGGCAACTGAATGCACCATCATCGACAGCGGAATGATTTAGGGGTAATAAGAGATCAACATTGAAAGGAAAAGATGCCTGGAAGGAATATAGTGCGGGAGAAGATTGAGAGGGCGAGGGTATTGCTATCATGGTGAAATTAAACACAGGCACCAGAGTTTTCAAATTGAGATGGTGTTTAATGGTGACCTGAAGTAAATCAGAAAATAAAATACCATAAAATGATGCAATGTAGGACAGGGGTATTGGAGTACAAGAATACCTCAGTTGGGAGGTCAGCTAGAAGTGCATTTGAATGGACAAGTCTTAGGATTACAAAGGAGTGTATGGATGTGTCAGATCAGCTGGGGTAGGCATTGAGTTAGGTGGTTACTAAAGGGCCTGTCCCACTTGGGCGTCATTTGCGCGTCACGGGGGCGCTAAGTGCAACCGCGCATCACTGCCTACATCACCACGCACCATGCGGGCGTGATACATGATATACGCGCATCACATGTGCGTCACCACGCCCGCGTCGTGCGTCGTGACATGTAAATGTCACGTAAATGACGCGCAAATGACACGCAAGTGGGACAGGCCCTTAAGGTGGAAAAAGTGATTGCGCGGAAACAGGACTTTAAGCTTATCTTAAAGCTAATGTCGGTCAGTTTGTACATCCTTTGGTGCTGGTACTTTATGTACAAAATCTAAGAGTAAAAATGTTTAAATGTGGATAAATAATGCTTCCAATTAAATCCAGATGAAATTTACCGATAGCAGGAAGCTGGCACGGGCACTGTATATGTAATTCATTTTAATGAATTTAACATTTCTCAGGTATTACATTCACACCAAATAATATCACTGATCACACACCACACATATTCCTCCCTTCCTAGCATAAAGTGGGGCTCATGACCTTTTTATGACCAAAAACAAAAAAATGAATGGTTGAAACATACCTGCTTCCGAATCTCATGCTCCCTTTCAATTTACCATGGTGTTTAGAAAATGTATTATTCTATCGTGCAACATCTAAATAAAAGAGAATTAAAAATGTCTTGGAGTATTAATAGAATATCATCTGATATTTTGTAAAACTGCCAGCCAACGTCTCATCCATGTCGCATGAGCAGAGTTTTACTGCAGATAGGTTGGGTTAGTGAGGGAAAACTTGAGCAAATTAAGTTTAATGTAGGGAAGTGTGAGGACATGCAAATCGATAGAATTAATCAAATGGTTGGTAATTATCTAAATGGAAAAACATTGCAAATAAACAGAGAACTGATAGATCTAGATGTTCTTTTGCACAACACACAAATAGTTAACATGCAGGCATAGCAAGAAATTAGAAAGGCAAATTGCACATTGATCAGCGTTACGTGGGAGTTGCCATAAAAACAAGTAATGTTACATTAAAATCAAGCAAGTACAATAACTGGAATTCTAAAATATAAGGTGAAAAAGCTAGAAACTCTCAAAAAGTCAGTCAGAAAAGTATAGAGAACGGAGACGGGCCCTTCAGCCCAACTCGTCCACGCTGACCAAGCTGTCTACCTCAGCTCGTCTCATTTGCTTGCAATTGACCCCTGTCTCTCTAAACCTTTCTGTCCATAGAAACAGAAAATAGGTACAAGAGTAGGCCATTCAGTCCTTCAAGCCAGCACCGCCATTCAAAATGATAATGGCTGATCATCTACAATCACTACTCTGTTTGTGCTTTTTCCCCATATACCTTAATTCCTTTAGCTCTAAGAGCTAAATCTAAGTCTCTCTTGAAAACATTCAGTGAATTATCCTCCACTGCCTTCTGTGGCCAGGAATAGTAAGATTGAACGAGAACTTACCAGTTCGAAGGTTGATCTTTATTTTATGAGGAGTCGAAGTGAGGGATTTCGTGAAGAGCCCACCGGCGCGCATGCTCGACATACTTCAAAGTAGCGGCGTGGAATCACAGAACCAACAATAGAAATGACTTTGCATAGTATGATTCAATTGACTAAGATTACCAGATGAAGGTGATTGAGGGTTGGGCGAGGAGGGCACGAAATCCCTCACTTCGACTCCTCATAAAATAAAGATCAACCTTCGAACTGGTAAGTTCTCGTTCAATCTTACTATTTCATTTCGGAGTCACGTGAGTGACTTCGTGAAAACTTCAAAGCTTCTGTGATTACACGCCCTGGACCACGTCCATGCTGACACACCACTACCAGGGATGGATGGGAGGAACAAACTTGCTCAATAGTTCATACTGCAAAACAAGAGCAGAGTTATTAATAACAAATCAAAACCCCTCATGCGGGGACATCTCCACGTTCTTGACCTGCATTCAGCACGGCTTCTGCGAACTGTAGAGGAGCAGCAACAGGCTTGTTATAAAAAACGCTGGAACACAGCTTCATTAGCCCATCCTGCGGTGGCGAGAATTTGGTCCATGGGCACCTCCATGACCCTCGCCGCTGACGTTGATGCAGCCCTGGTGGAAAGAGACTTGAACACATTAGTGTCGATACCTGACTTACCCAAGATGACTGGAAGCCACATGGATATCGTCTGGACTGTCACTCGATGATGAGGTCTCTTATAAGTGACAAGCAGGTATCTCTCCATTCCTCTGATGCGTGCCGTCACCTTGACATAGTGGCGGATATGTGAGGCTAAACATAGCCTAGCATCTGCGGGTTATGCCGGGAACTTCAGCTGCAGTCCTGTGTACCCAGGTCTATGCTGCTTTAGTAGCTCGTCAATGAAAAAGACTACTTCTGTAGGGGTAGAAGTCATTCTGTCGACACGACGTTTGTGTAGTGTCTGTACCCTCTGAGCTGAAGTCAGCGCTAGTAACATCACCAGCTTCATGGTGAGTTGGTCCAGTTGGAGCCCTTCCATGGGCGACCACGTCCTGAGCAGGGTTAATATGTCCCTGACATCCCAGGTGATATTATAGCGTGGTGTAGGCGGATTCATTTTGAATATACCCCGCACGAGTCTGGACACTAGCCTGTTGGATCCTACCCCAATATTGAGGTAGAATGATAGCGCACTTCTGGCGCTGTTGATGGCACTGTAACTTGAGTGTTCATCATGGTGCAACCCCGCGAGGAATTCCAGGACGTCGGTTATTGTCACGTCATCGTACGTGATGCGAGAGCGGCTGCAGTAGGCTTCCCACTTCTTAATATGCGAGCGGTATCTTCGCCTTGTGGACTCTCGACACGACGCCCCGATGGTATCCATGGTCCGAGCCGAGAGGCCGTATTGGACTAACGGCCTGTTCAGAACCTGCAAGCCAACAACTTTAAATAGCCATGGCAGGGATGTGGCTCCCCTGAGACAGGGTGAGTAACCAATTGTGGGCAACCCTTCAAAAGGACCCAAGGTTCGTTGAGCATGTCAAAGACCACCGGATACCAAGGCTGTGTGGGCCAGTCGGGTATAATATGGATGCCCTTGGCAGCATCTGCCTGAATCTTTCGCAATACCCGACTGATGAGGCAAAACGGGGGGAAGGCATAGAAACCAATTCCCCCAGTCCAGCGAGAATGCATCTAGCGCTATTGCCCCAGGATCTGGTTCCCATGAAACGTAGGTTGGTACCTGATGGTTCAACCGTGACGCAAAAAGGTCAATGTCCGGTTTACCAAATTTGGCTGTGACTTTAGAAAAAATCTCAGGATGCAACATCCATTCAATATTGTCATTAATTTTGCGTGACCTGGTGTCCGCCACAGTATTAAGCTCACCTGGCAAATAGGTAGCTGAAATCCAAATGTCTCTTTGAACACACCAGAGCCAAATTGAGTTAGCCAATTTGTCACATGAAACTGACCTGGTACCACCCATATGGTTTAAATATGCTACTGCTGTGGTGTTGTCTATTTGGAGACGGACATGTGCTCCAACAAGCTTGGAACAATACGCACAAAGTCCGTGGAATGCTGCCAGCAACTCCAAATAGTTAATCCCTTGAGTTAACAACATCGTTGATTCAAGGGTGTCCCATCTGCCACCACAACTAGAGCAATTATTCGTGGCTCCCCAACCATTGGAGCTTGCATCAGTTTGCAAATATACCACCGGATTAGCCTCCCTAATAGGCTTGAATGAGCTGCTAATGTGACACACCCACCATTGCAACTCATTTATCGCTTCGGGCGGCAGCTGCATGGACCGATCATAATGACCAGCGTTCTGTTTTAACGCTGCAATTTTAGCTCTTTCCAAATTCTGATAATGCAAAGGTCCATATCGCGCTGCCGGAAACAAAGCTACCAGCTTCCCAATTATTGTAGCTAAGTGCCGAATCGATGGTATATTGGTGCGGATTAAATCTTGACACACCAGGGTAACCTCCTCAATCTTGTTAATTGGAATGGTAACCCTCATGCTTATAGAGTTCACTGTGAACCCTAGGTAATTAATCACCTGGGCAGGGTAGAACTTTGATTTCTCTGGATGGACAATAAACCCCAATTGTTGAAATATATTGACAGCAGCTGCAACACCCTGTTCAGCCAATTCTAGGGTGTGGCCCACAATTAAGATATCATCTAAATAGGCCATAACTATATGGTGTCGTTGTCTCAAATAAGCCATAATTGGCTTCACTAATTTAGTGAACAATCTAGGGGCTGTGGTGAGCCCATTAGGCAAAGCCTTGTACTGCCAGAGTTGCCCCATCCAGATGAATTTTAAAACCTTCTGTCACATTTCTGGACGGATACGGAATAATATGCGTCTTTTAAATCGATGCATGCCATAAAGCAACCATGAGAAATCAATGATTTGGCTGTTTCAAACGTATCCATTTTAAAATGAGAATATGTTACAAAAGTATTCAAACGGGTTAGATCAATAATGACACGACAACTTCCATCCTTCTTAGGTCTGGTGAATATGTTCGAAACAAATTCAACTGGCTCATCCACCACTGTCTTAATCACTCCTTTGTGCTCAAGACTTAACAGTTCCTTATAGCTGGCTGCCTGTTCTGCAGCAGATAATTTAAACGTTCGAGCGGGCATGTGCTGGGATGGAGGAATGTCGCCATTAATAAACTCAATGTTATGCCCCTGAATATTCTGCAACACATACTCGTCACCAGTAAAATTACCCCATGCACCCAAAAACCACCGAAGGCGACCACCAACATGTGAAGTTAAACAGAGAGAAAAGAGAGAACCAGACCCCCTCACCTCCGTGGTTACCGGCGGTCCTTGACACGCTTGTGCGGACGTGGAGGTGCTGGGTTGGCTTGAGGGCGCGGCGTCTTCGTTTTCCACCAGGGTCTCTGCCGACCCTGTCCTAAAAAAGACCCCTGGTGCTGGGTCTGATGTTGCTGTCGTTGTGGAGCTTGAGGGTGGGTCCTCGTCGAGGTACTGGCAGATCCTCGTGATCGAATGTATGGAGACTTTGAGCCTGACGGTGTGGGGGCACTCTGAGGGCGCATGATCCCCACCGTTTTGGCTTGCTCGTCAAGCTCTTTGACTCTCTTCGAGAGGTCCTCCGCAAAGAGCTGACGGGGCGGGGGCGGCGGCGGTGGTTTGCACAATCCTGCAAACTTTGGATTGAGCGCTGGGCGGATGCTGGTTTTGCGAAACCCGTTAATTTCGTGCTGGGTCGCGCACAGGAGGGCCAGGGCATCTTCCTGGTCCAAATTCAATTCGTCCCCGTCCACCGACCGCACAAAGGCGGTAATACCGGCCGTGAGGAGCTTCAGGATCCGCTGCAGTTTTACCTCCTGTTGACGGATAGCCGCACTGATGTTGCCCCATATCGGCGTATTGACCACAGGCACGTTGAGGGAGTTGCAATTGGATGGAGCCTTGTGACGGCTCATTGCCTGAATGAGGACTTCTTCCTGTAGCTTCATGTTTAAAGGAAGTCCAGATGAATGTGGGGCCGCAAATTTGGTCGCCACATCCAGAAGATCCTCCGCTGGTACCTCCACCGGAGGTGGTATGGAATCCACCAAAACCTCCTCCTCCTGCTGCTCTAGGCTGATGGTAGAGGCTGGTGACGACGCCCTGTGCCTGTGGCTGCCCTGCTGTTGTTGGCTTTGAAGCAGGAGCTCCAGCAGCCGCTCCATACGGTCAATACGCCCTTCACCCTGAACACTCAGGTGGTCGGAGTCCTCCGGCTCTGAAAAGAAAACCGGGCTCCTATCATCGGCCCGCACCTCATCGAGGCCCTGCCGGTGCCGATTGTTGTCGCTAACAGCCGCCGAGGCGAAACTGCGCGATTCCCGCGCGGGCGTGTTCAACCGCCTCCGTTTAGCGGGAGCTGACGCCGCTGCCACTAAGGGCACTTGCAGCGTGGTGTCGGCACCAGCCGAAGCATGGCTACCTGAAGCCCGCGCAGGCTTGCCGGCTGCCCACATCGTGGACCTTGCCGACGCATGGTCTTGCCCACCCATTCATGGGGGGTTCGTCGACCGTGACGAGACCCGACTCAACCGACCCGTCCCGTGGTCGAGAGTCGGGGTGTGCCGGCTGGACCTCACAGCCGCCCCGGGTCTCGCCCTGGAACCTGACCGCTCCTCCGTGTCAGGCAATGCCTTAGCCCTGGTAGGGTTAGGCTTCTGGGCTCCTGCCCTTCCCCTACTCGGAGGGCTGAGTGGAACGGGCCGTGCAGCGCACGCACCCAGCTCGAGGTCGCCAGCAAGCCCGCTGACGACCTGACTGCCATGGCAGGGTCCTCCTGCTCTGGCGGCACACCACACCCCTCCTCGTCGAACTGCTCCAAACTGTGGTGTGCTGGCGGATCTGGACCTGTAAACACAGGGCTTACCCACATCTCCGCCTAAGTCCCGGCCTGCGTTGCAGGTACTGCCGATGGTAAAGGCCCCGGAACTGTTGACCGGCGAACTCGTCCTGACGTCCTCCGGCCCTTGGAACTCCCATCCATGTCCTTGCTGCAAGACAAAACCAACAACAAGGACCACCAACTAAAGGTAGAATACTTACCTTCGTGGCCCCTTCTGAAGGGCTGGCGAGGAGCGTGCTCCACCGCCAGCCGTCCCAGCAACGCGTTACGACGATATGTCGAGCATGCGCGCCGGCGGGCTCTTCACAAAGTCACTCACGTGACTCAGAAATGAAATTCCACAGATTCACAACTCTTTGGATGAAAACGTTTTTCTTCATCACAGTAGCCTTCCAATCCCAATCCCTAATCTCCTCTTTAACCAGCAATGCCTCCATGTAACTATCTTGTGGTGGAGGCAGGATCGATTTTAACATTTAAAAGTAAAATGGATAGGTATATGGACAGGAAGGGAATGGAGGGGTATGGTCTGAGTGCAGGTAGATGGGACTAGGGGAAAATAAATGGTCGGCACGGACTGGAAGGGCCAAGAAGGCCTGTTTCCATGCTGTAATTGTTATATGGTTAGATGGTTATATGAAGGGACAAGTGTAGCATCTCTTGCGGTTGCAAGGGAAAGTGCCCGGGGAAGGGGTGGAGTGGGAGGGAAGGGAAGAATTGACAAGGGAGTTGCGGAGGGAGCGGTCTTTGCGGAAGGCAGACAAGGGGGGGGGGGAGATGGGAAGATGTGAGAGTGGAGGGGTCACGTTGGAGGTGGCGAAACTGGCGGAGGACTATGTGTTGTATGTGCTGGCTGGTGGGGTGAAAAGTGAGGACCAGGGGGACTCTGCCCTTGTTGTGAGTGGGCGAAGGGAGAGAGAAGGCAGTGTTGCGGGGTATGGAGGAGACCTTGGTGCGAGCCTCATCTATAGTGGGGGAGGGGAATCCCCGTTCTCTGAAGAATGAGGACATTTTTGGTGACCTGGTGTGGAACACCTCATCCTGGGAGCAGATGCGGCGTAGACGGAGGAATTGGGAATAGGGGATGGAGTCCTTACAGGAAGCGGGGTGTGAGGAAGAGTAGTCCAGGTAGCTGTGGGAGTCATTTGGTTTGTAGTGGATGTCGGTCAGGAATGTATCACCTGCAATAGAGATGGTGAGGTCAAGGAATGGTAGGGAAATGTCGGAAATGGTCCAAGTGGATTTGAGTGCCGGATGGAAATTGGTGGTGAAATGGATGAAGTCAGTCAGTTGTGTGTGGGTGCAGAAGGTGACACCAAAGCAGTCGTCGATGTAATGGAGGTAGAGGTCGGGGGTGGGGCCTGGTACGCCGAGAACAAGGATTGTTCGACGTGCCCAACAAAGAGGCAAGCGTAGCTGGGGCCCATGCATGAGCCTTGTGTTTGGAGGAAATGGGAGGAGTCAAAAGGGAAGTTATTGAGGGTAAGGACCAACTCCGCTAGGCGGAGGAGGGACTGTTTACCGTCGTAGGAGATTTCAACCATGCGAATCTCAAAACTTCCTATGTTTTACCAGCATGTGGACTTTGCGACAAGAGGGGAGAACGGCGAGATCTTGTTTACACCAATATGCCCGGCGCATACAGGGCAGAGCCCGCCCCCACACCCGGATACTCAGACCACATCTCTGTCATGCTGATTCCAGCATACAGACTGCTTGTCAGACGCTCTAGACCAGCTAAGAAACAGGTGAATACCTGGCCAACAGGAACCATCTCTGCTCTCCAGGACTGTTTTGAGAGCACTGACTGGCACATGTTTAGGGAGGCAGCAACCACAGGCGGCACCACTGACTTGGAGGAGTACATGGCATCAGTGGCTGGTTACATCAGTAAGTGCGAACACCTCCCTCTGCAACTGGATCCTGGACTTCCTGATGGGGAGACCCCAGACAGGCCCCACACTACAGAGGCTTGAGGGAGGAGCTGGCTAAAGTTGATTGAAAAGGCACCCTAGCAGGTATGATGGTGGAACAACAGTAGCAGGAATTTCTGGGAATAATTCAGAAGATGCACAATCTTTTCATTCCAAAGGAAAAAAAACATTCTAGGGGGAGAAAGAGGCGACCGTGGCTGATGAGCAGTCAAAGACAGGGTAAAATTAAAAGAGAATGCATATAATGAAAGAATGGATCAATTGGGCTTATATTCAGCCTCTCGTGGGTGCTAGTGGGGTTAGTGGTGCAATATTGCGTTAGGGAACGGGTTGCATTGGGGAACCAGGCCTCCTGTGTGACAGGCCACCCCCCCCCCCACCCCCCACGCAGCCGCCCGTTGAGGGGATGGGACCCAACGGGTCCCACTTAGTCATCGTCATCGTGTGGAGCCGCGCGCGGCAGCCTCGCCAGCAGTTTGTCGGCCATTTCGACTTTTTTTATTTTTTGTTGTATGTCTGAATGTATGTGTTAATGTTTCTTGGTATGGTTTTATGTGGGGGAGGGGGGAAGGGGGAAACCGTTTCCAGTCATTTACCGCAGCGGAATGCGACTTTTCTCCTAGTCGCATTTTCGCCCTCCCTCCCAGAACTTCAGTAGCAGGCGCGGCGCGGACTTCCATCGCAGAGCCAAAAGAAAGGCTCCAACCACCAGCCTGCTCACTTTAGCATCGTGAAGCCATGGTCTGCGGAGCTTCTAGCGGCAGGCATGGAGCTGGCTTACCATCCCCGAGCCAGGGATCTCTGGTCTGCCTGCGGCCTATAACATTAAGAAGCCGCGGCACCGGTAAGAAAGTGGCTGATACAGGTATTCCAAGCCACAGCGTGTGTTCCATCCATCCTGACGTCGGAGCTTCGATCATCCCGACGAGAGGGCCTGTACATCAGTCGTCGTCTGTAGTGGCGACTGCGGAGGGTCAAGGCCCCAAACACGGGTGAACAAAAGGAGAAAGACTGACTGAACTTTATTGCCTTCCGTCACAGTGATCACTATGGTGGATGTTTATGTTAAGTTCTATCATTCTTTTTAATTGTGTTGTGTTCATTTAAATGTATGGTTGCATAGTAACTTAAATATCACTGTACCTTAATTGGTGCATGTGACAATAAATGTGAATGGGAATCTGAATCTGAATCTGGTCTAGTATTCACTGGAATTTAGAAGGATGAGAGGGGATCTTATAGAAACATGTAAAAAATTTAAGGGATTGGACAGGCTAGAGGCAGGAAAAATTTTCCTGATGTTGGGGGAGTCCAGAACCAGGGGTCACAGTTTAAGAATAAGGGGTAGGTCAATTTACTGGATGTTTTCAAGAGAGAGTTAGATATAGCTCCTATGGCTAATGGAATCCAGGGATATGAGAAGAAAGCATGAATGGGGTACTCTGATAGAACCCTGCCTCTATTCCTCCAGGATGGAGATATACCCTGCACCCTATTTCTGCTCCTGCAGGAGAATAATCTACTGACACGTGAGATCTCACAGGTCATGCAGAGCAGTGAATTGCTTGTGCAGTGTCCCTTTCGTTCCACATGAATTGCTCCCAAAGGAGTATGTCAGTGTCCGCTGAGGGCAGCAATCTGCTCATGAACGGCACCTCTCTGACCTATGAGCCATCAAGCTGTCCCAGGTGGTGTACCACTGTTTCCTTCCATCTTCAAGTTGTTCTCATGTGGCAGGGTCCTGACCTCCAGCTGGATCAGTGCTGAGGAGCTCTCAGATTTTGCGCTGGCTCTGTCCGCCATCTGAAGCATCGAGTGGTGTGTGATGGGATTATCAATGAGTCTCAGCAGAGAGTACATGGTCTCCAGAGGGAAGGCCCAGCTCTCCTCAATCTGCCAAACCTCGCTAGAGAGGATAAGAGGACTCCTCCACACTCCTTGAAACTTCATGCTGCTGACAGGCAAGCCTGACAACACACTCACTGTCTCACTGTCCATCTTTATCAGCCTCTTCATTAAAGTTAATCAGAGTCTTCTTGAGTGGTATGGGTGCCTGGACCACCCCTCTGATGAGCCACAGCACCTTGTTTGGGTGTAGGTTTAGGTTTATTATTGCCACATGTATCAAGGTACAGTGAAAAAGCTTCATTTTGCATGCTATTCAAACAGATCAGATATGCCGTACATAAGTTCAAATGGTGTCTCAACCCAAAACGTCACCTATTCCTTTTCTCCAGAGTTATTCCAGTTTTTTGTGTTTATCTTGAGTACGATGAAGCCAAGGGAAAGGTACAGAGTGCAGCATATAGCTCTCAGCATTGTAGCACTTTATATTGCATCAGTTCCTCAGACAAAGTCCCATGTCCTCAAAGGGGTAGAGGTGAATCAAACAGATCTGACAAACAGTAGGGCGGCATGGTGGCGCAGAGGTACAGTTGCTGCCTTACAGCGAATGCAGCGCCGGAGACCAGGGTTCGATCCTGACTACGGGTGCTATCTGTACGGAGTTTCTACGTTCTCCCCGTGACCAGCGTGGGTCTTCTCCGAGATCTTCGGTTTCCTCCCACACTCCAAAGACGTACAGGTTTGTAGGTTAATTGGCTTGGTAATTGTAAAAGATAAATGTCCCTAGTGGGTATAGGATAATGTTAATGTGCAGGGATCGCTGGTCGGCACAGACCCGGTGGGCTGAAAGAGCCCGTTTCCACGCTATATCTCTAAACTACCCTAGCTAATGGAAGGACCATTCAGAAGCCTGACAATGGAGGGGGAAAAACATTCCTGTATCTGGTGGTGCGCATTTTCAAGCTTCTGTATCTTCTGCCAGATGGAAGCAGGGAGAAGAAGGAACTTCCAGGATAGGACACATTTGATTATGTTGGCAGCTTTTCCGAGGCAGCCTGAAGTATACAAGGAGTACTCGGAAGGATGCAAACAATTCCCAGTCTGCTTTGCATTTCGTATGCATGCATCAGCTTATCGACATATTTAAAAGTAGAGCACTAGCAGAAGTCTATTAATACAGGCTCCAAGAAAGAATGCTTGTGACATTAAGTTTTGAAAAAGATAAAATAGAAAAATGGTGTATCGTTGCATGAAGCCAGAAGCAAAGATTATATTTCAAAACGGCAAAAAAAAAAATCAGTTTCAGATGAGGGGCCCAAGTGGTTAAATGATTCAAAGCATCCACAGACGCTGTCTGACCAGCTGCCTTCACCCAGCAATTTCTGTCATAGGGTCATAGAGTGATGCAGAGTGGAAACAGGCCCTTCAGGCCAACTTTCCCACACCGGCCAACGTGTCCCAGCTACACTAGTCCCACCTGCCTGCGCTTGGTCCATATCCCTCCAAACTTGTCCTATCCATGCAGCTGCCTAACTGTTTCTTAAAAGTTGGGATAGTCCCAGCCTAAACTACCTCCTCTGGCAGCTTGTTCCTTACACCCACCGCCCTCTGTGTGAAAAAGTTAGCCCTCAGATTCATATTAAATCTTTTGCCCATCACCTTGAACCTATGTCCTCTGGTCCTCGATTCCCCTACTCTGGGCAAGATATTCTGTGGATCTACCCGATTTATTCCTCTCATGATTTTATACACCTCAAAAAGATCACCCCTCATCCTCCTGCGCTCCAAGGAATAGAGACCCAGTCTACTCAGCCTCTCCCTATAGGTCAGGCCCTCGAGTCCTGGCAACATTCTCGTAAATCTTCTTTGAACCCTTTCAAGCATGACAATATCTGTCTTATAAGATAGTGCCCAGAAGTGAACCCAATACACTAAATGCGGTCCCACCAACGTCTTATACAACTGCATCATCTGAATTCACCTCAGACTTCCATCTGTAATTTTTTTTGCTTTTAGTTTAAAGAGATATATATTTAACATGCATTATATTCTAAAATTATTTTTAGTTGAAAGAATAACAGTATCCAATAGAAATTTGAAAACCAATAATAGATAACTAACTTACTGATTTCTTGTGTGTAACTCTTGGGTTTTATAGTTTGTGCATAGATTTACGCACATCTATGATTGTACTTGGAAAGTACTTAATTTGGTTTAAAGCTGTTTTGAATATCGTAAGGTGTTGAAAGTGATTTTGTACAAGCTGAGCTTTTGAAAGTAATTTGTCAATTTGATGCAGTCGTGAGTGGTTTAACTATGAAAATCAATAATTTTAATTATCCAGATTACATTCTGCATGTTTTTTTCAGTATATTGCTACCGACTGCAGGATCAGTGTAAGTGTGACTAGTTACTGACTTGATTGGGACATGATGTACTGTCTTGGCAGGCTTGTTTCTCACCTCTGAATTCACATCCCAAATTAATGTGAACCAAGTGCCTCAAAAAGGTTGGGGCTTTTTCACCAGATTAGTGCCCTCTGCTGGTCAGTGATAATCAATCTCTTCTTGAATGAATGAATTGAGTCTTCTTTCATCCATTGATTCCAGGAAATAATTCATTTAAATGCCTTTCAGGAATGAATCTCACATTGGGAATCATTTACTCCTATGTACAGCCAGAGCACAAAGTTCCTGCCTATTGTCCAATGACTCTAATCGCCCGCGATTCAACACCTATTATCCATCCTTAATTACAGGAAGTTCAATCCCATTTTAAGGAATGTTTTAATGTTCTCCGGATTAAAATAGCTCTAATCTTTCATGTGGTAGTTTGTTATCTTCCATTTTGTGAGCCATTTTATACCTAAGATAATTGACCTACCTAAATTCAGAAACATCTTTGCCACCCCTTTATTTTCCCAGTCTTTCTTTCCCAACCTACAGGCATTCAAAATCAAAATGTAACTTAATTTAATCAATCACTATTTATTTAAATCTTCTCCATATTCTTACAACCTCCAATCTCTTGTTCAGTTGGTTTTAACTCTTCAGTCTGATTTTTCAAACTGTAATTTGATATTTATCTCAAATAACATATGAGCACCTACATGAAATATTGTTGTTACTATAAATCCCAAGCATAAACTGCTGTAATTGTCACAGATGGGCAGGGACAATGTGGCAGCAAGTCACTGCTGACCTCAACAAAAATATTGAGTGAAAAACATGCATGTTTTTTTAATAAGGACCTTTTGCAATCTCTACTTAATGAGGAAGCTTAAACTAATGAAAATGAATGATTCTGAAGTACCTTCTTTCTTGGTGTCAGTTGATAAATGAGGAGGATTGAAGTTGTTTTGCTCTGGTACAGAAATACTACTGCTGATCTTCGAAGATTAAAGCTGCAATTAAAATAGAACAGTGAGGGAGAGAGGGAGACTGTGGCTCCCTGTTTCACAATGCCATCTGTTGTCTGTACATAAATTCCCTCTTATCCCCCTTTAACCTAATCTACTCTTATCATGCCCAAGCAACATTATGCATGCATTTTACAAAAACAATTTTTTGACACAGATAAATAAAATAATTTCACACCACAAATACATTCCCTTCATAGTAATTCTAAATCAATAAATATCTTTGTTGGCATCGTGCTTTGCTGGAAAATGATGATGGACAAAATTAATATCCAGATACACAGGATGTGAAGGGGACACCATTGTTGAGGTATAGTTAATTTGGTAAATCACCGCACGACCAAATAATGGGTCAAGGCATACGAGTCAGAAACATAGATCATGTTACATTTAGTGAATTGCTGTTGTCTTAATTATGTCCCATTACACTATTAACTAATCTCATTACACACTGTCATCATACTTAACATGACTAACCTAGTGCGTGAGATCTCCAAAGGAAGATGTAGAATTTACTGGAATTGCCTCCAAATAATAATTCTGCAGGAAGTATGATAGATTGTGGTGATGCTATATCCACGTAAAAAAGGCAGAAATTCAGAGAGATTTACTTTCACTGGTTTAGTGTTGTACTTGATTTCCCAGGGCATTTAAGATCTTCACTGAATAAATACCATTTATCTTAGGTTGAGATTTCTAATTTCCCAATCTACAAAAGGCAGACATTTCCTGGCACGTTTAGATGTGTGCATTTGAAGCTGCATTTTTATATATTTCGAAAATGTAAATGACATTCTTAAGATTGGTTTCTTGATGTTTTGTTTCACAAAAGGTGACAGGAAAGATACAGAGCAGGTTTGCTAACATCAGAGCTGGACTAGTCATGCACGGGTGCATGACTAGTCCACCCATATGCACGGGTCTAAGCCAAATGATCTGGGAATGTTGCCAGAAAGGCACTGACTGATTCGAGCCATCTGCTGGAATCTAACCTGCAGACATTAACAGCAGGGATATATTTACATATTTACCAGTCATTGTGAAGGTATTCAGCATGCTCAACCGTGATGTCCGCAGCTCCTTGGAAACTGCTTTAAAGTATTCAAACCAAATCAATCAACCCAGAGTGCAGAAATTCATCAAACAACTTTTTGATCATACCTTACTGGATTTATCTTGTACTAAACATTATTCACGTTATTCCCTTTATCATATATCTGTGGATGGTTCGATTGTAATCTTGTATTGTCTTTTTGCTGACTGGTGAGCAAGCAACAAACACTGTACCTCGGTACAGTGCCAATAGACTAAACTCAAACCCAATCCAAAACCAATCTCAAGAATGTAATATACATTTTTGAAATATGTAAAAATGTTTCAAAGAGACAGATCTAAACATGCCAGAAATATTTAATTCTTACACATGGGCGGCAGGGTGGCGCAGCGGTAGAGTTGTGCCTTACAGCAAATGCAACACCGGAGACCTGGGTTCGATCCTGACTATGGGTGCTGTCTGTACGGAATTTGTACGTTCTCCCCGTGACCCGTATTGGTTTTCTCTGAGATCTTCGGTTTCCTCCCACACTCCAAAGGCATACAGGTATGGAGATTAATTGGCTTGGTAAATGTAAACATTGTCCCTAGTGGGTGTGGGATAGTGTTAATATGTGGGGATGGATGGTCAGCACGGACCCGGCGGGCCAAAGGGTCTGTTTCAGTGCTGTATTTCTAAATTAAACTAACCTAAACTCAATCACCAGATGCCCCTCTGTTCTCTGCGGGAACAGGATGGGATAATTATTGACACTGTGCAAATAATTTTACCTTATCGTCTTGAAGGGTTTTCCTATGTCATCTGCTGCAATCTTTACAAGGTTTGGTTTCAAGAGAAGGCATAATGGCCTGTCCCATTACGGCGACCTAATTCTCAAGTTTAGAAGAGTTTGCCCTCGACTCATATTCGCAGCTTGGTCGACACGAGGTCCTAGGAGGACTTTGTAACTCTCCTTCATGCTCGAGAGTAGTCCTCGCGTACTCGAGGCCTCAGCTACGTCGTGGAGTTTTTTTCAACATGCTGAAAAATGCCCGCGAGTAAAATAAGGTCGCCATGGAAAAAAATCAATATTTTTTGTAGGTTTAGTTGAGGTAGGTCCTAGTAGGTCATATGCTATCGTAGGTAATCAATGGCAATCAAAGGTAGTCAAAGGTAAAGCTCGTTGCGAAAAAAAAGGTATGTAAACCGACCGGTAATGTTAAATGCCCACTAAACTTTATTAAAAGTTGTCTGGCTTCTTAAAAGTGTCTCCACTACTTCTCCCCCCTTCTCTCCCGCTCTCTTCCCTTCTTCTCCCCCCCCCCCCCTCCATGCTCTCTAAAGGACTTACCGTAACTGTGCCAACCATCATTTACCTTCCTGTTCATCGTGGGTGTGAATTTCAGAAAGTGCTCCCCCGCTTTCCCTGGACCCTGCCTTTGCGATGTGTTTGTGTGTTGACGGTTTCATCGCTGACGGTCGATCCAGCTCGAGGTTTTTCAGGTGAGTGCCCTCGAGCTTGAAGGTCGAAGACAGTCGCTGAAAAGTTGCGTTAGTGGGACATGCCACAGAGGGTGGCACAGTCAGAGGTCTTCTTGCATCCAAGGGCTGAATTGTATGGCTACATTGATAATTCCATTGAAGGGCTCAGCAAGCAATACATTTCACATAACACAAAATTCACTAGCAGTCATATGCACCAAAATCATGGTCTCATACACCCAGAAAAATATTGCCCTTTGCACTATTTCAAACACAGGGAAAGGCCATCATTTGACAGAGATGGACAGATTCTTGTTTAGTAAGGATGTCAGAGGTTATGGGGAGAAGGCAGGAGAATGGGGTTGAGAGGGAAAGATAGATCAGTCATGATTGAATGAGCCAAATGGCCTAATTCTGCTCCTAGAGCTTCTCAATGTATTTGATCTGTTATCTCGCAGTAGCCATACAAATTAAAGTCCATGGACAACTTCGAAACAAAGCTAAGGATGAGTTAAGAAAGCGTTAGTGTAAATCCAACAAACCCATCTTTACAGAAGATTATTGCAGTCCAAGGAAAAGTTGGTTAAAGAAACGGATGCGACCATGTATCTTTGATCCAGTCTCCTTTTTCAGGAAGCACAGGATTACTGACCTTCATGTCTTGCTATCATAAACGCTAGCAAGTGGGCATAGCTACCAAAGTGGCTGTGAGGGCATCATTGTGGCCACACAAGAGGTAAAAAAAGTGTAACGTCGGATTAATCAACTGTATTCAGTCTGGGCTTGTGGGCAGGTTACTGGATATGCCTATATCCAGGGAGCCTTGTGTTCAGCAGGCAACACTGAGCACTGACACACCATATGGGATAAAGTCACAGTGTCAGGGGATGCTGTACCCATGGGTTGTCATGGTAAGCCCTGTCACATGCATTATCATGAAAAGGAATATTGGAGAATAGCCAAAATACACCAGCAGCCATTCATTTAACTCGCCATCTGGATGCAATAGAGTTAATTCTGCCTGCTGGTTTTGGGCAATTTTCAAGAAGGCAGTGCAGATTTTCTGCCATTGAGCTAGGTAACTGGTTCAAGGTGAACTAAAAACTCCAATGAGAATATGTCTGTGGTTTCCGCTTCCATTTGGTCTCCTGTACTCTTAGCTCTTGCAGTGAATACAACTACTCGTTAATTTTGTGACTAATAACTGTGGCATTTAACTCCGAGTGAAATTAGGGCAATTCAAGCACAGTGCCAAAAGATGCAGCTGCAAATGGCAATTGAAATTTTGCCGCTTTCTGCAGGGTATAATGCCGACAAAATTGATCATATTTTGACTTTGGAGCCAAGAGCTTTTCCCATTTGTCATAGTGTGTCATACGTACAGAATGGATCCAAAATGTTTGCTGTGGTGGCTAGCTGCTTCTACCTAAAGCAGACAGGGGGACTATGTAACAGGTCATGGTCTATGAGGAATTCCATTTGCAGAGGGTGGTAGTGGGGGGTTGCCTTTCAGATCAGAGTTTGACCAGTAATGTACCACAGAAATAGACACAAATGTTTAAGTAACTCAGCAGGACAGGCAGCATCTCTGGAGAGAAGGAATGGGTAACGTTTCAGGTCTAGACCCTTCTTCAGACATCTTGACCCGAAACGTCACCAATTCCTTCTCTCCAGAGATGCTGCCTGTCCCGCTGAGTTACCCCAGCTTTTTGCGTCTATATGCGGTTTAAACCAGCATCTGCAGCTCCTTCCTACACAATGTACCACAGAGATGGGTGCTGGATCCCTTGTTGTTTGTCATATATATTAATGCTCTGACTGAGAATGTAGGTGGCATGATATCTAAGTTTGTCGATGACACCAAAACTGGTGGTGCAGTGAACAGTGAAGAAGGTTGCCGAAGGTGACAACAGGATCTGGTTCCTCTCCTGGTCAAACTCCACCTTAAAAATATCCATTAACTTGGCCTTCACAGCCTTCTGTGCCAATTCTGCCAAGTTCCTTTACCTTCCTCCCATTCCCGACACTGATGAGCGTTTGATAGCACTGGGCCTCTAGTTGCTGGAGGTTTAGAAGTTTGAGGGGGGAACTAATTGAAACAGAGTAATGAAAGGCAAAGATAGAGTGGATGTGGAAAGGATGTTTCCACTAGTGGGAGAGTCTAGGACCTCAGTCTAGAACCTCAGTTAGCCTCAGACTTTAAGGGCACTCTTTTAGAAAGGAGGTGAGGAGGAACCTCTTTAGTCAAAGAGAAGTTAATCTGCGAAACCCATTGCTACAGAGGGCTGTGGATGCCAAGTCAGTGGATATTTTTTAGGCAGATATAGACAAATTCTAGATTAGAATGGGTGTCAAGGATTATGGGGAAAAGGCAGGAAAATGGGATTTGGAGGCAGAGATCAGCCATGATTGAATGGCAGAGTAGACTCGATGGGCCGAATGGCCTAATTCTACTTCTATGACTTCACACTCCTCAGCAAAAGCCTGACTGATTTCTCCCTTCCTCGAGGAAAGGCACCAACGCTGGAGCACTGCTGGTGTCATGATCGAACCTATGGCCAAATTCTTGCATGTGTCAGGCCATTTTGGACAGGGCTGTTGGCAATATGCGGTCAACATCTTTTCAGCACAAATTTGATACAGTTATGGATACAAGGAACTGCAGATGCCGATTTACAAAAAAAGACAGAGTGTTGGAGTAACGCATCAGGTTGGGCTGCATCTCTTGAGAACATGGATGGGTGATGCTTTAGGTCGGGACCCTTTAGACTTCCTTCACTCATTCTGTCATAGAAGCAAAGTAATCTACCATCTATAACCACATCCACCACCCTCCCCTTCCCTCAATCCCTCACTCCACCCATCTTCCCATCCCAGACCAAGTCTGAAAAGGGAACTTGGCCCGAAATGTCACCTCTTGTGTTCTCCAGAGATGATGCCCAACCCACTGGGTTACTCTAGCACTTTGTGTTCCTTGCTGCTGTTATGGTTGGATTCTTCTGAAACTGCACATTTATGACTGATGATAGCATGTACAGGGAGTCTCTCTGTCAGTAAAAGCATTCTGGTATCTGACATACACGAATGTCAGATACCAGTTCTATCAAAGAAACGTTATGAAATGAAACGCACAAATGGAATGAAAGATCAATTCCAATTTGCTTTTTATTAAAAAAAAACATTCACATTAAAAAAATAACATGTGTTTTTTTAGGTTGTGTAGCTGGCATAAATTGCCTCAATTTCCCAAAGACTGAGGTTTGCTTTCTGTCATTTTCAGAAAATGGAATTTAATGAAAAAAAATCATATTATTGATTTGTTTTCCTTTGCCTGCATTCGGCACCTTAAAATGAGTCTGAGACATATGGCGTTGAACGTGCTGTCCAGATTGATAAATATATCAAAACATTCCATTATGCTCCAGTGTGCTTTGTATGTCAGGCCATTACACATGGTTGGCAATCTACCATACAATTATATATTTATCAGTCCTCTGCACATTATTTGTGAGGATGTTTCTTTGATAGAACTCGTTGCTCAGGGGAAATCAAAACACTCTGCTGCCTCTGGATGTCAATCCAAAGGTTTCCAGCGTATTTCCGAGTCTTCACGGTGCAGAAAAGTATTGACACACACACTACGAGCTAAGGCTCAGAAAATTGTCCATCCAATATAAAATTTATTCAGCAAAATTATTGTTTAAATTATTGTACTATGATGAAAATAAAGCACCTAAATGTTTAATATGTCAATCCAGTAACAGTAACCAGACACTAGAGTAACTCAGCGGGTCAGGCAGCACCTCTGAAGAAAAGGAATAGGTGACGTTTCGGGTCGAGGCCCTTCCTCAAATCTGATCTAGAATCTGATCAGATTCAGATTTAACTGCAGGTCAGAAGAAGGATCTCGATCCAAAATGTCACCTATTCCTTTTCTCCAGAGATGCTGACTGACCCGCTGAGGTACTCCAGCTTTTTGTGTCTCTCTTCAGTTTAAACCAGCATCTGCAATTCCTTCCTACACAAACATAACATAGTTCCTGCCTACACAAACACATGGGCTTTGAAAATCCAGCGGGGAGAGCTGTGGTGGTGCATGGCTGCAACCCGACTTTGGAGCTTCGGAGGCTCTGGCCGCAGGCCCGGTGGCCAGGAACATCGGGAGCTCGCAGGTCCCTGGTGGGAGATCACTTTTCGGAGCTCCCATAATGGCAACTTCTCCCGCCAGAATCGCGGGCTTTAAATGACTCTGAGCAGGGCCTAACATCGCCCGGTGTGGCATAAACGGCCGTAGGACTTACCATCACCCACCGGGGGCTTTAACATCGGGAGCCCCAGTTGCCTCGACGCTGCAGTTGGACAGCTGAACTGCGGGAGAAGAACAAAGGGAAGAGATAAGACTTTTGTCTTCCATCACAGTGAGGAGGTGTTGGAGATTCACTGTGATGGATGTTTGTAAAATGTGCTAAGTGTAGGTCTTGGTTTTTTCTGTAATGTCATGACATTTCGTTCAAACCTTGTCTGCTTGAATGACAATAAAAGGTATTCTATTCTAACCTGTCTAGCTGTTTCTTAAATGTTGGGATAGTCCCAACCTCAACTACCTCATCTGACAGTTGGTTCTATACACCCACCACCCTTTGTGTGAAAAAAGCTGCCCCTCAGATTCCTACTAAACCTTTTCCGCTTAACCTTGAACCTATGTCCTCTGGTCCTCAATTCCCCTACTCTGGGCGAGACTGTGCATCTACCAATCTATTCCTCTCACTTTCTATTTTCTATCAATATAAACAGTGTGGGCTGAAGGGCTCATTCCTGTGCTGTACTGCTGTATCTTCTCTGTTCTATGAAACAGCACAAACCTGTGCATAGGAGAATGGAGACAACATTCGGGCTGGGGCTGATATACATTACATACATGATAACATTTGCATCACAAAGGTAAGCACACAATGATTATCAATAACGGATGAAAGAGGCTATCCACTCATCCTTGACTGTGAATAGCGTTGACTTTGCAGGCACCCCATCATCAAATTCCTGAGGGTCACCTTTGGCTAGAAACTCAACTGGACCAACCAGTTGAAGCTGATGATACAAAAGTGTGTAGTTTTGCAGAGAATGAATATGGTTGTGAAAAATTGCAGCCGGATCTTGATCAGTTAGCCAGGTGGGCTAAGGAATGGTTGAAGGAGTTTAATACAGAGTAATGTGAGGTGTTGCATTTTTGGATGACTAACATAAGCAGAACCTACACAATGAATGCTAGGCCTCTGGGGAGTGTTGTGGAGCAGAGGGACCTAGGAGTGTAGGTGCATGGTTCCTTGAAGGTGGAGTCGCAGGTAGATAGTGTGGTCAAAAAGGCTTTTGGCACATTGGCCTTCATCAGTCAGAGTATTGAGTATAGAAGTTGGGAGGTTATCTTGCAATGTATAAGACGTTGGTGAGGCCACATTTAGAGTATTGGGACCAGTTCTGGGCACTATGGTATAGGAAAGATGTTGTTGAACTGGGAAGAGTACATTTATGAGGATGTTGCCAGGTTTAGAGGGTCTGAGCTTTAGGAAGAGGTTGAGTAGACTGGGACTCTTATTCCTTGCAGTGCAGGAGGATGAAGTGTATAAAATCATGAGAGGAACAGTTTGGATAGATGCACAGAGTCTCTTGCCCAGAGTAGGTGAATCGAGGACCAGAGGACATGGGTTTAAGGTGAAGGGGAAAGGATTAAATAGGAATCTGAGGGGTAACTTTTTCACACAAGAATCTGTATGACTCTATGACTCAATGACTCAATGTTGGGCGAGTCCAGAACCAGGGGCCACAGTCTTAGAATAAAGGGGTCATTTAAGACTGAAGTGAGAAAACACTTTTTCAACCAGAGAATTGTGAATTTACGGAATTCCCTGCCACAGAGGGCAGTGGAGGCCAAGTCATTGGATGGATTTAAGAGAGAGTTAGATAGAGCTCTAGGGGCTAGTGGAGTCAAGGGATATGGGGAGAAAGCAGGCACGGGTTATTGATAGGGGACGATCAGCCATGAATGGCGGTGCTGGCTTGAAGGGCCAAATGGCCTCCTCCTGCACCTATTTTCTATGTCTATGTCTATGACTCTATAGAAGGGCTGTGCATTGGTAGAGTTGCTGCCTTATAGCGCCTGAGATCAGAGTTCGATCCTGACTAGGGATGCTGTCTGTATAAGTTTGTACATTCTCCCCGTGACTGCGTGGGTTTTCTCCAGGTCCTCCGGTTTCCTCCCACACTCCATAGACTTTCAGGTTTGTAGGTTAATTGGCTTTGATAAAGATTGTAAATTGTCCCTAGTGTGTTGGATAGAGTTAGTATACGGGATCGCTGGTAGGTGTGGACTTGATGGGTTGAAGGGTCTGCTTTTGTGCTGTATCTCTAAACTAAAAATAAAAACTGTAGCTACATAAGCAGGTGAGAAGCTAGGTATTCTGTGGCAAGTGACACGCCTCCTGACATCCAAGACCTTTCCACCAGTCACAAGGTACAAGACGTTTGACACCATCCAAGACAAGACAGCCTACCTGAAGGCATCTCATCCACCTGCATAAATTTTCTAACCGCTCACAAGTGCACTCTGGCTACAGTGTGTACCATCAACAAAATGCACACTCATCTACCACAAAATCACTTTGCAATCCCAGCAGGCCAAGTGAAGATTCCCCTCAAAATTAAACACATTCCACACTTAGAAAAACATTTCAGTCCTTCTTCAATAGAGTCAGATTCTTACATTGTGGAAACAAGGCCTATGGCCCAATTTTCCCACACCAGCCAACATGTCCGATCAACACAAGTCCCACTTGCCTGCATTTGACCCATATCTCTAAACTTGTGCTATCCATGTGCCTGCATAATTGCTTCTCAAATGTTGTGATAGTCAAATGCTACCTCAACTACCTCCTCCAGCAGCTCATTCCATACATCCACCACCCTTCAGATTCCTATAAAATCTTTTCCCCTTCACCTTGAACCTATGCCCTCTGGTCCTCAATTCCCTTAATCTGGGCAAGAGACTCCGCACGTCCACCCGATCTATTCCTCTCATGATTTTATACACTCAACCAGGATTTACTGTGTCAAAATCCTGAATCTCCCTTCCCAGTCCTGCCATGGGACCAACTTCATCATTCCTGCAATAGCGGAAGAGAATGGCTCACCACCCCTTCTCAAGGGCAATTAGAGTTGTGCAATGAATCCAATCCAACCCAATCCAAGATGTCCCGAAATCCCCAATGATGAATAAATGAAAAGCAAATTCAAAATAGTCTCTTTTGAGCCATTGGTAATTTTTTTAGTTGAGAGATCCAGTGTGGAAACAGGCCCTTTGGCCCATTGAGTCTGTGCCAATCAATGATCACCCTTATATTGGTTTTATCCTACAAACTAACGACAATTAACAGAGGCCAATTATCCTACAAACCCACATGTGTCTGGAATGTGGGAGAAAGCCGGAGGAAAGCCATGGGGTCATGGGGAGAACGTGCAGACAGCACCCAAAGTCAGAATCGAACCCTGGGTCCCTGTAAAGTCAAAATTAAAATGCTTTCATTATAGATTAAAGGAAAACTCAGCTCAGAGAGGCAAAGGTTAAACTTAGTTTTCCAAAACTGCTGTAAAGCCAATATACCTGTCCAAATATTATACCAATCAGTGACTCACTGTCTGCATTCCACAACCTGTGTTTCTACATCATCAAATATAGAAGGCACTCATTCATCTAATTTTATTTACCATCAGCTCAACCTTTTCGTTAGATAGGATCATAAAATTGTAGTCAGCCAGATCGATTAGCTTTCTAACACAATGCAGCAGTCTGCACAGAAATGAGCCTCAATGATTTTACATGGAGAGGGAAGTTAAATGGCAATTAATTACAACCAGCTCTGATGATATGGTAGGGCTCTAACATTTCTGGACTGTTACACCTTTAAATGAATTATCTCCCTACTCACAGATTAGGAAAGTCCTGGTATATTTTAAAAATCAGGTTTACAATCTTATAGACTCAGAAGAGTTAGATGAAAATAATTCTTGCAAATGAAGACTGCTTCCAGGCACAAGTACATGAAATGAGACTGATCTAATGCTGCAGACACATCTAAATTGGAGAAAAATAGAATTCTGCATGAAGTTGTATTGCAGATAGTGAAGATGGTTGTTCAAAATTGCAGCAGGATTATGATCTGTTGGCCAGGTGGGTTAAGGAATGATTGATGGAATTTAATTCAGAGAGGTGTTGCATTTTGGAAAGGCTGGCATTGACAGGAGCTAGACAGTAAATGGTAGGGCTCTGTGAAGTGTTGTCGAGCAGAGGGATTGAGGAATGCAGGTACATGGTTCCTTGAAAGTGGCTTCACAGATGGGGTAGTCAAAAAGGCTATTGGCACATTAACCTTCATCAATCAGAATATTGAGTGTAGAACTTGAGAGATTTTGTTGAACTTGGGAGATGTTGAGGCCGCATTTAGAGTATTGTGTTCAGTTATGGGCACCATGTTATAAGAAAGATGTTGTCAAGTTGTAAAAGGTGCAGAGAAGATTTACAAGGTTGAGCAGGCTGGGATTCTATTCCGTGGAGTGCAGGAGAATGGAGGTTGATCTTATAGAGGTGTATAAAATTATGTGTGGAATACAGTGTATTCAGAAAGTATTCAGACCCCTTCACTTTTCCACATTTTGTTACGTTGCAGCCTTATGTAATGGAGTAAATTTTTATTTATTTATCATCAATCTATACACAATACCCCATAATACAAAAGTGAAAACAGGCGTTTAGAAATGTTTGCAAAGTAATTAAAAATAAATTGAAATATCACATTTACATAAGCATTCAGACCTTTCACTCAGTACTTTGTTGAGGCACCTTTGGCAGCGATTACAGCATCAAGCCTTCTTGGGTATGACACTACAAGCTTGGCACCTGTATTTGGGTAAATTCTCCCATTCTTCTCTGCAGATCCTCTCAAGCTCTGTCAGGTTGGATGGGAAGTGTCGATGCACAGCTATTTTCAGGTCCCTCCAGAGATATTCGTTCAAGTCCTGGCTCTGGCTGAGCCAATCAAGAACATTCATAGACTTGTCACAAAGCCACTCCTGTGTTGTCTTGGCTGAGTGCTTAGGGTCATTGTCCTGTTGGAAGGTGAACCTCTGCCCCAGTCTGAGGTCCAGAACGCTCTGGAGCAGGTTTTCATCAAGGATATCTCTGTACATTGCTCTGTAAAAAGACGTCTAAAGCACAGCGTATGGTGTGTCCTTTAAAAGAGGGGAGGAGAGGGAGGGGGGGGGGGGGGGGGGGGAGGAGAAGGATTGGAGACAACCTTTAAGAAGTCAGAGATACACGGTTGTGAAGCTCGGTGGATATTTAATTTTACTGGTTGGTTATCCTTGGTTTTGAAAACTATTGCTTACCTTTTTTCCCCCCAATGAAATTCTCCGGTCAGTACCAGCTACAACCTACAAGAGCCTCCGAAAATCTTTGACCTCCTGGCAACCCATTAGGACCTCCTGGCGACCCACCAACAGCTTAGGAATTCTCGCTACTCTCCAAGGTGGCTTCATTCTAGTCACTGCTAATTTTACAACAAAAGTCAGTGACCATAATGAGGCCGCGACTAGTTCCCAGAATGCGGGAACTCCTCACGACCGTGAAGGCGACTCCCCGGCAACCACCCGCGAACATGTGGCGACCATGTGGCGAGTGCATAGTCTCTTGCAGTCGCCTAAGTGGGACAGGCCCATTACTGTGGTGGTCTTTCTTCACCACTGAAAGATCCAATGGCCATGAGTAGAATTTTATTGAAATCTGAATACGATTCAACCTTCCCTCCTCAATCCCTAATTCACTGAAATTCTAATCCAGTTTAAACTGCAATCACGGGCCTGAATCAAATACATTCACAGCAAAATAAATTGATTTCCAATATATTGGTAGTTTGCAGAAATGTCTTACAACAGCAAAGATGTATTGGTTGAATAAAATTAGCAGTTTCCACATTCAATAATTTCACATTCTCTTAATCACACTAAGACAACTATATCTAAAACAGCCAGGATTAATATATGTAAAATACAGTGACATTACAAACTTGTTTTATAAGGTCATTTCAATTTGGTCTGATCAAAAATAACATGTGAAAAGAATAACTTCTGAAATTGCTGGAGGAAGATTTCCCTCCTGATTCCTAGTGACATTTTACCATCAGTCATTTCGATACAATGTTATGGCCAATGGCTATCTAACATGGCTTGATTTCTTTTCATCATTTTTTTTAGATGAATTATGATATTTATACAGAAAAGTTAGTAATTTGTGGAAATATACATTGTGAAAGATATGTGACTATGGAGAATGCAAATGATTATAATAACACCCGTCAAAGAACACCATCGTTTCATAGAAGACATATAGGTAAAGGAACTACATTTATCCTGACATGTGTATCACGTCTGATGTAACAATTCCCCCTTTAAAATGGAATATCTTAATCTCTACAAACTATATCAGTTTCAGTTCAGTTTAGTTTATTGTCATGTGTACCAAGATGCAGTGAAAAGCTTTTGTTGCGTGCTATTCAGTCAGTGAAAAGTCAAGGAATGGGTGACGTTTTAGGTCGAGACCCTTCTTCAGACTCAAAGGTCTCGACCAGAAATGTCACCCGTTCCTTCTATTCAGAGATGCTGCCTGTCCTGCTGCATTACTCCAGCATTTTGTGTCTATCTTCGGTTTAAACCAGCATCTGCAGTTCCTTCCTACACAATGGACAGACAATACATGTTTGCAATGAAGCCATTTACAGTGCTTAGATACAGGACAATGGAATAACGTTTAGTGCATAGTTAAAGTAAGAAATGTTGCTGTAAGAATAGAGATTTTAGAGTGTGGAACAATTGTAATATGTGATTGTAGGTCTGCTTTAAGTACAGCAAAAGAATGGATTGCATATTGGCTATGGACTTCCCAATGACATTCATCTCAATAGGCATTACAAATAATCTTTTTATAGGCCTACTCTAGCAGACATCGTTATAAAGAATCTGATGGATCAAAGTACAGCACTGCGTTAAATACTATGTAAGTAAAAGCCAACAAGTGTTATTAATAGTAATCATCTGCTTGTACCAGTTGACAATAGCAGGTCCCTGAATAATGACATAAAGCAAAATAACATATATTAGCGGATCTCCCATGGTGTTTCTCTCAATGAGTCAGGGACACACTGTTTTAAAACAACAGGAGCCACCTTTCCAGAGATTACACTTGAAATACTTCCCAGTCATTGAATTAATCTTTAGGACAAACCTAAAATGTTGTGCAAGCTACATAAAAATTTGCAACTTAGTCTTTGGTGAAATGTTCTTATTTTTAATTATTGGACTAGACCAAGTGGGACCCGTTGGGTCCCGTCCCCTCAACGCGGGGGGGGGGGGGGGGGGGGGGGGGGGGGGAGTGGGGGGACTTACTGCAGTGTCACACACACACACTACCTCCCCTTGATATTATAATTAATATTAATTAGTATTTAATTAAGAGAGAGGCAGAAGGAACTGCAGATGCTGGTTGACCAAAAAAGACACAAGGTGTTGCAATTCAGTGGGTCAGACAGCATCTCTGGAAGATGTGGATAAGTGACATTTTGGATCAAGACCCTTCTTCAGATTTATTTAGTTAGTTAGATTTAAATCCCACAGATGCCTTAGAGGGATTGAAACAGCTCTCTCCGATTCCCTGCACATAGATTACTGATCAGGAACATTGACCTGTAGAGTAAATCTGACAATTCCTATTTGGAAAATATCCAATGTTGAACTGTTGTAGTAAATTAGTGGCTTTGGCACAAAGTGACCATGGGGCACATCAAAGGTGGATGCTGCTGCAAGGTTTGTTGTGTAGGAGATCAGCTTCCCAGCTGCTTGCTTCCACTCACATTCTGGAACCTGGTCTATGGTTCTCCTCAAAATGATTTTCCATTGTTTGTTTTATACCTGCTTGAAACCCTGCTTTGGGAGAGGGTTTCAAGACATTTTTTTTGAAGAGCGGTTGGAAGAGTGACCAATGACAAAGTTGAATTGTAAAACTTGCATTTGAAAAATGTGGGAAATGTTGTTGGAGCATTTGAGTCCCCCTCCCGCACGGATTGTCCCGTCCTACCAATGTCCCGAGTGGATTGTGAAAATGAGAACTTGAAAAATGTTAATATTTTGAAGCTGTTTTTAAAAGATTAGCAGCTATGGAAATATAGGTTGAAAGGTGATTGGAAGATATTTATCGTGTCCATAGGAAAAATGTGAGTAGTATGTGTGAAAATGGGAAGGCTATGGCCTAGCATTTGGAAGAAGAAAGAAATTAAGGAGATTGACAGACAGCTGACACAACTCTGGGCCACACAGCCACAAGAACAAAGGGAAGAGTTTTTGTATAATATATGGATATAGATAGATGTCTGATCTTATTTCAGATTCAACATCAGCCAAGTCTTTTGTAACAGTTTTAACTGAAATAAATTTGGAGAGAGAAACAGAGGTGACATTTCAGATTGATGACCTTTCATTAGAAAATGGATAGAATGGCCAAGGGAATATGTGAAAGGTCTGGGATTCTAAGTATTCCCTTATAGCTATAAGATGTAGCAATTATAACCCTGGAAATGTTGCAAGCACATCCACACATTTATCTTGCCTTTCTCACTTAATCCCTCTGAAACGAACCAGCCCTGGAACCACCCACCATCCAAATACACCCCACACTGTTCCCATCAAATCATGTCTTCATGTTCATCAATAAACAGCTAAAACTCACAGTTGCCATCCAGCAACCAAACTTGACGATCACAGGAAAGTTGTGAAAAAATTATGTGCTTATTCTAAAAATACATGGAAACCTTATAAAGTAACATCTTGCCACACATCTACAATGCAAATACTTAGAGTCATGGAGTATTACAGTAATAGAGTCATATGGCATATGATAATAGACTTTATGTATCATCGTCGAAAAAGCATCTGACATCCTTTCTGAACTATCAGACCAATTGACATCCAGAGTCTACAGGACAAAGGTCATGGCCTGCATAAATGCATTGGATTACTATGGTTGTCAATAGGGAGTCAAGAGAGAGTCAGGAGTAGACACAAAAAGCTGGAGTAACTCAGCGGGACAGGCAGCATCTCTGGAGAAAAGGAATGGGTGCCGTTTTGGGTCTAGACCCTTCTTCAGACTGGTCAAGAGTGCTTGATTATCATATTTCCCTGATAGAAACAATATAATAAATGAGAGGGAAAAAAGTGCTGTGTTTTTTGCAGGCTTCTGTACCTTCTTCCCGATGGCAGGGGTGAAATGAGTGTGTGGTCCAGGGTGGTGTGAGTCTCTGATAATGCTGGCTGTCTTTTTGAGGCAGCAACTCCGGTAAATCCTGTCGATGGTGAGGTGGTCAGAGCTGGTGATGGACTGAGCAGTGTTACTCCATAGTGTACACCACCATATCCAGAGAAGACAACATGATATTTCACTCTCTTAATGTGCTGATTTATAGTTTCTGTTTTGGATTTCTACAGGTAAATCTATTATTCAATGTCAATGCCAATCCAATCATCCATACATAATGTGGAACCCTCTAGCTTCTGTGAAGTTGTGGACAATTTAATTGAAGCATTTCTTCTACTATTCAATTTTTATATTTTTTCATTGAGCATTTCTTTTGCTATTCAATTATTATATTTTTTCATTGAGCACTCTTCACTGTGTCCAACAAGTCTGAGCTTGGAGAAGGCCCTTAAAATCTTACATAATGTGTCATAGTAATTCACATTCCCCCCCCCCCCCCCCCCCCCCAAACATAGGCTGGGTAATAAAGCACAGTTTACACTGCATGATGCATTCATTCTTTCCTAACACAGGAAGCAGTCAACCACTGATGGAGCTAGCGTCTCAGCCGAGCAAAGATGGGATCACAGGTTTTACTCCATAATCATAATCAAACTCTGAAGAAGGGCCTCGACCCGAAACAACGCCTATTCCTTCGCTCCATGGATGCTGCCTCACCCGCTGTGTTTCACCAACATTTTTGTCTAACTTCAGTTTTTCCAGCATCTGCAGTTCTCTCTTAAACTTTATTAGCCAAGTATGTTTTGCTCCATACATGGAATTTGATTAGCCACAGTCTTATCAATAAAGAGCAACAAGACACCCAAATACATTTTTAACATGAACATCCACCACAGCGACTCCCCACATTCCTCACTGTGATGGAAGGCAAAAAATGTCCAATCTTCTTCCCTTCATTAAGATCCACCCTGGTTGCGATGCGCCAGCACCAGCAGGACCTCGCAATGGTTCTCCCGAATCTTCAGGCCTCACTCACCCAGACCTGCAACGGACCCCAACTACACTACATCCTCCGGAAGATCCACCTCTTCAATCAACAATTCCTGTCTCACCTTACCTCCACCAAGGACCTGAAATTAGCCCGCCTCCAGGGCGTTCCAGCCACCGACAATCCCCGACTCGACCGCCCGCAGGCCCCGGGCCCCAACTCTGGCCCGAGCCGCCGGCCTGAGTCCCCACGCCATCTTGGCCACAAGGAGCACCTCCAGGACGCCGCCTTCACGCCGGTGCTGCCGCCGACCTCCAACTGCCTACCGATGACGCCCAGCCTCGCTGTCTGCCCAGTAACTCTGTTTATCTCCCCCTCCCCGATTCCACCACCCATCACCAGCACAACGTGGCCGCCGAACCTCGCCGCCCCCCGGGACCACCCAACCTCATCGCCGCACTGGGCCCACCCATCATCGCCGTTGTACTGTGCCCGCCGAAGACCGCAGCCGCACCCGCCTCACCTTGCATTGCCGCCGGACCGGGGCCCCCCCCCCGAACATTGCCGCCGCACCGCACTTCACTCTTATCACCGCCTCACCGGGCGGAACGAACCTTCCCGCCCCCCCGCCCACCGGGACCACCCACGCATCGCCCGCCGACCCCGGCTCCACTGCCCGCGGATTCCTACCTTCGGGCCCGCCGACCCACGACACTCCACCGCCCTCCAGCAGCCTGCAGCCGTCGCCTCACCTGCAGACTAGACTCTGCTGCGGGCCTGAAGCCTCCACGTTGCTAACTCCCACCACTCGGGTTTTGACGGCACTGGGTCCTAGTGCCCATCTCCCCAGATCCGGTGACCTCAGTGGCTATTCCACTGGGTCTTCCCCATCCCCCTCCTACTATGTAACCCCTGCTCTTCCCCACCCACACCACAGCCCTCATACCCCCCCCACCCCCGACCACCCTCCACCCCCCCACCACACAATGCTCCGTCCTCAGTCCACTCACCTGCCTTCCTCCAACCACAATCCCCATCCTTGCCACGTGTTCACCATCTCCCCAGACCTCCCCCTCTCCGACACCGAAAGGTCGGTCCTCAGCAGAGGTCTTACCTTTGTCCCCCTCCGTCCCCACCTCAATGAGTTCCGCGCCCACCACGACTTGGAGCTCTTCTACCGTCGCCTCCGCCTCACAGCGTTCTTCCACGGGAATAGGTCCTCGCACCCCACTGATGATCCCTTTTCTTGTCTCCCACGTACCTCCTCCTCGTGGACCCCCCTCGTGGCCCTCCAGCTTTAGAACTCTTTATACAGAACTGCCGTCGGGACATCAACCGCCTTGACTTCTCCACTCCCGTCTCACTCCAATCTCTCCCCCTCCGAACGTACTGCCATTGACTCACTCCGTAACCACCCAGACTGGGTTATCAAAGCCGCCGACAAGGGAGGTGCCGTGGTAGTCTGGCGCGTCGATCTCTACAAAGCAGAGGCCACCCGCCAACTCTCGGACACCTCCTCCTACTTACCCCTGGACCATGACCCCACTGACGAGCACCAGGCCACCATCTCGAGCACCATAACCGACTTCATCAACTCCGGCTCCGGCTCCCCCCCCCCCCCCCCCCCCCCCGAGCCTCCAACCTCATCATTTCCCTGCCCCGCACGGCCTGTTTTTTCCTTCTCCCCAAAATCCACAAACCCGACTGCCCCGGCAGACCCATTGTCTCTGCCTGTTCGTGCCCCACCGAACACATTTCCACATACCTTGACTCCATCCTATCCCCCTTTGTAAAATCCCTCCCCACCTATGTTCAAGACACCTCAGACACTCTCCGTCGGCTCCACGCATTCCATGCCCCAGGCCCCCATCCTCTCATCTTCACCATGAACGTCCAGTCACTATACACCTCCATCCCCCACCAGGATGGTCTCAAAGCCCTCCGGTACTTCCTCAACCAGAGGAGCAACCCATACCCATCCACTGACACCCTCCTCCGCCTAGCGGAGTTGGTCCTTACCCTCAATAACTTCTCCTTTGACTCCTCCCATTTCCTCAAAACACAAGGCACACGCATGGGCCCCAGCTATGCATGCCTCTTTGTCGGGCACATCAAACAATCTTTGTTCTCTGCGTACCAGGGCCCCACCCCCGACCTTTACCTCCGTTACATTGACGACTGCTTTGGTGTCACCTCCTGCACCCACACACAACTGACTGACTTCATCCATTTCACCACCAACTTCCATCCGGCACTCAAATACACTTGGACCATTTCCGACATTTCCCTAGCATTCTTTGACCTCACCATCTCTATTGCAGGTGATACACTCCTGACCAAAATCCACTACAAACCAACTGACTCCCACAGCTACCTGGACTACTCTTCCTCCCACCCTGCTTCCTGTAAGGACTCCATCCCCTATTCCCAATAACTCAGTCTACGCCGCATCTGCTCCCAGGATGAGGTGTTCCACACCAGGTCATCACAAATGTCCTCGTTCTTCAGAGAACAGGGTTTCCCCTCCCGCACTATAGATGAGGCTCGCACCAGGGTCTCCTCCATACCCCCGCAACACTGTCCTCTCTCCCCATTCCCCCACTCACAACAAGGGCAGAGTCCCCCTGGTCCTCACCTTTCTACCCACCAGCCGGCACATACAATAGATAGTCCTCCGCCAGTTTCGCCACCTCCAACGTGACCCCTCCACTCGCCACATCTTCCCATCTCCCCTGTCTGCCTTCCGCAAAGACCGCTCCCTCCGCAACTCCCTTGTCAATTCTTCCCTTCCCTCCCACTCCACCCCTTCCCTGGGCACTTTCCCTTGCAACCGCAAGAAATGCTACACTTGTCCCTTCACCTCCCCCATCCACTCCTTTCACGGACCCAAGCAGGCCTTCCAAAACCGACAGAGGTTCTCCTGCACCTCCTCCAACCTCATCTACTGCATCCGCTGCTCTAAATGCCAGCTGATCTACATCGGTGGGACCAAGCAGAGGCTGGGCGATCGTTTCGCCGAACACCACCGCTCGGTCCGCAATAACCAACCCGATCTCCCGGTGGCTCAGCACTTCAACTCCCCCTCCCATTCCGTATCAGGCCTCTCGGTCCTCCGCCTCCTACACGGCCAGAGTGAGCAACACCGCAAGTTGGAGGAACAGCATCTCATATTCCGCTTGGGGAGTCTGCATCCTCTGGGCTTAAACATTGAATTTTCTCACTTCTGTTAACCCAGGTCTCGGTCTCCCTCTCCCCCTCCCCCTCCCCTTCTCTCCCCCCCTCCCCCTGTCGCACTAGCTTCTCATTTTCACACTACAAACTGCTTACAATGGCTTGTGTCCTTTATCATCAATACTTTTTTGCATATCTTTCATTCATTGTTCTTTATCTCTCCACATCATGGTCTATATCTCTCGTTTCCCTGATCCCTGACCAGTCTGAAGAAGGGTCTCGACCCGAAACGTCGCCTATCTCCTTCGCTCCTTAGATGCTGCTGCACCCGCTGAGTTTCTCCAGCTTTTTGTGTAACCCCCCCCTCTTCCCTTCTTTGTTCTCCCATGGTCAGGGCACTCAAACCTTCCGTTGTGAGGGCGATTGTGCCTCCCACAGCTGGTGGTCAAGCTCCCCCGCGCAGGGCAATCGGACCCCGGGTCAGGGATAGACGAATCTTCTACGACTTTCGAGCTTCCCGACATCAGTCTCTACCCGAGAATGCGAGCTCCTTAATGTTGGAATCTGCAGGCAGCAGTTGGAGCATCAATCCCAGGCAAGGGATCGCAGGCTCCGATGGTAAGGGGCTCAAAGCCAGTCTCGAGCAAGGCCGCCAGCTCAATGATGGCCGCCAGCTCACACTAAAAATAACAAAAAAGCCGAAAAGACAGACAGACTAGTTGGGGAGGCTGCCATCGGTGATGGCACCACCCAGTGAAATATGTTACAGAGTACAATGTTACAAAAGACACAGGGTGCTGGAGTAACTCAGCACAGCATTGGAGAACATGGATAGGGGACGCTTCGGGTCGGGACCCTCCTTCAGACTGATTTTGGCTGGGGAGGAGTGGGGAAGAAAGCTGGAAGAGCGGAGAGGCAGGACAAAGCTTGGCCGGAAATAGGTTGATACAGGTGAGGAGGGTTTTCTGATAGGCAGATGATTGGACAAAGACCCAGAGATGAAAATATAGGTAAGAGGAAAAAGGGATGAAAAGACAAAAGCTTCTGTGGTTCTTTGTTTCTACAATGCTACAAAAGCGATCTTCAAATAAACTGCAAAAGGCAATACTTATTTTATTCTGTGAAGTCGGGGATTAAACCAACGTGGGATTTCAGCCAAGAAAAGACATAACATGCTGGAGTAACTCAGGAGGTCAGGCAGCATCTCTGGGAAACATGGACAAGTGACGTTTGGGTCAGAATCCAGAGAGAAGGAATGTGTGATGTTTTGGGTCGAGACCCTTCCTCATACACCAAGACACCAAAAGCCTCTAATTTAACCCACTCTCTGTGAGAACATGGCATTGTGGAGAGTTCAATCGTGATCTCCATCTTCACAGTAATCAGTTGCTTTTGACATCTGATGCCAGCTTTCTCAGGAGCACTGGCCACCAAACAGTGGTCAACCCAAAACATGCCTGGAAAGTCCATCTGATTTTAGTCTCAGTGGTCTTTCAGGGCCAGGGGGAGTAATGGACCCGTCCCAGTTAGACGATTTTTCAGCGGACTGCCTGCGACTGTCAAGTTGCCGGCAGTCGCCTGTAAAACTGGCAACTGGAACTGCGACTGTCAGAGTGGAACACACACACATCGCAGGTGGGGGACATGGCAGGCGGGGAAAGCGCAGTCTTAAATTCACACAGTGCAAAACCAAGGCAATACAGACACATACCACGAAGAACAGGAAGGTTAGCGCTGTAATTAAGACGGCTAAAACCCCTGTCCCACTTAGGCAATTGTTTTGGCAACTACAGGCGAGTAGGCTGTCGCCAGATGCTCGCGGGGTGATGCCTGTATGGTCGTTGGTGTCCTCAAGTTGCTTAAAGAGTCATAACCTTTTTTTGGTCGCCGCTGGATTTTGAAATGTTCGAAATGTTTCGGCGACTGTGTGCTGGATGTAGCTTAACGCAACTTGTCCTCCTGTTGAAGGTGCTGTTATAGGTTGACGTCAGGATGACCCAGGTTGTTGCCAGGTGACATTCGTTGTTGCCGGATGCTGACTTAGGTGAATTCAATGGGCGGCTACCTACATCAACCGGCGACAGGTACCGGCGACTGAATTGCCTTCAGCTGTCGCCGACAGGTTGGTTGCTTGTCGCAGTTTGTCACGGGTGTCATAGGTTGTCGCCTGTGTGGTCGTCAGTTGTTGTAGGTTTGTTCGTAGGTGGACGTCCCAATGGGTCGCCGGTTGTCGGTAGTTTGCTGTAGCTTGACATTGACCAGATGGTAGGTCGTTGTAGCTTGTTGTAGACATTGTCGCAAGGGGGTCCAGTTGCCTTTTTTCGGCAACCTGCTACAACTGTGACAGTCGCTGGCATTTGCTGAAAACATTGCCAAAGTGGGACAGGCCCTTATAGCACAGCAAGTCCTTTAAAAGAGGGGAGGGGGAGAAAGAAGGGAGAAGGTGTGGGGACAACCTTTAAGAAGCCACAGATACACGGCTGTGAAGTATGACGGACATTTGACATTACCAGTCGGTTATCCTTGGTTCTGAAAACTACTGCTTACGTTTTTTCCCCCAATGAAATTCACTGGTCAGCACCAGCTACAACTTACAAGAACCTACGCGAACCTTCGACCTCCTGGCGACGCACCTACGGCACGGGAATTCTCGCCACTCCCCATGGTGGAGAGTAGCGAGAACATGGCACATATTGAACAATTTGCGGCGACCATAATGAAGCCGTGACTAGTTCCCAGAATCCTCACGACCATTAAGGCGACTCCCCGGCAACCACATCTGGCAACCACCCGCGAACATGTCCCCCCCCCCCAATCCCATCCCCCTTGCCTTTGAGTTTATTTATCCTTCTGGCCTTGACCTCCCATTACCAAACAAGTGAGTTCACAACCTGAAAAGGTCACTGATCACATTGTTTTCTCAAGAGAGAACCCAGCCGATTCACAGCTTGTTATTCACCAGAGAACTGAGAAAAACTTGTACCAGCGGAGCAGAGAGAGACCATTGTTTCGAAGAGGTTCAAAATGGTCACTGCTACAAATGATCAGATAAAAACCAAACAGCTTTTGCATGGTGATTAAAGTTACAGAATCAAAGGTTGTTTGGCAGTGACTGCATCAAATACACAGCGATAAGCCATTTTTCTGAAAATGTTCAATTTGTCACAGCAGAACGAATGTGCTTTTCCCTGGCAACAATGACGCTTCATCTCGACTGATGCAGATGGTGAGGAATTTGCTCTTGAGTTGAATTTAGTTTATTGTCACATGTACCAAGGTACAGGGAAAAGCTTTTGCAGTGTGCTAACCAGTCGGTGGAAAGACAATGTTTGATTACAATCGAGACATCCACCATGTACAGAAACATGATAAAGGGAGTAACATTTATTGCAAGATAAATTACAGTGAAGTCAGATCAAAGATAGCCCGTGGGATGCCAATGAGGTAGATAATAGTTCAGGAATGCTCTCTAATTGTTGGTAGGATGGTTCAGTTGCCTGATAACAGCTGGGAATATTTGCTATCACTTTATGTGACTAAATATTGTGTTGCCAAACGTTTATAAAAAACAATTATTTTCTCCATTGAACAGAGCAATAGCAAATAGCAGATGAATTTCTGCACTAGGTTGATTGATTTGGTTTGAATACCTTGAAGTGATTTTTAAGGAGCTGTGGACATCAAGATTCAAGAGAGTTTATTGTCGTGTCCCAGATAGGACAATGAAATTCTACAGACAGACAGACAGACAGACAGACAGACAGACAGACAGACAGACAGACAGACAGACAGACAGACAGACAGACAGACAGACAGACAGACAGACAGACAGACAGACAGACAGACAGACAATGCCTTTCTGGCAACATTCCCAGAACATTTGGCTTAGATCCGTGCATAAGGGATGACATAACTAGTCCAGCTCTGATGTTAGCGAACATGCTCTTGTCACCTTTAGGAAATGTAGGTAGGATGGTTCAGTTGCCTGATAGCAGCTGGGAAGAAACTGTCCCTGAATCTAGAGGTGTGTGTTTTCACACTTCTATAGCTTTTGCCTGATGGGAGATGGGAGAAGATAGTCCTCACCGACAGCAACATTTACCATGAGCGTGAAGAGGAAGGCAGGGGGTGGGGTGGGGGTGGTGGGGTTGAGAGAGCCAGGACAAACTCTACAAAGAGTTATCAAGGCAAGTTTAATTTGGGCTACTGCTGATCTGCAGCTGAGTGCAGTGGGACAAACAAAGAAAAGCAAACGTGGATGGAGAGCTGGGTCTCATCCAATCAAGCGGTTTACTTTTGTATTAAGTGGAGTATTAGAAACCAGTGGTGGTTCCAGTGGGTGTTCACCTGACAGGCTTCTTCCACATTTGTTCCCATTTTGTATTTCCAGATCTAAGGCTGATCCTTTATCATATTGTTCCTTCTAAGATCCACTGTTTCACATGCTGGCTGTTGCAATTCCCTGCTTAGCAAGTAATTATGGAAAGTCATTGGTTGGGATGTCTTGAGATCATGAAAGGGCAGCACAGTGGCGCAGTGATAGAGTCCCTGCCTTACAGCGCCAGAGATCCAGTTTCGATCCGGACTGCGGGTGTTGTCTGTGCGGAGTTTGTACGTTCTCCCTGTGAATGCGTTGGTTTTCTCCAGGTGCTCCTCCCACACTCTAAAGACGTAGAGGTTTGTAGGTTAATTGGCTTCGGTAAAAAAAAAAAAGGTAAATTGACCCTAGTGTGTAGGATAGTGTTAGTGTACAGGGTGATCGCTGATTGGAGCGGACTCGGTGGGTTGGAGGGCCTGTTTCCTCGCTGTATCTCTGAAGTCCAAAGTCTAAAATCTAAAGATACAATTTATTTGTTTTCATGGTTTAAGGGGTATCAGCTACAAGGAGAGAATGGACAAACTTGTATTGTTTTCCCTGGAACAATGGAGTTTGAGGGAAAACCTGATAGGAGTAAACAAAATGATGAAAGACATAAATAGGGTAGACAACCATAACCTTTTTCCAAGGATATAATTGAAGACTAGAATGCATAGCTTTTAAAATGAGAGAGGCAAAGTTTAAAGGAGATGAGCAAGAAGTAGCTTATAGAGAGAGTAGGAGGGCCTGGATCCCACTGCCAGGGGTGTTGGTGGAGGCAGATACAATAGTGGCATTGAAGAGGTTGTTAGATGCATGGACATACAAGGAATATACGGACCATATGCAGGCAGAGGAGATTAGTTTATCTTGGCACATTCAGTGCGGGCTGAAGAGCCTGTTCTTATTTCAGTTTAGTTTATTGTCTCTTGTACCAATGCTGTATTGTTCTTTGTTCTATTTTTCTCCATTCCACTCGCAAGAAAATAATTTCTTCATCTCAGTAATGAATAATTTGCTTTGCCTTAATGTAAAAGAACAAAGGTGAACTCTTCTTAATACCAGCTGACATCTGAAATTACGATTTCACAACAGCCACTGGTGATATGCATAAAAGGATTGTATGCATGGTTATGAAGGCTTAAATGTGATTCTGGTTTACATAAAATCTGAACTTTAAAGATATTTCTTTTTTTTCGGAGTTCAAATCCAAATATTGGATTCAGTCTGAGGAAGGGTCTCAACCCAAAACGTCACCCATTCCCGAGTTACTCCAGCATTTTGTGTCTAGCTTCCAAATATTGCTATTTCCTCATGGCTTGGATGCTACCAGGGCAGATAAGCATGTAGTTGAGTTTAGTTTAGAGATACACCGCAGAGGCCCTATGGCCAACCGAGTCTGCGCTGACCAGCAATCCCCCTATACTAGTTATATCCTACACACTAGGGACAATTTACAATCTTTACCAAAGCCAATTAACCTACAAAGCTGTATGTTTTTGGAGTGTGGGAAAAAACCGCAGCACCCGGGGAAAACGTACATGGTCATGGTAAGAACGTACAAACTCTGTACAGACTGCACCCTTGGTCAGGATCGAACCCGGGATCGAACCTGGCTGTAAGGCAGCAACTCTACCGCTGCACCATTGTGCTGCTCGCATGTTGTTCATTGACCACTGCTCAGTCCATCATCATCTCTGACCTTCCCACCATCGAAGGGATCTATCGCAGTCTCAAAAAGGCCTGGAACCTCTCCCTCTCCCCCTCTCCCCCTATCTGGGACACAAGACAATAAACTCTTGACTTGAAAGCAGACAAATTTATATTAACTATAGAAAGTAGGAGCTTATTTCACCATTTCACCACTAACTTCCATCCGACAATCAAATTCACCTGGACGATTTCAGACATCTCCCTACCATTTCTAGACTTCATCATCTCCATCGCAGGTAACAGACTACTGACCGACATCTACTACAAACCCACTGACTCCCATGGCTATCTGCACTACAGTTCTTCCCACCCTGCTTCATGTATGGACTCTATTCCCTACTCCCAATTCTTCCATCTACGCCGCATCTGCACCCAGCACGTGGTGTTCCAAACCAGGGCATCAGAGATGTCCTCATTCTTTAGGGAATGGGGGTTCGCCTCTTCTACTATAGATGAGGCTCTTCGCATAGTTTCCTCAATATCCCACAGCTTTGCTCTCACTCCCCATCCCCCTACTCGTAACAAGGACAGAGTCCACCTTGTCCTCACCTTCCACCCGTCACATACAATATATAATCCTTCTACATTTTCGCCACCTCCAACGGGATCCCACCACCGGCCACATCTTCCCATCTCCTCCCCTTTCTGCTTTCCACAGAGACTGTTCCCTCCGTAACTCCCTGGTCAATTTGTCCCTTCCCATCCAAACCACCTCCTCCCCGGTACTTTCCCTTGCAACCGCAGGAAATGCTACACTTGTCACTTTACCTCCCCCCTCGACTCCATCCAAGGACCCAAGCAGTCTTTCCAGGTGAGGAAGAGTTTTACCTGCACCTCCTCCGACCTCATCTATTGCATCCACTGCTCTCAGTGTCAGCTGCTCTACATCGGTGAGACCAACCGCAGGCTTGGCGATCGCTTCGCCCAACACCTCCGCTCAGTTCGCAATAACCAACTTGATCTCCCGGTGGCTCAGAACATCAACTCCCCCTCCCATTCCAAATCCGACCTTTCTGTCCTGGGCCACCTCCATGGCCAGAGTGAGACCCACCGCAAATTGGAGGAACAGCACCTCATGTTTTGCTTCGGTAGTTTACACCCCAGCGGTATGAATATTAACTTCCCCAATTTCAGGTAGTCCTTGCTTTCTCCCCCCTTCCACTCCCCTTCCCAGCTCTCCTACAGCCTACTGTCTCCGCCTCTTCCTTTCCCCCCCCCCCCCCCCCCATTGACATCAGTCTGAAGAAGGATCTAGACATCTTAGCAGGACAAATCAAAATAGGACGTACATGGTAAATGGTAGGGAATTGAGGAATGCTGTGGAACAGAGGGATCTAGGAATAACTGTGCATAGTTCCCTGAAGGTGGAATCACATGTAGATAGGGTGGTAAAGAAAGCTTTTGGTGTGCTGGCCTTTATAAATCAGGGCATCGAATATAGGAGTAGGGAAGTAATGTTAAAATTGTACAAGGTATTGGTAAGACCAATTCTGGAGTATGGTGTACAATTTTGGTCGCCTAATTATAGGAAGGATGTCAACAAAATAGAGAGAGTACAGAGGAGATTTACTAGAATGTTGCCTGGGTTCCAGCAACTAAGTTACAGAGAAAGGTTGAACAAGTTAGGTCTTTATTCTTTGGAGTGCAGTAGGTTAAGGGGGGACTTGATTGAGGTCTTTAAAATGATGAAAGGGATAGACAGAGTTGACGTGGATAAGCTTTTCCCATTGAGGGTAGGAAAGATTCAAACAAGAGGGCATGACATGAGAATTAAGGGACAGAAGTTTAGGGGTAAAATGAGGGGGGACTTCTTTACCCAGAGAGTGGTGGCTGTGTGGAATGATCTTCCTGCAAAAGTGGAGGAGGCAGGATCGATTTTAACATTTAAAAGTAAAGTGGATAGGTATATGGACGGGAAGGGAATGGAGGGGTATATTCTGAGTGCAGGTAGATGGGACTAGGGGAAAATAAATATTCGGCACAGACTGGAAGGGCCGAGAAGGCCTGTTTCCGTGCGTTATATGTTATATGTTATATGTTATAGACCCGAAACGTCGCCTATTCCTTTGCTCCATAGATGCTGCTCCACCTGCTGAGTTCCTCCAGATTTTTTGTCTACCTTAGCTTATTTTCTAAGTTCACTTTAGTTTAGTTTTAGTTTAATTTAGAGATATAGCGTTAAAACAAGCCCTTCGGCCCACCAGGTCCGCGCCGACCAGCGATCCCCACATATTAACACTATCCTACACCCACTAGGGACATTTTTTACATTTACCATAACCTACATACCTGTTCGTCTTTGGAGTCTCAGTTGCTATGGATGGAGTGGGTGATGGTGGAGAATGACGAGAGCAAAAGGGAAGTAGAGATGTGCCATCACTACAGTGGACCAAACTAGTGGCAATGCTACAGCAGGGGTCCCAGGCGAAGTATCCATGGATTTAACGTGAACAGAACATTCCCACAATTTTTTGACCCACAGTAGGTAGCCGAATTAAATCATTATAAAGGGATAAGTTTTTGTCAGGCCTTCTTATCCCATTCCGAGGTCATTTGGGCATTGCTGTTTATTACCACCCTTCTCCAGTTTGTTCCAAGAAGCAGCTCTAAAGGCAATAATCAGTGAGAAACTCAATTTTGGAGGCAGAGATCCAGGTAGGTTTCTTGGTGGTGTGGCAGAAGGTTAATACATCTTCAGGCAATAGTACAACCTGATACCAAACTACTTTATTGATAGGAATGGGAGAAAATATATTATTCCTCATTTATTAGTCATGCAGTAATATACAACAATAAAGATTGTTGTTGATTTAACTGGAAATTTTCTCAATTTCTTAACCAGTCACCACAATACTTCCACTGCCTTACAAAGCCAAAGATTCAAGTTTCTCGCTGTCTGTGCGGAGTTTGCACAGTGCCCTGGTTTCTGACCACATTCCAGAGATGTGCAGTCATTGATCATTCTCAATTGCCCCTTATTCAAGGTGAAACTGGAGAGACAATGAGGAGATTAGAACATGGAATTAATGTATGATTCCCATAAATGGGTGTTTGGTGATTGGCACAGACTCACTGGGCCAAATAAATGGTTCTGTAATGTTAAAGATAGACACAAAATGCTGGCGTAACTCAGCGGGACAGGCAGCATCTCTCTATAGAAGGAATGGGTACATTTTCGGGTCGAGACCCTCCTTCAGACTGCGAGTCAGGGGAGAGGGAAAGACGGGGATAAGGAAGTGTAAGGTGTGAAACGAGACATCAAAAGGGCTGAGGATCAAGGAATATGTTGAACCCTAGTCCACCTTTCACCTCAACAGCCGTCGCATACAGCACTAAATCCTCCAACATTTTTACTACCTCCAATGGGATCCCACAACTAGCTACATATTCTCATCTTCACCCCATTCCGCTTTCCGCAGAGACCGTTCCCTCCACAACTTCCTGGTTAACTCGTCCCTTCTCACCCAAACCAAGCCCTCCAAAGGCACTTTCCCCTGTAACCTGTCCCTGAACCTCCTCCCTCGACTCCATCCAAGAACCCCTACAGTCTTTTCAGGAGAGGTAGAGGTTCACTTGCACCTCCTCCAACCTTATCCACTGTACCCACTGTTCCAGATGTAGACTCCTACATATCAGTGAGACTAAGTGCAGGCTTGGTGATCGTTTCGTTGAACATCTCTGCTCGGTCTGCCTAAACCTACCTGTTGCTAAACACTTTAACTCCCCCTCCCATTCCCATACCGACCTATCTGTCATGGGCCTCCTCCACTGGCAGTGTGAGGCCCTGCGCAAATTGGGCCTCATATTTCACTTGGGCACCTTACACCCCGTTATGAATATTGAATTATCTAACTTCAAGCAACCCTTGCTTTCGCTTTCTCTCCATCCCTCCCCCATCCAGTTCTCCAACTAGACTGAATGTCCCCCTGATTAAATTTTATCTCTGTGTGCTTCTCCTAGCTAACAATGATCTATTCTACAGTTTCCTTGATCACCATCCCCTTGTCACACCTTACACTTCCTTATCTCTGTACCTCCCTCTCCCCTGATTCTCAGTCTGAAGAAAGATCTTGACCCGAAACGTCACCCATTCCTTCAGTCCAGAGATGCAGCCTGTCCCGCTGGGTTACACCAAAGATAGATGCAAAATGCTGGTGTAAACCAGCAACTGCAGTTACTTCCTACACATTTCCGTAATGCTACTCACTATGAATCTGTCGCTCCATGATTCCAGTGTCTCCAGTTTGGATTTCCAAGAGTCATTGAGAAACTACATTTTATGTGGGAGGCTTTGAGAATATCCATTAAGCGTTTTATTCTTTGCATGCATTGTAACTTTGTCAGTGGCCTTATGTGGTGACTATTTGCACACCTTGGGTATGTAAGCAAAGAATTTCACTGTGATCTGTCAAATGTGATAATAAGCTATCAATCAATCCATTCATTCATTATCTGATCTCCTTAGTTTTGTGTTTCAGGCGTCAAGTGTTGGCAGACCTAACATGCATGAAGGTGGATAAATCACCAGACCCAAGTGTACCCTAGAGCATGAGTAAAAACCAAGGGAAGAAATTGCTGGGACTGGCAGAGATTTTTGCACCTTTGTTGCCGGTGAGAATGGACTAATTGGAGATTAATACTTTACTAGTTTTTAAGCAGGGCTACAAAGACGTCAGGGATCCACAAGCCATTGAAACAAACATCATTGGTGAGAAAGTTATTGAGGGGAAATTGAGAGATACACTTCAAGAAAACAGGCCCTTTGGTTCAATGTCCATGCCAACCAAGACATCTATCTGAGCCAGTCCCATTTGTCTGCACTGGGCTAGTGTACCCTGGATCATTTGTGATCTAACCTTTGCAGACCATCATAGAGACCTTGTCATCTATACTAAAGCTCTCATCTTGACCACTTCCAGTCTGCGTGGTATTTAAATTTGCGCAAAAGTGCTACCCTATATCGCTACGATTACTCGCCACCTTACTCACCATTCTCCTCCCCACCAAGCCACCAAGTTTTCTTCCGATCGATGGAAGATTACAAAAAGTATGAAGGTTTTAAAAATCGTGAGATCAGTAGATTGGTCTTCTCGCCTGTCATTCACCTGGAAGGTAACACCCTTTCCAGCACCTGCTGGAGAATAAAATCCCAGAGGTGGGGCTGAGTCCACAAGCCGTGCGCCTGCTGCCTGCTGTGAGTCCCCATTGCACCCCTAACCGCTTCCCCTCTGGTCCCCCTCACTGGTTCCTCCCCTCCCCATAATACTGCACTCTCTTCAAGGCTCTTCACCGTCTTTTCTCTGAGCTCTCTCCCCCCATGTCCAGAAACCCCTCCCCCCACACCCCTCTCCCCGCCTCCACACCCATCCCTCCCACACACACACACCCCTCCCTCCCACAGACCCTTCCCCCTAACCACACACACCCCTCTTCTCACACATACCCCTCCCCCCACAGCCCCTCCCTGCCCACACAGCCCCTCCCTGCCCACACAGCCCCCACCCCCCCATAAACCCCCTACCCACACGTCCCCACAATGCACCCTCTCCACAACACCACACACCTCACCCACACACCCCTCCCCACACACCCCTCCCCCCACAACCCCCCCCCACACGCCCCTCTCCCCTGCCCACACACACCTCTCCCCCACAACCCCCCTCTCCGCACAACTCCCCTCTCCCCTCCACCACTCAACACCCCGCCACACAACCCCTTCTCCCCCCCCACACAACCCCTTCCCCTACCCACATGCCATTCCTCCACAACACCCCTCCCTTCCACACATCCCCGCCCACACACATCCCTCCCCCAAACCACCCCATCCACACCCCACTTCCCCCCCACATCCCTTCGCCTCCCCCCCCTCGTAAACCCCACCAGCCTACATGCATACTTCCTCTCCCACCCCACACTCCCCCGCACCACACACCCCCCGTGGTGACTGGGACCCAATGGGTCCCACTTAGTCTAGTGGGCCTTACTGAAATCTATGTAGACAATACTTGAAGTGTATCTTTATGACTCTTTGATTCCTGATGATACTGTAAATACTTAGGAAAGCAAGTCTAAAATTGGCTGTAATTTCAAAAGAACTTCATGGAAGAGTAAAGATTTCTAATTGAGATTATATAGGACCCCACTGAGAGGACATGTTGAATTTTAATGTGATCTCCAATCTTCAGAAGGATATACATGCGAGACATGAAATGAAATTAAAGTACACCGAATTAATTCCTGGAATAGAGAGATTGAAAATATGACGAGAAATTAAGCGCATTGAGTTGATACGCTCAAGATTTTAGCAGACTGTTATAGAGAAGTAAATTTTTGAAACATACAACCTCTTAAGGAGCTTGATGTGGAGCTATGTCTTCCCTGACGGGTGTGTCCAGAACCAAGGCATGTGGTCTCAAAATTGAGGAGAGTGGCACTATCCAGGAAATGAGAAAAACCTTCTTCATCCAGAGAGTAGTAAAGATTTGAAATTCTCTAACCAGGAAGCAGTGGTACCTTGGTTGCCAAGTGTGTTCAGACCAGAGATCAATGGAGTTTGGGATATTGGCAGAATTAAGGAATATGGGATTAGTAGTTGAAAGTGATTTAAGGTAAAGGATTTGCCATAATCTCTTGAAAGATGGAACAGGCATGAGAGGCCGACTGGTCTAATCCTGTTGCTTTTGATCTTAAGTACAATGTCATAGCCATGTGGAAATGGCAACATTTGCAAATTGCCTCCAAGTTGCATAACATCCTTACTTGGACATATTTAATTAATGCTGAAATTCAAAATTCTGCAATCCTATCCGACAGCTTTATACCTTCACAAGCTGGGCTGCATACTTTCAAGGGCTGATTCACTATCTCAAGGGTAATTAAGGTGACAAGTATACAGAGAAAATGCTGGAATCTGTTAACAACAAAGGCTGTGTCCGTGGAGACAAGGAGTTCACATTTCCTTCTGTTGACTTTGCATCAGAATCGGCAGTGAAGGTGAACAAAGTAAATGAAGCAGATGGAAATCCCTTCAGAGAAAAGTGCAGAAATTCGAGATGTACAATCCTGGAGAGATGCGTCTAACTACGAGCGCTAAATGCCATGAATGCAGGAAATGTAAAATATAACATACAAACAGTAAATCTGGGAGCAGAGGGAAAATTAGGCAGCAGGTGTGGAGAGAGAAATAGGTTGCACATTTCAGGTCAATGACCTTCCATTAGAGCTGTCAGTCCTGCTTTGATTCAGACAAAAGGTTATTGACTTGAAACATTAATCCGCTCTCCAGCACCTGAGCTTCATAGCATTTTGTAGAGTTTGGATTTCTAGCTCCAACAGTACTGGACAGATATTAAATCAGTCTGAAGAAGGGTCCCGACCTGAAACGCTGCCTGTCCACGTCCTCCGCCGATGCTGCCTGACCTGATGAGTTACTCCATCACTTGTGTCTTTTTTTCCCCTACATTACCATCTGCAGTTCCTCATGTTTACATTAAATCGCATGCTCATGTTCCACAAAACCCTGCTCATGCCTAAAACTCTCACTTCCCTGTTATGTGTAATCTGCTCTGTGGTTGGGGTAAGATTGCACTTCCAGGCTGCAGCCCAAGTAGTTTAGTTTAGTTCATTCTTGTCACGTGAGCTGAGGTACAGTGAAATGCTTTTGTTTGCATGCTATCAAGCCGAAGAAAAGATGACACATGAATGCAATCAAAACTCTACATGAACAGAGAGGTTAAATGAGAACTTACCAGTTTGAAGTTTGATCTTTATTTTATGAGAAGTTGCGATGAGGGATTACGCGAAGAGAAGCTCGCCAGACCGCGTAAATCTTCAAAGTAGCTGTATGAACCCACAGAAGAGTTGGTATAGAGAGATTGAAAGGCTAGAACTACCGAATTATCTTTATGAGAAGAGGGTTGGGAGTGGAGGGCACGTAATTTTGATTAAAGTCTGATTAAATTTTGGAAAATGCTCCCACTATCATTAATGGGCAGAATAAATGCTATAAAAATGATAGTACTACCACAAATAATATTTTTATTTCAATCCATACCAATATATATATATTTTTAAACTAGACTCTAATATTACTAATTTTATATGGGATTACAAAAAAAAACACATAGAATTAAAAGAAATAATTTGTGTAAACCTAAAGATGTAGGGGGACTTGCACTGCCTATTTTTTTTATATTATTACAGGGCAGTGCATATTAAGAATATTATTTATTGGCTGGATTGTCTTGCTCAACAGATGGAATGGATAAGAATGGAGAAAGAGGATCGTTTCCCCTTACGATTTAGGAGCAATCCTCTTCTCATAGAAACATAGAAACATAGAAAATAGGTGCAGGAGTAGGCCATTCGGCCCTTCGAGCCTGCACCGCCATTCAATGTGATCATGGCTGATCATCCAACTCAGTATCCCATACCTGCCTTCTCTCCATACCCCCTGATCCCTTTAGCCACAAGTGCCACATCTAACGCCCTCTTAAATATAGCCAATGAACTGGCCTCAACTACCTTCTGTGGCAGAGAATTCCAGAGACTCACCACTCTCTGTGTAAAGAATGTTTTCCTCATTTCGGTCCTAAAGGAATTCCCCCTTATCCTTAGACTGTGACCCCTTGTTCTGGACTCCCCCAACATCGGGAACAATCTTCCAGCATCTAGCTTGTCCAACCCCTTAAGAATTTTGTAGGTTTCTATAAGATCCCCCCTCAATCTTCTAAATTCCATCGAGTACAAACCGAGTCTATCCAATCGTTCCTCATATGAAAGTCCTGACATCCCAGGAATCAGTCTGGTGAATCTTCTCTGTACCCCCTCTATGGCAAGGATGTCTTTCCTCAGATTTGGAGACCAAAACTGTACGCAGTACTCCAGGTGTGGCCTCACCAAAACCCTGTACAACTGCAGTAGAACCTCCCTGCTCCTATACTCAAATCCTTTCGCTATGAATGCTAACATACCATTTGCTTTCTTCACTGCCTGCTGCACCTGCATGCCTACTTTCAATGACTGGTGTACCATGACACCCAGGTCTCGTTGCATCTCCCCCTTACCTAATCTGCCACCATTCAGATAATAGTCTACCCTCATGTTTTTGCCACCAAAGTGGATAACCTCACATTTATCCACATTGTACTGCATCTGCCATGCATCTGCCCATTCACTCAGCCTATCCAAATCACCCTGCAGCCTCCAAGCATCCTCCTCACACCTAACTATACCCCCCAGCTTGGTATCATCTGCAAATTTGGAGATGTTGCATTGAATTCCCTCGTCCAAATCATTAATAGATATTGTAAATAGCTGGGGTCCCAGCACTGAGCCTTGCGGCACCCCACTAGTCACTGCCTGCCATTCTGAAAAGGACCCATTTACTCCTACCCTTTGCCTCCTGTCTGCTAGCCAGTTCTCTATCCACATCAATACTGAACCCCCAATACCGTGTGCTTTAAGTTTGTATGCTAATCTCTTATGCGGGACCTTGTCGAAAGCCTTCTGAAAGTCTAGATATAACACATCCACTGGTTCTCCCTTATCCACTCTACTAGTTACATCCTCGAAAAATTCTATCAGATTTGTCAGACATGATTTACCTTTCGTAAATCCATGCTGACTTTGTCCAATGATTTCACCACTTTCCAAATGCGCTGCTATCCCATCTTTAATAACTGACTCTAGCAGTTTCCCCACTACCGATGTTAGACTAACTGGTCTGTAATTCCCCGCTTTCTCTCTCCCTCCTTTTTTAAAAAGCGGGGTTACATTAGCTACCCTCCAATCCTCAGGAACTACTCCAGAATCTAAGGAATTTTGAAACATTATCACTAATGCATCCACTATTTCTGTGGCTACCTCCTTGAGTACTCTGGGATGCAGACTATCTGGCCCTGGGGATTTATCGGCCTTCAATCCGTTCAATTTACCCAACACCACCTCCCGGCTAACCTGGATTTCACTCAGTTCCTCCATCTTATTTGACCCCCGTTCCACTGCTATTTCCGGCAGATTATTTATGTCTTCCTTAGTGAAGACAGAACCAAAGTAGTTATTCAATTGGTCTGCCATGTCCTTGTTCCCCATGATCAATTCACCTGTTTCTGACTGCAAGGGACCAACATTTGTTTTAACTAGTCTCTTTCTCTTTACATATCTATAAAAACTTTTGCAGTCAGTTTTTATGTTCCCTGCCAGTTTCCTTTCATAATCTATTTTCCCTTTCCTAATTAAGCCCTTTGTCCTCCTCTGCTGGATTCTGAATTTCTCCCAGTCCTCCGGTAGGCTGCTTTTTCTGGCAAATTTGTATGCCTCATCTTTTGTTTTTATACTATCCCTGATTTCCCTTGTTATCCATGGATGCACCACCTTCCCCGATTTATTCTTTTGCCAAACTGGTATGAACAACTTTTGTACTTCATCCATGCAGTCTTTAAATACCTTCCATTGCACATCCACTGTCAACCCTTTAAGAATCACCTGCCAGTCTATCTTGGCCAATTCACATCTCATACCTTCAAAGTTACCTTTGTTCAAGTTCAGAACCCTTGTTTCTGACTTAATTTTGTCACTCTCCATCCTAATGAAGAACTCAACCATATTATGGTCACTCTTGCCCAAGGGGCCACGCACAACAAGACTGCTAACTAACCCTTCCTCATTACTCAATACCCAGTCTAGAATAGCCTGCTCTCTCGTTGGTTCCTCCACATGTTGGTTGAGAAAACTATCCCGCATACATTCCAGGAAATCCTCTTCCTCAGCACCCCTGCCAATTTGATTCACCCAATCTACATGCAGATTGAAGTCACCCATTATAACCGTGTTACCCTTGTTGCACGCATTTCTAATTTCCTGTTTGATGCCATCCCCAACTCCAATACTACTGTTAGGTGGCCTGTACACAGTTCCCACTAGCGTTTTCTGCCCCTTAGAGTTTCGCAGCTCTACCCATATCGATTCCACATCCTCCACGCTAATGTCCTTCCTTTCTATTGCATTAATCTCCTCTCTCACCAGCAACGCTACCCCACCTCCTTTTCCTTTTCGTCTATCCCTCCTGAATATTGAATATCCCTGGATGTTCAGCTCCCAGCCTTGGTCATCCTGGAGCCAAGTCTCCGTGATTCCAACTATAGCATAGTCATTAATCGCTATCTGCACCTTCAACTCATCCACCTTATTACGAATGCTCCTCGCATTGAGACACAAAGCCTTCAGGCTTGTTTTTACAACACTCTTACTCCTTATACAATTATGTTGACAAGTGGCCCCTTTCACATCGATCCCTATTACACTTGGCCATACTCTCCTATCCCTTTGTGAGCTTTCTTCCCCGTTAATTCTGGGGTTATTAACCATCGCTTTACTCTCTTTCCCTCTAACTCCGTCCTCGACTATCCCATTTGATACCCCACCCCCCTTATTCAGTTTAAAACCATCCGTGTAGCAGTGGCAAACCTGCCGGCCAGAATGCTGGTCCCCCACCTGTTAAGATGCAATCCGTCCCTTTTGTACAGTTCCCCCTTACTATAAAAAAAATCCCAGTGATCTAAGAATCTAAAGTTCTCCCCGATAAAATTGAATAATATATTATATAAGAATAATCCATCATACACAATATAATTCGAATTTGGAAACAAATAAAATTAACTTTAAAATTAAGAAACTTATCATCATTAACACCAATAATGAATAATCTGGTATTTGAACCATCTTTTATGGATAAAACATATAGACAATGGGAAAGATTGGGAATTTTAAAAAAATGGGTGACATGTATGAAATGGGAAATTTATTATCATTTCAACAATTAAAATCAAAATTTAATCTGAATAATAACCAATACTTTAAATATTTACAGATATGTGGCTTTATAAAAAAATATATGCCAAGATTACAGAATATAACGATAGACCCACTGGAAGAAGCAATTAATATTAAGGCACTCACAAAAATTAATATCATATCTATATAACAGTATTCTTAATAGAGAATTGCCATCATCAGAGGCAATTAGAGAAGACTGGGAAAAAGATTTAATGATAACAATTTCTAAAGAAACATGGGAGAGGTATTTGAAATATATACATAAATGTTCGATTAACACTAGACATAATTTAATTCAATTTAAAATATTACACAGATTATATTATTCAAAAGAGGTTGAATAAATTTTATTCAAATATTTCTCCCATCTGTGATAAATGCCTTTCTCAAAATGCCAACTTCACACATTCTTTTGTTTCTTGCACAAAACCAAAGATTTTGGTGTGATATATTCACTAGTTTATTTAATATAAAAATGGAACCTAGCATGGAAATTATTATCTTTGGAATATTAGGAGATGGAAACAAATTTAATATATCCCAAATCTCATTTTTTAATTAAGGTTTAATAACAGCGAAAAAACTCATACTCAAATTCTGGAAAAAGGCTACAATACCAACACTCAAAATGTGGATTGGTAATATGTTGGAAACGGCTCATTTGGAAGAAATGAGGCTCCTCCTAATAGAAAAAAAAAAGACCAATTCTTCACGAGTTGGTCTCCATTTATTGATCTTGTGGATGCATGGGGTGTAATAGCATCGTAAAATTAAAAATTCTGGGTTTGAGTGAAAAATGATTAAGAACATAAAAATAATATTGACTTATGGTGTGGGAGAATCTCCTTTCTGCTTCACTTTCTCACTTATTTCTTCCTTTACACTACACTATTCTTTACTCTTCACTACTTCTTTCTTTCTCATTTCTTTCTAAAAAAAAGGAAGTTGTACAAAGAACATTTTAATAATTCTGGGAACCTGTAAAAAGGTACCATTAAAATGTAATGTACTTACTTCTAATAAATAAATAAAAATGAAAGAGGCTACCCTAATGTCAGAATGACATAGACCAGGCCAGAGATTGAGCAAGATTGTTCTTAATGCTGAGATCAGCTGTTGCAAGTATAATCATATTAAGATACTGGTCCCATTAGGGAAATGTTGATGAACATTTGCACAACAAATACTGATATACATCACACACTGCAATGAGTATAGGCTATTAGGGTGATGAAATAAAGGACACCCTGCATAACGTGAGAGAATAGTAAGATTAAACGAGAACTTACCAGTTTGAATTTTGAATTTTATTTTATGAGGAGTTACGATGAGGGACTACGTGAAGAACCCCGTCCAGTCGCAAGTGCGTCAATCTTCAAAGCAGCGGTGTGAAATCACAGGTAATAGTGACTGAAGTATAATAGCAAGTTAACCCTAACAGAAGACTAGAACTACCAGATGACATTAATGAGTGTTTGGAGTGGAGAGCACGTAGTCCCTCATCAAATAAAGATCAAACTTCAAACTGGTAAGTTCTCATTTAATCTTACTATTTTACTTCGGAGTCATGTGAGTGACTACATGAAGACATCAAAGCTGTGTGATTTCTTGCTTTGAGAATGAGTCTACACAACCACAACTGTTACATTGGATAACATTCATAATGCATACCGTCATGACATAAATTTAAAACACGCTGATGCTGTTTAAATGAAGTAATAATATTCACATCTCTCACCCGGATGGAAAGTATAACTAGAATGTAAAATAGAGTTGACAAATACCCTTGGTCTAGCAATGCATTAGTATAAATGTTTGAAGATTAGTTTGTTGAACCATGCTGCAACCACAAGGATGTGGTCTAGCAGAACATAAATACCCTTGCTGCTGATGTTGTAGCAGCCCTGGTGGAATGAGATCTGGAATCAGAATCCATTCCTACATAATGCAAACTCTATTTATCATCTGGAGTAGCCTGAACAAATAGGTTCTTCTAAGTTTTTTTGTGACTAACAAACATTGCTAGTTCAGAACCTCGAAGGCTCTTGGTTCGTTCTATCTATCTATCTATCTATCTATCTATCTATCTATCTATCTATCTATCTATCTATCTATCTATCTATCTATCTATCTATCTATCTATCTATCTATCTATCTATCTATCTATCTATCTATCTATCTATCTATCTATCTATCTATCTATCTATCTATCTATCTATCTATCTATCTATCTATCTATCTATCTATCTATCTATCTATCTATCTATCTATCTATCTATCTATCTATCTATCTATCTATCTATCTATCTATCTATCTATCTATCTATCTATCTATCTATCTATCTATCTATCTATCTATCTATCTATCTATCTATCTATCTATCTATCTATCTATCTATCTATCTATCTATCTATCTATCTATCTATCTATCTATCTATCTATCTATCTATCTATCTATCTATCTATCTATCTATCTATCTATCTATCTATCTATCTATCTATCTATCTATCTATCTATCTATCTATCTATCTATCTATCTATCTATCTATCTATCTATCTATCTATCTATCTATCTATCTATCTATCTATCTATCTATCTATCTATCTATCTATCTATCTATCTATCTATCTATCTATCTATCTATCTATCTATCTATCTATCTATCTATCTATCTATCTATCTATCTATCTATCTATCTATCTATCATCACAATTATGCAGCGACTGCTGCGCTAACTACCGCCAGAAGGATAACTACCTAATGAGCTCCGGCCAAAGTTAAGAATATAGCTGGAGCCCCCTGGTGAAATAGTTTTCACAAATGTCAACATCCCATGCAGCATTGTACTGGTCCTGGGAGACCTAGTGTTAAGATATCCTTATAAACTTGATATCCGGGGTGAACCCGACAGAGCAGGTCTCGTTTGCTACAGCCAATTCAATGAGAAGGCTCATTGGCACAGTTAATGGCCGTACAACTCAATTATTGACAAAAGATCATTTAACATGAACTCCAAACATCAGTCATCTATACCATTTTCAATGTAACATGAGCATTAAACAAACTCTTTTCATCTCCTGGAAAAGAAAAGTCCTGCTTTTGGGGCTATTCAAGCACTCTGAACACATACGATAGATATAACAACCCAAGCCTTAGGGAAGTTTATTGAATCTGTAGAACATAATTTGATTTATCATGCAACGGCTCATTTCCCAAGCCTCATGCTGAACCAACAAAGTTACATTTAAAATAACCATATAAGGTTGTATGATTATTCCCGATAAATCGGGAATCAACGTTGCATAAGCCAACCACACAAAAGGAACCTAAAACAGGCTCTTAATGACTTTATTTGAAGCCCCGATTGATGAAGCAAATGGAGGAAGACATAAAAGACCTTCCTTCTCCTTGTAGCGAGAATGTATCTCTCACCACTGTTACGCCACAAATTTTGCAACCTGTGAATAAGCATGAAAAATAAACATCTATATTTGGTGTTCCATGGAACCAGAGTTTCATAATACGGTGTGATTCAACACCAATTCTGTGTTGCCACTGACCTATACTTGATGATTCTCCTGTGGCAAACTAGATTATTTAACCATTACAGGAGTCTTTAATTGATTGCATCCATGTGACTAACATATGCTAACATCATAATGTATCAACATGAAGTTGAGCCTGCAGATATGTATATTCACTCAATCACTCTTTAACCCATACAATGCCCATAGGGTCTATAGATAGTTGATACCAATAAGTGAAGAATTGGTAAGCCATGCAAATCTGCTCCACCTGCAAACTTGAGATGATATTCACAATTTAGTGTCTGCGGTAAACAGCTACTGTGGCACAATTTCTGAGCCTGTCTTGCAAGACAATCCTGGCCATTACACTGAGACTGCCCAATTCTAATCTGCTTGGAATTTTAGTATCGTCCAGCTTTATATGGTTAGACCCCTCAAAGTAGATAATAATGTCTCAACCATTTGTATTGTACAACCAAGTGTACATCTTACCAAGTTGTAAGTGGTCCCTTAGTTATAGAGTAACACAGGTAATATACATGGAACCTCTGGCCAGCTTTCATGCTGCCACCAGCTTCACTGAACCGCTACTGCCGATGAAGACGTGGGGTGCGTTGTCGCCTAAACTATGAACCCTTACTCGTTCAATAGTTTGTGCTTTGTCCTCCAGGTATCGCCTATGAAACAGGTCTTACCTGAATAGAAGATTTGGCGGCCGTCTCTATCGTCCCTCCAATAGTGGTGTTCACTGCATATGTGTTTGGATGGCAACCTTACTGCCATGCAAGGTACGTCTGGCATGTGCCCTTCATCCCTTGGGCATGCTCCACGGCTATACCCTCAGAGTTGGCGTTAGATTACACTGACCCAGCATGTTCCCCTCTTACATGAGGGGGACATTAAGCAGTACTGCTACAAGGTGCTGCTGGAGCGGCTTAAGCAATACACTGACTTTGCCATGGACCCGGCGTCAGACTAATACTGAAGTGGCATGCTCTCCTCCTACATGAGGAAGACATTAAGCAGACCTGCTACAAGGCGCTGCTGGCGCAATTTCCCATTTTAAGGCCATTAGCACCATTTTGCAATATAATGAAATATTTAGCTAACAACCACTGGAGAAGTAATGAATACTGTTTGTCCATCATTGTGACTTTAGTAACTTCAGCTGGTAATAACAAGTTGTGTTAACAATGACCTACATGGAATTTTATAGTTTACCATTTAACAGGATGACAGTTCTCCTACTTGCACAGCTGAATCCCATCCATACTATTGCCAATTAGTTGTGATGAATAGAAGGCTGCTTTATAACATCAAGGCTGTTACAGCAGTCTATTGTCTGCAATCTGTTGCCCAGGCCGGCGTCAATGGCCAATTAAATAGCTAAAGGTAAATCCCAATGTCCTACAAGTCTGTTTGATAACAACTTAATCTTAACTGGATTGAGGAGCCCAATTTCTCAAATATAGTTTGATATTTAAACAGTGGATTTTAGCAAATACAATGTTAAAATATCATTAACACTACATAACCAGTGTTTTAAAAGCTCTGTGTAGTATCATTGAATGCTTTCTTGTCATCATTCTGTTATATTGCCTTAACCGAGCAATGCCTCCTCAAATATCCCCCATGATCACAGTAAATGGGAATACACTATAAAATAATTTGTTAATCTACCATCTTTCATAATGAACAGGCCATGCCTGCCATCATTTGCTACACTGCCATAGACTTGGCATCCCCACTAAGCAGCCCTGCCTAAGGTGCTGCTGGCATGGCCTTCTCATAGGTCAGTACTGCCATAGACTCGGCATTCCCATGAAGCAGCCCTGAACAAAGGTACTGCTGGCACCCATGAAGCAGCCCTGAGCAAAGGTGCTGCTGGCGCAGCCTTTCCCATAGGCCAGTATTTGCCATAGATTTGGCGTCCCCATGAAGCAGCCCTGAGCAAAGGTGCTGCTGGCACAGCCTCTCCAATAGGCTAGCCTGCCATGACTTGGCATCCCCTTGAAGCAGTCCTAAGCAAAGGTACTGCTGGCACAGCTTCTCCAACAGGCTGGCACTGCCATAAACTTGGCATCCTCCTGGAGCAGTCCTGAGCAATGGTGCTGCTGGCACAGCCTCTCCAATAGGTTGGCACTGCCATAAACTTGGCATCCCCATGAAGCAGCCCTGTGAAAAGGTGCTGCTGGCGCGGGCTCTCACATTGACCCACGCTGCCCAACTCCTGCTGTAGGAGTGTATCTATATTCACATTCCCGGAGGGGAACCCTCCCAACATCCGGACTGACCATTTTTGCCAATTGTCCTCATATCCTGGGGATGACTACGGGTTGGGAACCACATTGCTGTTGATTTCCCCTCCCCGGGAATCCATATATATATATATATCCCGGCACCAGGGCTGACCGTTCAGGTCAGTTTAACCCCATATCTTGGGGATTACTGCAGTCTGGGAACCACATATTATTGGATTTCCTCTCCCCGTGAACCCGACATCTAGATCCACTGACCATCTTATCAGTGACTCCGATCGTGAAACCTGACATTCGCCAGCTTCCCGCTTCCGCGGTCGGACCAGGGTTTCCCCACAGCCTTTAGCTAGTTCCCTCGTCGGCCATCGCAAAGCATCCAGCAAAAACCTCTGAAACCGAGGTTCCTGCAGGAGACCTAAAACATGTAAGAAATACAACTTACCTGAAGTTTAAACTTACCTCTCGAGGAGCTCCGCTGCTCCAACCGGTCGACTTGCACCAATGCGTCTGATGAAATGACGCACGTGCGGCTGGACGGGGTTCTTCACGTAGTCACTCACGTGACTCCGAAGTAAAATAGTAGGTGAAGAACTAATCTTTTATGTCCCACTATGGTATAGCAGACATGATAAAGCAGCACAGGACTGTCAATTGTCCCAGCCGTCATATGTGTAGGAGTAAATAAGTGTAGCTTCAGCCGTCTGCCATGGCATGACTAAATAGGCAAACTGGTACTGTTAAATTCCATGTTGCCTTAAATGTAATATAGTCAAACTATCTACTGACAATGCATAAGATTTATCATTTGCAATTTTTCATAATACCCACAACTCAGTGACATAATGCCCTTAATCTGAGAAGGGCAGCATAGGCTTTCACCATTAGCTTTGTTATAAACAGTGGAAACTGTGCCTCTGCGTATAGATATGACAGAGTATGCAACTACAAGATCGATTCTCTGAGTTAGTTAAATTGCAGATACCCAATCATCCATCTTAAACTGGGTAAGTAAACCCACAATTTGATTAGTCTAACGGTATCCTGATTCGGCCTGCACCATATTTCTGTAATCTTGAGAACCCCTCTAGTCATTGGTCAAACCACACTTCCTCAGATGAGTTGTCACTGAATGTACTTGGAACTGCTGTTCCTCCTTAGATCCTACGGATGGAATTTTTGTGAGGCTTCGCTACCCGCTGAAGATGCGTATCTAGCTATTCATACATATCGCTGATAATATAATCAGCAGTTAATGACTAGAGCTGAACCACAGTTCCCCTTAAATGTGAGAAACTAGTTCCCTGTGAACTCTTGACTAAGAGCCACGATGGATACATAGTATTTACCTTCAGAGTTGAGATAGTATCATGCAAGCTGAATCAGGAATTATCTTGCAGACTTTTGACTGACCACATGTCTAAAACTCCAGGGTGCATAACACAATTTGTTGGATGCACCACACAATCAGGAATAGTGGTATTGAGCACCTATAAATGTTATAAATACATTGTTGATTGACAACATGACCTGCAGGTTGGAAAGGATATAATATATTGCAGACGAGGTTTCTGCTGGTAACTATCTGTCCCAGAGAAAAAATGGCAATGAAGATTACCATGAACCAGCGACTCTGGTAAATGAGGAAAATAAACCATATGTTGGGAAAAATTTCAACCACTTAATTCTATTGCCGAGTCTGATACTTCTCATGGATGATGAAGCAGTGCTTCTCTGGTGACTATGACTCGTATAGTCAGCCAGTTTCATGATGGTCTACCCTGATACAGGGTAACCAAACTGTTCCTACTTGGAACATACAGAAGTTACTGTGTAAGGCACCTTGCCAGTGTCTCTACATCAACCTGATGTTATCCCAGAGACAATGAAAAAAACACTAGACAGCCCATGTTGGCGGAGAACCTTAAGCTGGGCTGACAGACTGCTCCATTTCGGAGTTCACGGAGGTAAATAATGAGACCTACTTACCAGCGTCTCTAACTCCAGGTCATTTACCTTTGTTGGAGCTTCAGTGAAGTTTAATTTGCAGACTCTGACTATCATGTTTGTCATTTCTGTTAGATAGCTGATGCTGCTGGCCAACTTCTCTTGTAGTGACTAGTCTGTCCCCGACGGAGCAGCAATTTTAGAGGCAAAAGCACACCGCATTTCCCTCATGCGATTGCCGTACATCATGCATTAAAGCATTGGAACCCGGCACATAGTCATATTCGGGTTCATGTTTGGAATTAGTCCACACTAATCTTTGACATTCTTTTCGAGTGGGAGTAAATTGCACCTGAACCACGTGTTACCATCCGTATTCCTCGAATTGTCTGTGCATGCTTCTATACCGAGCATATTTTGTGACACCATCTCCCATAGTCTTTTGGGTGGGAGGCAATGTGAACCTTGAACCAAGGCAGCTGCAGGTATATGACTTGAACTGTGTATGCTTCCGTAATACGGGCATAATATATATGGCTCCATCTTCATCCTTCATACATCCGAATGGGAGGACTTATGCAAACCTGAACCAGGAGCTGCATCTGGCATGTGTGCATATACTTTAGCACCATCTCCATCACTACGTTCGACTGAGTGGGAGGAATTGCAACCCTGAACCAGGCATTGCTTCAGGCATAGGTGCATGCTCTTTTGAACCATCTTCACCACTCCGCTCATTTGAGTGGGAATAAATTTGCAACCCTGAACCAGGAGCTGCTGCCTGACATGCCATAAGATGGAGCATTCTTTGTGTTGTAACTTGATCTGAGTTGGGGTTATCAGGTTGCTTCCTTCAGCAGCCGCCAGGACTAGCTGTGCAAATCGATGCTCTGTTGGTATCCTCATTTACCAAACAGGCTGCACGTGCTAATGACTCAGTCCTGCTCCTTTCCAGTGCCAATGCAGTATACAGGGAAGGACTGGAGCACCTCAGGCCCCCATACGCCAGACAAAGTGGGATAAATGCTGGAAAAAAACCTGCCAGGTGTTTATCATGGTCAATAACTTTGAAAAATATAAAAGTGGATAAGTCTCCAGGGTCCTGACAGGATATTCCCTAGGACATTGAGGGAAGTTAGTGTAGAAATAGCAGGGGCTATGACAGAAATGTTTCAAATGTCATTAGAAACGGGAATAGTGCCGGAGGATTGGCGTACTGCACATGTTGTTCCATTGTTTAAAAAGGGTTCAAAGAATAAACCTAGCAATTATAGACCTGTTAGTTTGATGTCAGTGGTGGGAAAATTAACGGAAAGGATACTTAGAGATAATATATATATAAGCTTCTGGATAAACAGGGTCTGATCAAGAACAGTCAACATGGATTTGTGCCTGGAAGGTCATGTTTGACAAACCTTGTTGATTTTTTTGAAGAGGTTACTAGGGAAATTGATGAGGGTAAAGCAGTGGATGTTGTCTATATGGATTTCAGTAAGGCCTTTGACAAGGTTCCCCATGGAAGGTTGGTTAAGAAGGTTCAATCTTTGGGTGTTAATGGCGGAGTAGCAAGATGGATTCAACAGTGGCTGAATGGGAGATGCTAGAGATTAATGGTGGATGGCTGTTTGGCATGGTGGAAGCCGGTGACCAGTGGGGTGCCTCAGGGAACTGTTTTGGGTCCACTGTTGTTTGTCATGTACATCAATGATCTAGATGATGGGGTGGAACATTGGATAAGTAAGTATGCAGATGATACTAAGATAGGGGGTGCTGTGGATAATGAAGTAGATTTTCAAAGTCTACAGAGAGATTTTGGACATTTGGAAGAGTGGGCTGAAAGATGGCAGATGGAGTTTAATGCTGATAAGTGTGAGGTGCGTCATCTTGGCAGGACAAATCAAAATAGGACGTACATGGTAAATGGTAGGGAATTGAGGAATGCTGTGGAACAGAGGGATCTAGGAATAACTGTGCATAGTTCCCTGAAGGTGGAATGTCATGCAGATAGGGTGGTAAAGAAAGCTTTTGGTGTGCTGGCCTTTATAAATCAGAGCATTGAATATAGGAGTAGGGAAGTAATGTTAAAATTGTACAAGGCATTGGTGAGACCAATTTTGGAGTATGGTGTACAATTTTGGTCGCCTAATTATAGGAAGGATGTCAACAAAATAGAGAGAGTACAGAGGAGATTTACGAGAATATTGTCTGGGTTCCAGCAACTAAGTTACAGAGAAAGGTTGAACAAGTTAGGTCTCTATTCTTTGGAGCGCAGAAGGTTAAGGGGGGACTTGATTGAGGTCTTTAAAATGATGAAAGGGATAGACAGAGCTTTTCCCATTGAGGATAGGGAAGATTCAAACAAGAGGGCATGACATGAGAATTAAGGGACAGAAGTTTAGGGGTAACATGAGGGGGAACTTCTTTACTCAGAGAGTGGTGGCTGTGTGGAATGATCTTCCAGCAATAGTGGTGGAGGCAGGATCGATTTTAACATTTAAAAGTAAAGTGGATAGGTATATGGACGGGAAGGGAATGGAGGGGTATGGTCTGAGTGCAGGTAGATGGGACTAGGGGAAAATAAATGGTCGGCACGGACTGGAAGGGCCGAGAAGGCCTCTTTCCGTGATGTAATTATTGGATGGTTATATGGTTATAACGTTTACATGAATGAAAAAAACCATCTCAATTAAATCAGAGATTTGATCACTTTATTGATATTTATATAAAATTGGCATCTTTGGGAAAGAATCTTCCACAGTCACCTCAAATGTGCGGAATTACCACAACGCCACCATGTGTGGATCCCACAGGTGACTGGTAGGCACAGCTCAACAAGGCTTCCCAAGCCAGGGACTCTGGACTGCCATGGCAGGTCCGATTCCATTACACCTTTTCATTGGTGTAAGTGATAATAAATATTCCTTGTAATTTCTCTCTTTTAAAACATAAACTAAATTGGCATGATAATACATATTTATGATATAGCCAAGAATAAACCCTGAACTGATATAATCAGTCAGAAGATACCAGCATAATGGTGTGGCTGGTGGAGCTGGTGCCAGAGACCTGGGCTTACAGCACCAGACCTGGCATCAATCCTGACCACAGATATATCTGTGTGGAGTTTAATGTAAGTTTGCTGAATTTGTAACTCTGGCTGCCTGCTCCCAGTGGAGCTGTGATGTCAGCAGCATCTGTAAATAGGGCTGTCTACTGTAGACTGTAACGGCTACAGTCGTAACCCAGTTTTAAACGAGCTTGCGGCTCTGAACCCGGTCGTCCCCTGCTGAGCAGACTAGCGGCAACAGCTGCATTAACCGTCTAACTAGAGCTGCTTGCTTACGTCGGCGACTGAAGCGGCTAAAAAATGTATTCCCTATCCTAGCTCCATTGGAGCGGCTACTTTTTTGGGGCCCACTACAGAAACGACCCGAAGAAAACTACTTACCTGCAGAGCAGCGCGGAAGCTGCCCTAACTAGCACCATGCACTAGACACAATGATGTGCATGCATTCTGGCGGGCTTCTATTCACGTAGTCACTCATGTGACTTCAAAGTAAAATGCAATCACCAGCTCCCAGATGAGGAGGCCACACAATTTATCTGTTGAAGAGGACTTCAATAAAAACCTTGTTGGGACAATCTTGCGAGGAACATTGAAGCATCCATTGGTATTAATTATGATTAATTTTCAGCAAACATGCCAGAAAAGGTCCAAGATTTTTTTGCTTTATGCAACATTTAAGGATTTCATTCCATCAATATGCATTTGATTTCTTCCTCAAAAGAGGTAGCCAAATTCATATTCTGAAAGTGAAATCCTTAAATGCTTTTCTACACATCAGGATTAAGATGTTCTCTCACGTCAACGATTCCCTGTAGTATTAAGATGTCCATAATTCTGAAGAGACCCCATTCTTGCCGATGCACAGCCCTTTCCCGAAAGAGAAAGAGATGAATTTGTCCCTTATTGAGTACAAAACTTCCATTATTTCCCATATCCACAGCATGATGCAAATTAAGAGATATAACTTGTACACTTTGAATTAGCTTAGTGACCCGAATTTGAGAAATTTGTGGTAACACTGATCTTCTGACTACTGACAGTAGACAATAGACAATAGGTGCAGGAGTAGGCCATTCGGCCCTTCAAGCCAGCACTGCCTTTCAATGTGATCATGGCTGATCATTCACAATCAGTATCCCGTTCCTACCTTCTCCCCATATACCCTGACTCCGCTACCTTTAAGAGCTCTATATAGCTCTCTCTTGAAAGTATCCAGAGAACCAGCCTCCACCGTCCACTGAGGCAGAGAATTCCACAGACTCACAACTCTCTGTGTGAAGGACTTCCGGTGGCGTCAATGGTGGGCTGAGAGACGCTGTTGTTTCGCTCTGCTCCCGAAGACTGTTTTAATGAGCTAAAATATGAGTTGGAAGACGGAGGAGTTATAAAAATAACTACCAGAGCTGTTATTTAATTGTGTGTTATCAGAAGTCCTGCTGATAACAGAGAATAACGGCAGTTTTAAATGAAAAAGACTAAAACTCGCCAGAAGCCTTCGAAAGCTGCTACAAGACCTGCACAAACTTATCTGAAAAAACCTGGAAAGACTCCTCAATCCCCTCAAGCATCAGCTGGAAGTTCAGAAGAAGAAACTGATTTTCAAAACCCTTCTACAGAAATGACTTCAATGGAGGAACAACTGGTAAAGTCAGTAACAGCTTTAGTCACTGAAAACATCTCTAAAGTGATACGAGAGGGGAATGTCGCGCTGGAAAAAAGTCTTTCCAAAAGCCTTTCCAAAAGCCTCTCCGAAAAAATTAAAGAAGGTAATGATGAGCTGATGGGGAAAATGGACGACTTAACCAAACGTGTGGTCGAGATTGAGGAGGACTTAAACAATAAAATTAAGTGGGTTGATAAGAACTGTAATAAAAAGCTGGACGCGATGTCAAAGTCTATTGAAGCGGCTATAGAAGGAATGGATAATTCGTTAACTGAGATGGCTAAGGAGATAAAGAGACTAAAAAAGGAACAAGAAAGTACTGGGAGGGAGTTTGCTAAAAGGAAGTATAAATGTATGGACCTGGAAGCAAGATCGAGGAGGCAGAACTTGAGGATACTAGGTGTAAAAGAAGGAAAGGAGAGTGGACAGAACTTTCAGGAGTTTGCTGCCAACTTACTCAAACAAGTACTTAAGCTGCCTGAAGCCCCGAGAATAGATATGGTTCACCGGGTCCGACGTAAGGCTCAAGCAGGCTCAAATGCTCCCCCAAGACAGATTATCCTGAAATTCTATAATATTTCAACACTGGAAGGAATTATGAAAAAGATTCCATATGGAGTGAATTTGATGTTTGGAGAAGACAAACGAAGATTCTTCCGTGATTTTCCAGCTGAAGTCATGGAAAAGAGGGACAAGTTTACAAACACGAGAAGGCTACTGAAGGAGGTCGAGGGAATAAGGTATGGGATAGTATATCCCGCGAAATTGAGAATTACTTATAACTCTGTCGAACGTGCATTCACGGATCCAGAAGAGGCATTTAAACATGCACAAAGTATCACACAGGAGGCCTACTGATAATTCAGAGTTGATCTCCCATAATAACATAGAAGAATTGTGTTTCCCTTTCTTTTTAACATACAAAAAAGACTGCTCTGGTTCATCATGGCGAATTTTCATCGAAGCGCTGACTAGACATCTTATCTTTGGAATGTTAATTCAAGGTCGGATTTTAAGTTTCACTTCAGCAAAGGATTGGAAAAGAAAAAAACTGTGGCGGGGAAAATAACTTGAAAATATGGAAAAATATTATCAGTGGATTTGCAGATAGAAATTTATGATTTAAGAAACACACAATTATATACTAACATAAAATATAATTAATAAAATTGTGTAATATTAAGACATAGTGTAATAATGGCTGTTGTTTATTTCATGATGTTAATTACTTGCTAAATATAAGAATAATGAGTTAAATATGATTATAAGTATTAACATACTAATAAATTTTATGGATATATAGTAGATTTAGTTTAAATTGCGAGCAAAGTGGAGGGGAGGAGACTCAGATACTTGGAAGTTATCCAGGCTTTTGTGTCGGACAACAGCGGGCTCCAAGGTTAACCCCTTGGGGCCCGCTGTTGTCTGATACAAATGTTTGAGACTTAATTGTAATATATCTTGATATATCGATAGATGTGGATATAGAATTAACATAATCACTGTTATATCTAAGTATATAATTAACGTTGGAAACTCTCTTTTATTTTGTTTTTTCTCTTTGAAGATACATTTCTAATCTATATATCGAAGTGTGTTTTATTTTACATATATATATTTTTTAACTTTGTATTGCTCTCTCTTCCAAATAATAATAATTGGTCAAGGGGGCAGAGCAAAACATATAGAAACATCTACGGAAGTCGATAAGAATTTTTCTACCACCTGTTGGTGTTTTTTTTTTAGTTATAATATCTTTATTTTTGGATATTATAATTTCACTTTTTGTTTGTTAATTATCTCTTGACGATTCTACACTTTCTGTTTTTTTTCAAGGTCTATTCTGAAGGGGAGATGCCAACAAAATCTAATAGCTGGGGATGATCATCCCTCACCTAGAGTAATGAGGTTCTTGGTTGCACCATATGAAGTAAAGGTATTAACATGATCCATAATGCAAGACGATAAACAAAAGAAAACTGGAGGAATCACGTTCTGCAGTTGGAATATAAGGGGCGCTAATGAACCAATTAAAAGGGGTAAGATCTTTGCCCAATTAAAAGCTTTAAATAGTGACGTAATTTTCTTACAAGAGACGCATCTGAAATATCAAACACAGATAAGATTGAAGGCAAACTGGATCGGGCAAACATACTACTCTTCATTTACTTCTAAATCTAGAGGCACAGCCATTATCATTTGTAAAGGTATACCATTTAAATTAAAGAATACCATAGTAGATAAAGAGGGGAGGTACGTCATAGTCACGGGAGAAATGTATTCTACTTCACTTACTTTGATAAATATTTATGCTCCTAATTTTGACAACCCTCAATTTTTTAGTAAAATTCTGGATATAATTTCAGAACATAACTATCAAAATGTGGTAATAGGGGGAGATTTGAATTGTGTTTTAGATCCATATTTGGATACATCTACAAAACAAAAAAGGATTAACATAAAATCTAAAACAAGTGAACTCATAAATACATACATGAAAAATACCAATATGACAGATGTATGGAGGATCGCTAACCCAGTAGGTAGAGAATATTCATTTTATTCAACAGTACATAAAACATATTCACGTATTGATTATTTCTTAGTGCACACAAAATTAATTCCATACACATATAATGCAAAATATCACAATAGTATTATTTCTGATCATTCCCCGTTAACTTTCTCTTTAAAATTCGAAGGAATGCCTGACAAAAAATCGTTTTGGAGGTTTAACCCCCAAATATTAAACAACTCACAAGGTTGTACATATTTAAAAGAGCAGATGAAATTCTTCTTTGAGACAAATGAAACACCAGATATTTCACCCTCCTTATTATGGGAAACTTTTAAGGCATTTATAGGAGGAGCTATAATCTCATATCAAGCTTTCCAAAATAAAAAGAATAATATTGAACGATTACAGCTAGAACAAGAAATTAGACAATTAGATTTAGAAAATGCTAAAGAACCAACTATAGATAAACACAATAAGATAACAATACTAAAATATAAATTAAATAAAATTTTATCAGCCAGAATAATAAGATTATTTCAAATTACAAAACAAGAAAATTTTGAATTTGGTGATAAACCACATAAACTCTTAGCACGCCAACTGAAAAAACGGGAAACAGAAAACACAATTACTAAAATTAAATCAGACAAAGGGGAATTACTAACACTACCTAAAGATATAAATAAAAGATTTGCTCAATATTATCAAAATTTATATACATCGAAAACCTCTGCAAATAATACTCAAATTACAAATTTCTTAGACAATTGTAATCTTCCAAAATTAAATAGGGTGGAACAAGAGGGATTAAGAGCTCAGATTACACTTCAGGAAATAGAAGAAACAATAAGTTTGTTGAAGAATGGCAAAACGCCAGGACCAGACGGCTTTAGTAATGAATTCTATAAAAGATTCCACGAGATAATTTCTCCACGCTTGCAAGAACATTAACTGAGTCAACTATTACACTTATACCAAAAAAGGATAAAGATCTAGAAGACCCAGGCTCATATAGAGATATTGCACTCCTAAATACAGATCAAAAAATATTAGCAAAGACACTAGCGAGAAGATTGAGTAAATATATTAGCAAACTAATAAACCCGGATCAAACTGGGTTTATACCAAAGAGATACTCATTTAACAATTTGAGACGGCTGTCTAATATAATGTACTCACATAATACTGAAGAAGACCTAGCAATTATCTCATTGGATGCAGAAAAAGCTTTCGATCAAGTAGAATGGCAATATTTATTCAAAGTATTGCAAACATTTAACATGGGAGATAATTTTATCTCATGGGTAAAATTATTATATGATAAGCCAACGGCTAGAATACTGACTAATAATTTATTATCCCCGAAATGCCAATTGGCAAGGGGCAATAGGCAGGGGTGCACACTATCACCCCTACTATTTGCACTAGTGATGGAGCCTTTAGCAGAAAGTATAAGAAGTCATCCGAATATTCATGGATACAATACCAAACACTCAAATAATAAAATTTCATTATATGCAGACGAGATATTATTATATATTACAAATTCACAAATTAGCATACCAAATATACTAAATTTAATAGAGGAATTTGGTTCTTTTTCTGGATATAGAATAAACTGGAACAAAAGCGAAATTATGACGATAAAACCTCAAGGGCCGCTACATCTGTTGAAATTCCCCTTTAGAATTGCAACAGAAAAATATAAGTATTTGGGCATCCAAATTACTAGGAAATATAAATCATTACTCAACGCAAACTATATGCCTTTAATAACTAAATTAAATGGGTTGATTAAATTCTGGAAAACCCTGCCGATGTCCTTAATAGGTAGAATAAATGCGATAAAAATGATCTTCTTACCACAAATACTGTACCTATTTCAATCAATACCAATATACTTACCTAAAAAATTCTTTAAAAAAATAGACTCTGATATTATAAACTTCATATGGGATTATAAATCACATAGAATTAAGAAAAAACACTTGTGTAAATCTAAAGAATCAGGGGGACTGACACTCCCTAACTTATTGTATTACTATTGGGCAGTGAATATTAAAAATATAATCTACTGGTTGGACAGTTCTGCCCAACAGGTAGATTGGATAAGAATGGAGAAAGAGGATTGTTCCCCTTATAATATAGGAGCGATCCTTCTTTCCCCGATGAAACTGAACAATATAATATATAAGAAGATACAATACGAATTTGGAATCAAATAAAATTATCTTTAAAATTAAGAAAATTATTGCTTCTTTCTCCAATAACTAATAATCCCTCATTTAAACCATCTATTATTGATAAAACATTTATCCATTGGGAAAGATGAGGAATTATAACAATGGGAGATATGTATGATATGGGAAAACATTTATCATTCCAACAATTACAACTAAAATATAATTTGAAAAATAATCAATATTTCAAATATCTTCAAATTCAAGATTATTTGAAGAAATATATACAAGGATATCAAACCTTAACCCCAGATTTATTGGAGGAAGGAATGAATAGAAAGGCAGAATCAAGCAATTTAATATCTTACTTATATAATATAATTTTAAATATAGAAACGCCAATGACAGAGACAATTAGAAGGGACTGGGAACAAGAGTTATCGATAAAAATTCCTAACGATAGATGGGAAAAAAATCTATTATATGTAAATAAATGTTCAACTAATGTAAGACATAACCTAATTCAATTAAAAATTTTACATAGATTACATTATTCTAAAACTAGACTAAATAAAATATTCCCAAATGTTTCCCCCATCTGTGACAAATGTCTTACTCAAAATGCCACTATAGCACATTCCTTTGTCTCGTGTATAAAACTGTATAAATTTTGGAATGAAAATTTTGGAATTTTTACAAAACTATTTAACACAAAATTGAACCCCAATACAGAACTGATTATCTTTGGATCAATGGAAGAGGGAAGTAAACTAACTATATTCCAAGAAACTTTTCTTAATTATGGTCTAATAACAGCAAAAAAACTTATACTCAAATTTTGGAAAAACGCAACTACGCCAACATTCAAAATGTGGATTTCAAATATGTCTGAAACGCTTCATCTTGAAGAAATTAGATTTCTCCTAATAGGCAAAGTAGACCAATTCTCAAAGACTAGGTCTCCTTTTATCAACTTTTTGCAAGCATATGGTGCAACATAACATAACCTCAGAAATTAAATGGTTTAGAACCAGGTGACGGATGGGCAAAAATACGAAATAGGTAGATCTCTCCTAATCTCTCTTTTCTTTACTTTCTCCTTCTATTTCAATCTTTTCAGCTTCTCTTATATGAGAATCTTTATTTATTTATATGAGAACCTTTATTTCTTTTGCTATCTGTTTCTACTCGCTTTTCTATCTATTCTGACACTCTTTATTTCTTTTTTCTTCCACTGTTCTTTTATTATTAAATCAAAAGTATGAAGTTGTACAAGAACGGAAATATGTATGTATGTATTAGGTACTTATGTACCACACTATTGCACTTACTTCTAACAAAAAATAAACAAAAAAAAACAACAAAAAAAAACAAAATAAACTCTCTATGTGAAAAAGTGTTTCTTCACCTCTGTTCTAAATGGCTTACCCTTATTCTTAAACTGTTGCCCCTAGTTCTGGACTCCCCCAACATCAGGAACATATTTCCTGCATCTAGCGTGTCCAAACCCTTAATAATCTTATATGTTTCAATAAGATTCCCTCTCATCCTTCTAAATTCCAGAGTATACAAGTCCAGCCGCTCCATTCTCTCAGCATATGATGGTCCCGCCATCCCGGGAATTAAACTTGTAAACCTACTGTGCAATAGCAAGAATGCCCTTCCTCAAATTTGGAGACCAAAACTGCACACAATATTCCAGGTGTGGTCTCACTAGGGTCCTATACAACTGTAGGAGAACCACTTTGCTGCTATACTCAACTTCTCTTGTTATGAAGGCCAACATGCCATTCGCTTTCTTCGCTCCCTGCTGTACCTGCATGCTTACTTTCATTGACTGATGAACAAGGACCCCCAGATCCCGTTGTACTTCCCCTTTTCCCAACTTGACAACATTTAGATGATAATTTGCATTCCTGTTTTTGCTACCAAAGTGGATAATCTCACATTTATCCACATTAAACTGCATCTGCCATGCATCTGCCCACTCACCCAACCTGTCCAAGTCACCCTGCATTCTCATAGCATCCTCCTCACAGTTCACACTGCCACCCAGCTTTGTGTCATCTGCAAATTTGCTAATGTTACTTTGAATTCCTTCACCTAAATCATTGATCTATATTGTAAATAGCTGCGGTCCCAGCATCAAGCCTTGCGGTACCCCACTAGTCACTGATAGGATAGTCTGGTCCTTCGAGAGAACAACAGATGTGCTTCTTGGAGACCTTGTCTGCACTTGACATAGCTGCCAGCTGGATTGTAAAGGGCAAATTTGTTGGCCCATGTGTCAATATCAGAATAAGGACTGGCTTCAAGATCTTTCATACTCTGCAAACCTCCGCATAACTTGCGGTAAGTAACACAACGGGTTCATAACTTTGTGCATGTGTAGGAGGTTTAAACCGAATTGGCACCTGGTACACCTGAACAATAGAATTATGCAGTGTGCAGTTGGAATGCATTGAATATATTGTGGTATGGAGGTAAATCAACAGAGTAATATAATTAATGAGGTACATTCAAGGAAAGCAAGTTTGTCTTTGTTACATTATCTAAACTAGCAAGTTTTGTCCAATCCAGGAATGAATAAGCAGTGACATGATTCAGGAGATTTGTAACTCTGTGCCAAATCTAGAAAGATGCTTATCCGTATTTAGTTCAAGCATGCTGTAAAATGTGAATAATCAGTACTTGTGGTGCTCTATATTTGTTCCAAATGACAGCAATTCTAAAAATGAACATGTTAATTTTTTTATCTTGCTGTACTCATCATCAATATCAGTCAACATCCCTTAGTTTCCTCAGATCAACTGCTGGCCGAAATATTTTAAGTGGGGTCGTGTTTACATACTACTGAATATCAATGTTGTCAAAAACAGTAAATTACATCAAGAAATCATAGCTAATTTGAAGTGCTGGAAACAAAACAATATAACAGGTTTGCCTCTTTACTAAATAACTAGCTTTCTGCTTATAGCTTTAAGCTGAGAGTTGCAAAGATTAAAGGAGTTGTTTAAAGGGCATGTTTTTTACACAGGTGGTAGTGGGTGCCTGGAACGCCTTGACTGGGGTGGTGGTGGAGGCGGATAAGATAGTGGCAATATAAAAGATTTTAGATATGCACATGGATATGTAGAGAATTGAGGAATATGGATCTTATGGATCCATAAGGAGTAAGCCATTTAGAACGGAGGTGAGGAAACACTTTTTCTCAAAGAGAGTGGTGAGCTTGCGGAATTCTCTGCCTCAGTGGGAGGTGGAGGCAGGCTCTCTGGATGTTTTCAAGAGAGAGCTAGATAGGGCTCTTAAAAATAGCAGAGTCAGGGGATATGGGGAGAAGGCAGGAACGGGGTACTGATTGGGGATGATCAGCCATGATCACATTGAATAGTGATGGTGGCTCAAAGGGCCGAATGGCCTACTACTGCACCTATTGTCTATAGTCCATGGTCTATGCAGGCAGATGAGATTCGTATAGCTTTGTTTCATGTTCGGCACAGACATCGTGGGCTAAATTGCCCATTCCTGTGCGATACTCTCCTGTATATGTATGTTTACATCTATCTTCTATCCATATTACTAAAAGTCTGATCTTGACTGCTTTTGGCTCGCCTTGCTGTGATTTCCAAGAGAACGCCGCCACCTATGGCCGTCATGTTTGGCCACCTCGTTCAGAGCTGCCCGCTGCCTTCCTGGACCAGAGGATTTTTCCCATCGATGAAAAATCAGAGAGATATTAATGTTTTTACTTTTTTTGTTTTTCTCCCTGCTGCCCCTGCTGGTGGGAGGGGGGGAGGGACTATAAAACCCGGAAGTAGTGTGCCTCACTCAGTCTCTGCAACATGGAGGAAGCGAGAGGATCATGTCTCTCTGAATAACACTAAACACATATCTACTCAACTGTGAGTGCCCTTAATGTGGTTTGAAAATCAAAATATGGTTGGTTTCAAGTAGAAGTGCACTCCAAATGGCTGTCTTTGGGGTGAGGTGAGAATGCACTGCAAATGGCTGTCTTTTGGGTAAGGTGGGAATGCACTGCAAGTGGCTGTCTTTGGGGTGAGGTGGGAATGCACTGCAAATGGCTGTCTTTGGGGTGAGGTGGGAATGCACTGCAAATGGCTGTCTTTGGGGTGAGGTGGGAATGCACTGCAAATGGCTGTCTTTGGGGTGAACTGCATGACTACTGAACTGTGAGTGTGGTGTTTTGTGTGGTCTTATGGTGGTTTTACCCTGCTTGAAATTGTATGAAACTGCATTTGAATGTGGTGGCCTTGCACCCTCCCTGAAATGGTATGAAACTGCACTTGAATTTTGTGGCCTTGCACCCTGCTTGAACTGGTAGGAAATTGAACCTGAATTTTGTGGCCTTGCACCCTGCTCGAAGAGGTAAGAAACTGCACTTGAATTTAGTGGCCTTGCACTCTGCTTGAAATGGTAGGAAAATGGATTTGAATTTGGTGGCCTTGCCACTCTGCTTGAAATGGAATTTCAAGGAATAGCCATGAGTCAACTGCCAGCCCACCAGCCACATCATGCTTGAGGGACTGAGCTGCCACCCCAAGAATCCATTTGGCCCACAATGTCCATCTGGAGACCAGTAGCCCCTGCAGCCAACAATACCCATACCAGCGGGTACCCAGTACCCTCCCCCCCCACCCCCCATCCCCGGCCACCAATATTGGAATTGGTGGAGAGGTGGAATATTGCTTTGGGGGACCAGCCCTCCCATGTGAACATGGGACCTAACTAGGTCTAGTATACTCCTACATTTCTGATACCATCCTTGCAAATCATTGCCTCCTTGTACCTTTTCCTTTATCTCCTAATCCTTTTCATAATATGGTGCCGAGTGGTGCATGCAGAATTCCATGTGCGGTGTGAGTTGGCATATCTTCCCTGCTTTTCAAATTGATTTCTTCAGAAAGAAACTTGAGTGCATGCTATTTTAAGGATTTGCTAAACTATATTTTATTGATTAGTGTACTTGTACTCTAGGGTCTCTTTGTTCCTCCCTGCCACATAGACTTGCATTTTCCAAGTAATAATGTTGCTGCTTAAATAGAGTTTAATGCCCACATCTTATATAAACATCCCACACAGTGTTTCTTTGAATCAATCATCTACAATAACATTCAAGATTGGCTCTGCTTATCCTCTAGCATTATGATATGCCTGGTCATAGTAAAAGCTCCTTTAGGTATGTGAAGAGAAAAAAAAAAATTAAGACCAAAGTTGAACCATTGAAGACTGAAAAAGGTGAATTTCTAGTGGGGAACTGGGAAATGGCAGATGAGTATAACAGGTACTTTGGATCCGTCTTCACTAAGGAGGACACAAACAATCTTTCTGATGTACTAGCCAGAGGATCTGGGGTGACGGAGGAACTGAAGGAAATCCACATTAGGCAAGAAATGGTGTTGGATAGACTGATGGGACTGAAGGCTGATAAATCCCCAGGGTCTGATGTTCTGCATCCCAGGGTACTTAAGTAAGTGGTTCTAGAAATTGTGGATGCATTGGAGATAATTTTCCAATGTTCTATAGATTCAGGATCAGTTCCTGTGGATTGGGGTGTAGCTAATGTTATCCCACTTTTTAAGAAAGGCAGGAGGGAGAAAACAGGGAATTATAGACCAGTTAGCCTGACATCGGTGGTGGGGAAGATGCTGGATAAAAGATTAAATAACGGCACATTTGGATAGCAGTAACAAGATCGGTCCGAGTCGGCATGGATTTACGAAGGGCTTGACTAATCCTTTGGAATTTTTTGAGGATGTAACTAGGAAAATAGACAAGGGAGAGCCAGTGGATGTAGTGTACCTGGACATTCAGAAAGCATTTGATAAGGTCCCACATAGAAGATTAGTGGGCAAAATTAGGGCACATGGTATTGGGGGTGACTAGTGGGGTACCGCAAGGGTCAGTGCTAGGACCGCAGTTATTTACAATATACATCAATGATTTAGATGAAGGGATTCAAACTAACACTAGCAACCTTGCAGATCACACAAAACTGGGTGGCACTGTGAACTGTGAGGAGGATGCTATGAGAATGCAGGGTGACTTGGACAGGTTGGATGAGTGGGCAGATGCATGGCAAATGCAGTTTAATGTGGATAAATGTGAGATTATCCACTTTGGTAGCAAAACCAGGAAGGCAGATTACTATCTAAATGGTGTCAAGTTGGGAAAAGGGAAAGTTCGATGGGATCCGGGATTCCTTGTTCATCAGTCAATGAAAGTAAGCATGCAGGTACAGCAGGCAGTGAAGAAAGCGAATGGCATTAAGGCCTTCATAACAAGAGGAGTTGAGTACAGGAGCAAAGAGGTCCTTCTTCAGTTATACAGGGCCCTAGTGAGACCACACCTGGAGTATTATGTGCAGTTTTGGTCCCCTAATTTGAGGAAGGGCATTCTTGCTATTGAGGAAGTAGAGCAAATGTTTATAAGGTTAATATCAGGGATGGTGGGACTGTCATATGCAGAGAGAATGGAGCAGCTGGGCTTGTAAACTCTGGGGTTTAGAAGGATGAGAGGGGATCTTATTGAAACATATATGATTTTTAAGGGTTAGGACACGCTAGAGGCAGGAAACATGTTCCCGGTGTTGGGGGAGTCCAGAACCAGGCGCCACAGTTTAAGAATAAGCGGTAAGCCATTTAGAACGAAGACGCGGACACACTTTTTCTCACAGAGAATTGTGAGTCTCTGGAATTCCCTGCCTCAGAGGGTGGTGCAAGCCAGTTCTCTTCATACTTTCGAGAGCTAGATAGGGCTCTTGAATATAGCGGAGTCAGGGGATATGGGGAGAAGGCAGGAACAGGGTACTGATTGAATGACGGTGCTGGCTCAAAGGGCCAAATGGCCTACACCTGCACCTATTGTCTATTGTCTATTGTCTCTCCTTTCAATTTTATCTGGTAATTTCTTGTGCAAATACCTATTTTCAAAATATCACACAGAAACCCTAACAATCAGGCTATGATTTTTAATATTTTGCATATTTCATTTGAGAATTGGTTGGCACCAAACAATTCACCTTTGGATGTTTCATGTGAGAAAATCAGGACTTTGTAATGGATATAAAACATCACTGGAGTCAAAGGATTTCAGAGGGCAAACATTCTTAATACAAGCGGGGGGTTCACCCTCTGTAAGTGGCCTACATTTGTAATTAAATTTGCATTCTTTGATGGAAATACTAATGAAAAGTGATGATAAAAGTCACTAATTCATTTTATAATTCTTTAAACAAAAGAAGTTAAGAAAAATATTTTTCTCTGTTATAGAGCAAATGTAATGATGGTCACTTCAGTTCTAAATAATCATGCATATGAAGAATAAACATACAATGGTAACTTATTAATAGTTACCACACTCGTGTTTTCTCCATTTCTCATGACAGAAAACAGTGCAGAGGAGTGGCATAGCTCTTTGTGCTACTGCCTCACAGTTCCAAAGACTTGGATTTAACTCTTGCCTTAGGTGTTGTCTATGTGGAGTTAATATGTTCTTCCTATGGCTGCATAGGTTTCTGTCTGGTGCTCTGGTTTCCCCTCACACCCTAAAGTGCGATGGTGGTTCATTGCCGATGGTGAGATAGCCTTCGGTGTAGAGAAATGACAAAAAATTCCAAGGGGAATTAAAGAGCATGTGAGAGAAGATTAGCAATAGGGAATTAAGCAAAGGGGGGTGGGGGGATGGAATAAATGAGATAGTTGTCTTGAGAGATGGAGATGGAACCAATGGGACAAATATTCTCCTTCTATGTTGTCAGTAAGACGCGATTCATAAGTGCAACAAAGACAATCATAGGGGGATTGTGGAATATCCCACAATATGTATTTAAATCAGGTTTTGGTGTATATGGCACATATCTGTATTTCTGGATTAGATAATCATGTGCACAGCTTCAGGGGTCGTTTTCAGGGTCATTGGTCTTTCGACCATGAACTCTAGCTAAACCTGGCTCAGAATTCTGGAATAGCTGTCTCCTTCATCAGATGTTGCAGGTAAGGAACAACAGTTTGCTAATGAGGATCAAACTGATCAATGGTTAATGGAATTCAGAAAAGTCATGTATGGCTCCTTTTGGAATGGAAGAAGATCATGCTGCAGAGTTGCTTTGGGATAGGACAGAAGAAGCTTTAGACTATACATTAGGGATTCAATGCGCAACAGGCCCTTTACCCCAACGAGTCTACACCGACCAGCGATCACCCCATACAGTAACACTATCCTACACACTTGGGAAAATTTATAGTGGCCAGTTAACCTATAAACCCGTACGTCTTTGGAATGTAGGAAGAATCCGGAGCACCCGGAGAAAACTAACGCAGTCACGAAAGAATATACAAATTCCATCCAGACAGCACTCAGTCAGAATCAAACCCGGGTGGTTGGCACTGTAAGGCAGCAACTCTATCACTGCGCCACTGTGCTACCACTTTATCTTGTATCTAATCATGCTACATTGACCGAAAGGATAGATATCAAATACCTAAAATGCTATTACCCATTTGCTTATGCAAAGTTTTTGACTTAAAGTCATCTAACACTTAAGATGAATCGCACCTAACCATTATACTTTGTTTCAATTAGACTATTTCCATTATTCTGGATTCACAAGATGCTGGAATCTTGAGCAAAAGACAAAGCGTTGAATTAACTCAATGGGTCAGGCAGCATATGCGAAGAGAATAGGCAGGGGATGTTTCGAGAATGGGTTCCGACCCAAAATGTCATCCATCCATTCCCTTCCCATATACTGTTTGACCCATTCAATTCCTCCAGCACTATGTGTTTTATTTTCATTACCTTCCTGTGCTCTATTGGTTTGCCAAAAACAAATTAAAAGCACAGTTTTAAAAACAAACTAAATACACAGTGTTAATCAACTTGCCAGAAATTGTGAATCATTTGTTTAGATCAGCCCCTCACTCAGGATTTAGAGGCTTTCTTTCAGTCATTGGAAGTGGTGGGAATTGCAGGGCTCAGCCTGTGCCAGAAAATCTTTGTGGTGTTCTCTGTGGACAAGTTCAGCCTAGCAACCCCTTTGTAGTCATTAAATTGTTTACCGTGTTCTTCAATATCCCTGGATATCAGAGATATTTTATTGGCTGCTTTGTCGCTTCTAGCCTCGTCTTTCAATGCTCTAAAAATATAAGATCCATTGTGGTCACTCACATAAAATGTTGACATTTTGCAACCTTTATGAGTGAAACTTTGAGTTTTGGTTTGCAAAAACATTGGTTTCTCGTCTGCAGTGAATACGTTTTTTTTTTAAATTACAGCTGCCTGACTAAGACTTGTTAGCAGAGATCAAATGATTCACTTCTTGTTGAAGTGGTAAATCAGGATAATTTCACCTAACTCAATATTTTACAAGCTTGATTGCCAATGAATATATCTCACCATGGGAGAATATAGCTGATGATGAATCCACAGGACATCTTGTACCTAATATTTGCAGATGGTTACCAGTAAATACCCATCTGCTTAACATCCTCAGATGGTGACTCGTTAATTTAAAATTCATTTGCGCCAAATTTGATTTACTTTAAGATAATTTGCATTTGCTTCATGTGCTGCATATGCAAAACAGAACCACAGGATGAACCAATGTAACCAAAATTTATTTTAACATTTATTTCCATTGAAAAATTATCCACTGCATGACATTACTGGAGTCATTACCTCCAGAAACATCCTTATAACTATAAAACTCTTATCGTGTGTGTGTGTGTGTGTGTGTGTGTGTGTGTGTGTGTGTGTGTGTGTGTGTGTGTGTGTGTGTGTGTGTGTGTGTGTGTGTGTGTGTGTGTGTGTGTGTGTGTGTGTGTGTGATCACATCTACTCGAAGAAACAACGCACTGACGGGAACATTTTTACATATTCCGGTAGAGATTTATCCCGTGAAATCAAAAATAGCCTTATCTGAACATTTCATGCATTATTTTTCCAGTTATTTATGAAAATGTTCACAAATCTCAAATAACTTATAAAATAAACGAGATGGTCTCGCTGATGACATCACAATGGATCTGACTATCTCTGCTCGTGCTGCGAGTGACATCACCCCTCTTATGTCTTCTGTACTTCTTGGCTTCTTAACTTTCACGTCTTTAAATTTGTCACTTAGCGTTTTTAAACTGCTGCTCAGGTCATGCGGCGCGCTTCGCTGGGCTCCTTTAAGTTCTAGAACATGGCGTTGGCGGCCGTTAATAAAAAACAATTATACAAACACAGGTTCAGATTCAGATTCAGATTCAATTTTATTGTCATTGCATTTTTCAGTGCAATTAAATGGTTTAGCCTGCAGTCATAACATAGAATAAATAACAAAATAACAAAAACACACACTCAACACAGTTTAACATCCACCACAGAGAGTCCACCAGGCACCTCCTTACTGTGATGGAAGACAAAAAGTCCCAAAGTCCATGTGTCTTCCCTCCTTGCTCTCCCTCTGCACTGAGGCGATCCAGGCCTCCGATGTTGTGACCCCGCCGGGAGATGGTAAGTCCCGCAGCTGAATCCGAATGGGCCAGTTCAAACTCCGCAGCCCGGGGCAGTCGAAGCTGCCGCCCTCCAGTCCAGCGGACGCAGCTGTTGTTGCGGGAGATCCGGAAAAACAGGCCACCAACCTGTGACCTGCGAGCTCCTGACGATGTCGCCCACTGGCCCGCGCCGAACCTCCGGAGCTCCGAAGGCGGGTCGGAAGTTGGGTCGCAACGCCACCACAGCCCCAAAGTCGGCCAAAGTTGGTAAGTCCTGGCTGACTCAGCCTCCAGAGCCTCGAGGTCGGTACCAGTTGGAGGCTACCAGCTCTGCGATAGGCCTCCGCACATACAGAGATGGAGACGGGGAATACAACAAGAAAAGTCACGTCCCCCCTGAAGGAAGAGCCAAAAACATGCTTCTCCTACCCCCTCTACACATACACAACCAAATAAACTGAAACAAACTGGGACAAACAAAAACAAAAAAAGAAAAGACAAACGGACTGCAGGCAAGCCACAGCTGCAAGGCAGCCCCGCCACTTCCGGTAAGATAGATTCGCTGCAAGCTAGATATGGAAATATCCTAAAATCTATACGATTAGTGGCAGCACCTTTTATAATGTATCCACTCTAGTGTCAGAAGAGTTGATAGCTACTGAGATATGCTTTAGATCTGCAAGACCTCTCACTTCTGAGGACTGAGGTTCCCACCTTCTTTAAAAGGGCATCAATAAATACCGGTGCCCAAGAAGATAAGGTGACATGCCTCAATGACTATCGACCAGTGGCACTAACGTCTGTGGTGATGAAGTGCTTTGAGAGGTTGATCATGGCGCATATCAATTCCTACCTCGACAAGAACCTCGACCCACTGCAGTTCGCTTACTGCCACAAAAGATCAGCAGTGGATGCAATCTCACTGGCTCTCCACTCCGCTCTGGACCACTTGGACAAAAAAAAACCTCATATGTCAGGCTGTTATTCATTGATTACAGCTCGACATTTAATACGATTATCCCCTCCAAGCTGGTTATCTAGCTCTCACATCTGGGTCTCTGCGCATCCCTCTGCAATTGGATCCGCGACTTCCTTATCCACAGACCACAGTTTTTCCATATTGGTGGAAATGTGTCATCCTCGATAACAGCACGGGAGCACCTCAAGGCTGTGTGCTCAGCCCCCTGCTTTACTCACTCTATACTCATGACTGTGTAGCCAGACATAGTGCGAACTCCATCTGTTCGCCAAGTTCGCTGACGACACCACTGTTGTGGGACGAAACACTGAAGGTGACGAGTCAGAGTATAGAAGTGAGATCGACCGATTGACCAAATGGTGCCAGCACAATAACCTGGCTCTCAACACCAGCAAAACCAAGCAACTGATTGTGGACTTTGGAAGGGGTAGGATAGGGACCCACAATCCCGTTTATATCAATGGATGATGGTGGAAAGGGTCAAGAACTTCAAATTCCTGGGTGTGCATATTTCCGAAGATCTTTCCTGGTCCCAGCACACTGATGCAATTATAAAGAAAGCACAGTAGAGAGCATGCTGACTGGTTGCATCGTGGTTTGGTTCGGCAACTTGAGCATCCAGGAGCGGAAAAGAATGCAGAAAGTTGTGACCACTGCCCAGTCGATCATCGGCTCTGACCTCCCTATCATCGAAGGGTCTATCGCAGTCGCTGCCTCAAAAAGGCTGCCAGCATCATCAAGGACCCACACATCTGTCCGCTGCCTTCAGGTAGAAGGTACAGGAACCTGAAATCTGGTACATCCAGGTTCATGAACAGCTTCTTCCCCACAGCCATCAGGCTATTAAACTCGTCATCAAACAAACTCCGAACTGTAACAGCATATTGCACTTTATTTGTTTATTTATGTGTATATATATGGTCTATGCTATATAGACACTCTGTACTGTTCTGTATTTATGCTTTCTATATTCTATTGTGCTATAGCAAGCAAGAATTTCATTGTCCTGTAGGCACATGACAATAAACTCTCTTGACTTGAATTGACTTCGATAGGAAGCCTGGAGGCTTTGTTATCCTGAACATGTTTTTTCCTTACCATTCACGGTTTCTCCCATGTTCTTATCAAAAGGCTCTCCAGCCAGCAACAGAAAAAGACTGGAAATGGATAGACAGATGTAGCGTCAGAGGGTGGGTTGTTTTCAGCTGAAGAACTCTGAAAGAAACAATTCCACCGCCAATTCTGTTAGCAGAGTCCAAGTAACATTTGTATTTCATTGAGCTTTGGAGGAACAGGAAAAGAGGGATGGAGGTGGGAAAGATCAGTGGCGATTGCCGTCCTCGGATGGGGTTACTTGAGGGATTGGAAAAATTGATAAAAGGCAAGAAGACCTATGATATGATTGTCTTCATTGGTCGGGGTATTGAATATGAGACGAGAAGTCATGCTGCAGCTTTATAGGACTTTGGTTAGGCCTCATTTGGAGTATCGCATGCAGTTCTGGAACGGTCTGAAGAAGAGTCTCGACCCGAAATATTGCCTTTTTCCTTCGCTCCACAGATGCTGCCTCACCCACTGAGTTTCTCCAGCATTTTTGTCTACCTTCGATTTTCTAGCATCTGCAGTTCCTTCTTAAACATGAAGGGTGTGGAGGTTTTGGAGAGGAGGCAAGAGAGATTTACCAGGATGTTGCCTGGATTAAAGGGCATTAGTTATACGATGAGGTTGGACAAACTTCGATTGTTTTGACTGGTACGTCGGAGACTGAGCAGAGACATGATAGAAGTATATATTTATGAGAGACATAGGAAGGGTAGACAGTTAAAACCTTTTACCCAGAGTGGAAATATTAAAGACCAGATGGCACAGCTTTTAGGTGAGAGGGACAAAGTTTAAAGAAGATGTGCACAGCACGTTTTTTTAAACAGAGCGTGGTGTTGCCAGGTACGCACTGTCAGTGGAGTTGGTGGAAGCAAATACAGCAGTGACGTTTCAGAGGCTTCTGGACAGGCACGTGGATATGCAGGAAATGGAGGGATATGGAACACGTGCAACCAGAGATTAATTTAACGTGGCATCGTGTTTGGCACGGACATTGGGGGCAAAGGACCCATCCCTGTACTGTACTGTTCTATGTTTTATGTTTCATTTTCAATGGAAAGGTCTAGAGTCTTTCTTCTTTGGAGCGCAGAAGGTTAAGGGGGGACTTGATTGAGGTCTTTAAAATGATGAAAGGGATAGACAGAGTTGACGTGGATAAGCTTTTGCCATTGAGGATAGGGAAGATTCAAACAAGAGGGCATGACATGAGAATTAAGGGACAGAAGTTTAGGGGTACAATGAGGGGGAACTTCTTTACTCAGAGAGTGGTGGCTGTGTGGAATGATCTTCCAGCAGAAGTGGTGGAGGCAGGATCAATTTTAACATTTAAAAGTAAAGTGGATAGGTATATGGATGGGAAGGGAATGGAGGGGTATGGTCTAAGTGCAGGTAGATGGGACTAGGGGAAAATAAATGGTCGGCACGGACTGGAAGGGCCAAGAAGGCCTGTTTCCATGCTGTAATTGTTATATGGTGTTATATGGTTATAGGGGGCAAGATTATTTCTGAATTAATGACTACAAGGCTTCTTGTAGGTGTTGTGCTGGGCCATGCAGGTCGTGCTTTCTATCAAGGAGTTTGCATCTCCAAATTATGCCATACCCCACACCAAGATCCCTGTGAGCAATGGGCAGAAACCCTCCCTCCAGCACTGCCTCTTAGCAATTCTCAGCCTTTCAGCTCTGATCTCACTTGAATTACAGGAAAATGTACCGACTATTAATAACTATTAATTGTTAAGTGAGTGTTATTTGTAATTTGGTTTCTATGGCACATCATTTGAAGCAGTATCAACATTTCAATGACCACAAAGAATCTGATGAATATCTAGAAATAATTGATAAATGGAAACAATTTATACTAATTTCTTAAATATTCACGGTGCATTATTTTGCCAGCTATTTGCTATACAAAGTTAAATATGGTAACGATTACAGATTGAAAGTAATTATTACCTGCACTTCAGTTTGGTCTGTCATTGACAGTATTCTGGAGTACTATTTTCTCCATTTTATTTGGCAAAATTCCAACAGCATGTTTAATTTTGTCATTTAATTTTAGGGGTACATCGCAGAAACAGGCACTTCGGTTCACCGAGCCCATGCTGACCAGCCATCACCATACACTAGTACTATCCGACACACTAAGGACAATTTACAGTTTTTACCAAAGTCAATTAACCTGCAAAGCTGCACGTCTTTGGAGTGTGGGAGGAAACTGGGGAAAAGCCATGCAGTCACATGGACAACGTACAAACTCCATACAGACAGCACCATTAGACAGGATCATCTGGCACTGTAAAGGGCCTGTCCCACTTAGGCTATTTTTTAGGCGGCTACAGGTGACACATGATCACCGGGGTGTCGCCTGTATGGTCATGAGTAGTCTCCTCAGTCGCCCAAAGACTCGTAGCATCTTTCTGGTTGGCGCTGGATTTTCAAAAAGTTTTGGCGACAGTCGGCGACAGTGGACTTAACGCCAATGAGCGTAGTTTGACTTCTCCTGACGTAGGTGCTGTTATAGGTTGTCGCCAGGATGACGTAGGTTGTCTCCAGGTGAGATAGGTTGTCGCCGGTGCTGACCGGTGAATTCCATTGGCGACTACCTACGTCAACCAGCAACAGGTACCGGCAACTGAATTGGCTTGTTGTCTTCACTTGTCGCTGACAGAGTTGTAGCTTGTCGTAGCTTGTCGCGGGTGGACCTATGTTGACTTTGGTTGTTGTAGGTTGTCGCCTGTGTTATCGTAGGTTGTTGTAGGTGGACGTCCTAATGGGTCGCCGGTTGTCGGTAGCTTGCCATAGCTTGACGTCGACTAGGTGGTAGGTTGTTGTAGCTTCTCATAGACATAGTCATAGCCATTGTCATAGACATTGTCGTGGGGGAGTCCAGTCGCAATATTTTATGCTATGTGCTGCTGCCGCATGATGAAGAAGTGACTGCAGCAGGTACATCCTCAGAATGCTGCAGTTGCAAACTGTTTGGCTGCACTGAAGTGCTTCAGTAAGGCAGTTGGCATCCTCTTGTCCTGCAACAAAAAATGATATGCCGCAGATGAGACTCCAAAGGGTTCTGTGAATTTCCAATGCGCAAACTGAATTGCATTCAGCTTCATATTTGGTGATATCATGAAGGCTTAATCAGTACATCAATAAATCATAATAATGATAAATAAATAAAGGAAGGGTCTCAACCCCAAAACGTCACCCACTCCTTCTCTCTAGAAAAGCTGCCTGTCCTGCTGAGTTACTCCAGCATTTTGCGTCAACTTTCGATTTAAACCAGCATCTGCAGTCCTTTCCCACACATCAATAAATCATTCCCCAATATCCATTGAGGAATTGTTTAAGAAGGAACTGCAGATGCTGGAAAATCGAAGGTAGACAAAAGTGCTGGAGAAACCTCTGAGTTTCTCCAGCACTTTTGTCTACCATCCATTGAGGAATGACAGTTACTAAGCTACTTTCATCGGTTGTCATAGTAATTAAAACAATTTACTATCTTAAACTGAGTCCACTAACTTTTTCTTTAAGATGTTAATGTAGGCTGTTTTACTTGTGTGAAAAGTTTCAGCTGTTGCATCTTACGTGCTTCTAAATGAATTGTTGTCTTTATACCTTCCTCTTACCACTGATTTCAGAATTGGCAGCCAAAGTACATTCTTAGAAGCCAAGTTAAAAGAAAAGCACTTACAAAGTTTTGATCATGCTGAGAAATTCATACTAACTGGTTAAAAGTTCACGGTATATGCTACAGGCAGAGAAACATAATAATTAGAAGATAGACACAAAAAGCTGGAGTAAATCAGCAGGACAGGCAGCATCTCTGGAGAAAAGGAATGGGGACGTTTTGTGTCCAGACCCTTCTTCGGGTTAGGGATAGGGAAACGAGTGTTACAGACAGTGATGTGGAGAGATAAATAACAATGAATGAAAGATATGAAAAAAATTATAAAAATGTAGGAATGGGAAGGAGAATTAAAGTGTCCAGCAACTGGGAGATAAGGTTAGTTCAAGCGGGCTGAGCGAAGGTGTTCTGTGAAGCGATCTACTAGTCTGTGTTTGGTCAAGCACTATATAGATTCAGAGAGAAATTGTACATTCCCTTGTATAAGAGTCCACATCTTGAACAACGGATGCAGTAGATGAGGTTGGAGGGGGTGCATGTGAACCACTGCCTAACCTGAAACATAGAAACATAGAAACATAGAAATTAGGTGCAGGAGTAGGCCATTCGGCCCTTCGAGCCTGCACCACCATTCAATATGATCATGGCTGATCATCCAACTCAGTATCCCGTACCTGCCTTCTCTCCATACCCTCTGATCCCCTTAGCCACAAGGGCCACATCTAACGCCCTCTTAAATATAGCCAATGAACTGGCCTCAACTACCCTCTGTGGCAGAGAGTTCCAGAGACCCACCACTCTCTGTGTGAAAAAAGTCCTTCTCATCTCGGTCCTAAAGGATTTCCCCCTTATCCTTAAGCTGTGACCCCTTGTCCTGGACCTCCCCAACATTGGGAACAATCTACCTACATCTAGCCTGTCCAACCCCTTAAGAATTTTGTAAGTTTCTATAAGATCCCCTCTCAATCTCCTAAATTCTAGAGAGTATAAACTGAGTCTATGCAGTCTTTGTTCATAAGACAGTCCTGACATCCCAGGAATCAGTCTGGTGAACCTTCTCTGCACTCCCTCTATGGCAATAATGTCCTTCCTCAGATTTGGAGACCAGAACTGTACGCAATACTCCAGGTGTGGCCTCACCAAGACCCTATACAACTGAAGTAGAACCTCCCTGCTCCTATACTCAAATCCGTTTGCTATGAAAGCTAACATACCATTCGCTTTCTTCACTGCCTGTTGTACCTGCATGCCTACTTTCAATGACTGGTGTACCATGACACCCAGGTCGCGCTGCATCTCCCCTTTTCCTAATTGGCCTCCATTTAGATAATAGTCTGTTTTCCTATTTTCGCCACCAAAGTGGATAACCTCACATTTATCCACATTATACTGCATCTGCCAAACATTTGCCCACTCACCCAGCCTATCCAAGTCACCTTGCAGTCTCCTAGCATCCTCCTCACAGCTAACACTGCCCCCCAGCTTAGTGTCATCCGCAAACTTGGAGATATTGCCTTCAATTCCCTCATCCAGATCATTAATGTATATTGTAAATAGCTGGGGTCCCAGCACTGAGCCTTGCGGTACTCCACTAGTCACTGCCTGCCATTGTGAAAAGACTGTCGGGGTCCCTGGACAGAGTCAAGGGAGGAGGCATAATAATTAACTGTACCCAATGTGATTCAGAGCCAGGTCTGTTTCTTACATTGCCCGATATTAACTTGTAATGTAACCCAAAGATATAAAAGTAGCACAGGTCAATTTTCCCTACAGATACGCATCAATCTTGCCAGAGATGAATGAAGCTATATTCACTGTAAAGGGAGATTTCAGTCATGTGCTGATTTACTTGGATTCATTTGGGAAATAATGTGAAATGAACAAAATCAAATCCACCAGTTGTTTTATATCTCTTCCCAATTTTGAAGCAAGGACCTTGTCATAAACGTAGGGAGAGAGGAGGTGCTGGCAAGCACCATTAAAAACAAAGAAGAGTCTCAACACGAAATGTCACCCATTCCTTTTCTCCAGAGATGCTGCCCAATCCGCCAAGTTACTCCAGTATTTTGTGTCTATGTCAGATATAAATGTAGATGGATTGGTGAGAAATTGGCTGGTGATACCAACATCGGACGAGCTGCAGATGGTGAGGAATGCTGTCAGAAGATTCAGGTGCAGATCAGATCAGATCAGATGCAGTTCAAATTAATAGATTAAGATCAGATTAATGGATCAGATGCAGAAATCAGTGGAGAAATGGCTGATGGAGTTTTATCAAGTGCGAGGTGTTGTGCTTTGGAAGATTGAATGTAAGGAAAGACGAAATAGTTAATGGTAAGGCCCTTAACAGCATTGATGTGCAGAAGTATCTAGGAGCCCAAATTCAGAGTTCATTAAAGTCGGCAGCACAAATAGATATTGTTGTATAAAAATGCCAATATTAAATGGCAGTGCTGGTTCGAAGCGCCGAATGGCCTACTCCTGCACCTCTTTTCTACGATTCTATGTCTATTTCACCTATATGTCATACCACATATGTAACAGCTTACTTGAGCATGTAAAACAATGCAATGATCAACAAATCAATCTACTCTTAGTCTTGGTCACAGAGTCATATAGCATGGAAACGGTCCACTGAATCTACGTGACCATCAAGCTCTCATTTACAATATCTTACACCATTCCCAATTTTATTCTTCTCACATTCATATCAACTCCTCACAGATTGGACCACTCACCAAGGACTTGGGGTACTTATCAAGAGTGAGAGCTTTGAACTTCTGATTACATAACCAGGTTCTGAACATTATCTGAAACTAAGGTACTGTCCCTCCAATTTGCACTGGGACTCATCCTGACAATGGAAGAGGCCCAGAACAGAAAGGTCAGATTGAGAATGGGAGGGGGAGTTAAAGTGCTGAGAAATCGGGAGATCAGTTAGGATAAGGCGGACTGAGCGGAGGTGTTCAGCAAAGCGATCGCCGAGCCTGCGCTTGGTCTCGCCTATGTACAGAAGTTAACACCTGGAACAGCGGATGCATTAGATGAGGTTGGAGGAGGTGTAAGTGAACCTCTGCCTCACCTGTAAAGACTGTCGGGGTCTATGGAATGGAGTCGAGGGGGGATGTAAAGGGACAAGTGTTGCATCTCCTGCGGTTGCAGGGGAAAGTGTGGGGGGAGCGGGTAGTTTGCGTGGGAAGGGACGAGTTGACCAAGGAGTTGCAGAGGGAACTGCAGAAAGCAGAATGGGGGTGGAAATGGGAAGATGTGGCCAGTAATGGGATTCCGAGGCGGCGAAAGTGTTGGAGGATTATATGCTGTATGTGACGGCTGATGGGGTGGAAGGCGAGGACAAGGGGAACTCTGTCCTTGTTGCGAATGGGCGGAGGGTAGCAAGAGCGGAGTTGCAGGATATAGAGGAGATCCTGGTGAGAGCCTCATCTATAATGGAAGAGGGGAACTCCCGTTCCCTAAAGAATGAAGATATCTCTGATGATCTAGTATGGAAAATCTCATCCTGGGCGCAGATGCGGCATAGACGGACGAATTGGGAGTAGGGGATAGAGTCTTTACAGGAAGCAGGGTGGGAAGGGGTGTAGTCTAGATAGCTATGGGAGTCAGTAGGTTTTGTAGCAGTTTTCGATCAACAATCTGTCTCCTGTGATGGAGACGGTGAGACCCAGAAATGGTAGGGGGATGTCGGAGATGGCCCAAGTGAAATTGAGTGCAGGATGGAAATTATCATGAAGTTGATGAAGTCAGTGAGTTCATGAGCGCAGGAGGCAGCACTGATGCAGTCGTCAATGATATATATATACATACACGCATGCACATATACGTACACACAAAAGCAAAAAATGGCTGATCATCCAGAATTAGTACCCTGTTCCTGCTTTCTCCCCATATCTCTTGATTCCTTTAGCCCTAAGAGCTCTATCTAACTCTCTCTTGAATACATCCAGTGAATTGGCCTCCACTGCCTTCTGTGGCAGAGAATTCCACAGATTCACAACTCCGAGAGAGTTCAAGAGAGTTTTATTGTCATGCGTCCCTGATAGGACAATGAAATTCTTGCTTTGCATTAGCACACCAGAACATAGTAGGCAGGAATACGGAACAGATCAGTGTGTCCATATACCATTGCATAAATATATACACACATGAATAATTAAACTGATAAAGTGCAAATAAACAGATTATTGGCTATTAATGTTCAGAGTTTTGTCCGAGCTGAGTTTAGTAGCCTGATGCCTGTGGGGAGGAAGCTGCTCCAGAACCTGGTCATTGCAGTCTTCAGGCTCCTGTACCTTCTACCCAAAGGTAGTGGGGAGATTAGTGTGTGGCCAGGATGGTTGAGTCCTTGATGCTGCCAGCCTTTTTGAGGCAGCGACTGTGATAGATCCCCTCGATGATGGGAGGTCAGAGCCGATGATGGACTGGGCAGTGGTTACCACTTTCTGCATTCTTTTCCCCTCCTGGACGCTCAAGTTGCTGAACCAAGCCATGATGCAACCAGTCAGCATGCTCTCTACTGTGCTTTCTTTATAATTGCATCAGTGTGCTGGGACCAGGAAAGATCTTCGGAAATATGCACGTCCAGGAATTTGAAGCTCTTGACCCTTTCCACCATCGACCCGTTGATATAAACGGGACTGTAGGTCTCCATTCTCCCCCTTCCAAAGTCCACAATCAGTTCCTTGGTTTTGCTGGTATTGAGGGCCAGGTTATTGTGCTGGCACCATTTGGTCAGTCGGTCGATCTCACTTCTGTACTCTGACTCATCCCCATCAGGGTCTGGGTGAAAAAGCTTTTCCTCATAAGTCCTCATAAGTAGGAAGGAACTGCAGATGTTGGTTTAAGCTGAAGATAGATACAAAATGCTGGAATACCTCAGCGGGTCAGGCAGCATCTCGGGAGAAAGGAAGAGGTGACATTTCGGGTCGGAATCCTTCTTCAGACCTAGAGATTTTATCTTGTGTGTTAAATGAGAAAAATAATAGCTTCACCTTCACTTCCTTATCAGAGCAGCAAAGTGTCACCAATATTCATAGACATTGTCTACTCAGTACTATACAGATTAGTTTTAATGCCTTTTCTTTCGATCTGCACTTAATACTTTAGATCACCATTATTTTGCAGCTGAGAGAGCTGCCCCAGCCATTAGCAATGCTGCCCTCCGGTTAGCTTTCATGGGATTATTGGAGCCATTCAGTCTCATTAGCAGTCTGATCATCTTACTTTTGTGCAAGTTGACTCATCCTGCCCTACATCTGCTTGAGTGCAGTCTAGGGATGAAACAATAAGTGACCCATGAGACCTGAATCTGATATTTATGAACTTCTTCAGTTCCTCCAAAGGCAAACTGAGCAAAATGAGACAAGCCTGAAATAAACAAGCTGACTTGTTTCACAGGAAGGTGAACTCACAGAACAATGGTGAAGGCTGGATTCTTAAATCACAATGTTCAAATTTAGCCACACTTAAGAGAACAAAGTAAAAAGTACAACATCCCAAGCCTCCAATATAAGTATTTAATTTGGCCTGAATTTTAAAAAAATATATATATATTATTCTCTCTGATTTCTTTGTTGTATTGTAATTTCAAAAATCCGCATTTGAGTAATTTACCTCATGCTATTCACTATTAAAAAGGACTGAAGAAAATGCAACTATTGCAGTCGATGTTTTGATGATCACCAAGCCAGTCTACTGAATTGACATTATTTACAACTTTTGGAGTTATGATGAGGGATTACATGAAGAAGCCCGCCTGGCGCTTGATCGGCATACTTCAAAGCAGCGGTATGAAAAACACAGAACCAATGGCCGGAGTAAGATAGTAAGGCCCAACATAGACTAGAACTACTAGATGATCATTTATATTATGAGGGTTGGGAGCGGAGGGCACGTAATCCCTCATCGTAACTCCTCATAAAATAAAGATCAAACTTCGAACAGGTAAGTTCTCGTTTAATCTTACTATTTTACTTCGGAGTCACATGAGTGACTACGTGAAGATTTTAAAGCTCTGTTTTTTATGTCGTAGATTCATTCCATACAACACTCTGTTTAGTCAATGCAGTAGTGAGTAAATAGTATTTTAAAACATTGTTTCAATTTATGTAATGTCTTTTAATCATAAAAAGAACAATTTTTTAACAAGTTCTTTTATTTTTTTTATCGTATGGGGAAAATTTTACAAAAGAAAAATGATAATGATATCAAATGATAACATAAATCGATAATATAAATCGATAATATAAAACAAAGCAAGCATTAAAGAGAACCCAGTACTGCGTGTCCAAAACCTGGCACCGTGACAACAGGTTTATCGTAGAACTTTGAAAAAGTTTCTTCTTTACACCACCGTGCGGCCTCTAAAATTTGATCGAGTGGTACGTCCTGTACCTTTGCCGCGGACGTAGCTGCCGCCCTAGTGGAGTGAGATTTAAACACATCAGTGTCTATTCCTGCTAAATCCAAAACCTGTTTTAACCATCTAGAAATGGTTTGAACTGAAACTTTTGTATGTGTTTTTTGTGCGTTATCAGTAACGCTGTCTCAGCACCTCTGAGATTTTTGGTTACTTCAATGTATTGAGTTAAATACTTAACTACACTCAATGTTTCATCGATAGGATATGCTTTAAACATTACCTTAGCTCCAGTTCTCCCCGGTCTGCTTTGTTTGATCAGATCATAAACATAAAACACAATGTTATCTGAAGCCACATGCATGCAATCTAAACGTAACAATTGCAAAGTTTGTACTCTTTGAGCTGATACTAATGCCATTAACATTACTACATTGAATGTTATCCTCTGCAAAGACATTGAAGTAATTGGAATCCATTGCCTAAGCAAAGTGAGAACAATGCTAACATCCCAAATTTCTGTATATCTGGGCTTGGGAGGATTTTTATTAAAAATGCCTTTCATGAATCGGAATACTAATGAGTGAGACCCAACTGAGTCTCGATCAGAAATTTGTCCTTAAGTAGGACGACAAAGAACTACGAGCACTATTAATGGCACTATAACTCAAGTGCTCATCAAAATGTAGCCCAGCAAGGAACTCCAATACATTTGATATGTTCGCAGTATGATAAGATATCTTTGATTGTCTACAAAAGGCTTCCCATTTCTTTATACGCGACATATATTGTTTTTAGTGCTATTTCTCCAATTTCACCTATAACTTCCATGGTCCTGTCCGACAGTTCAAACTCTTGCAATGGTCTGGTCAGAACCTGCAGATTAACAAATTCATATGATCATGCAATGGATTAATTTATTTTGTTACTGGTTGTGTCAACAAATTGTCGCAACTAGGAATTGTCATACATGGTTCAATAATCATTTTTAGCATCAATGGGAACCATGACAGTGTAGGCCAATTTGGCACCACCAAAATGCCTTTGGCAGCATCTTGCGCTTTTTTCTTGAGACATTGCCCAATCAGACAGAATGGGGGAAAAGCATAAAAGAACGTATTCCCCCAGTGTAGCGAGAAAGCATCCACCGCTACTGCCCCGGATCGTGTTACCAAGACACGTATTTGGGCAATTGGTGATTCAATCTAGATGTAAACAGATCAATGTCTGGCACTCCATGCCGACTGACAATATTTTTGAAAATTTGTGGATTTAACATCCATTCTGTACTGTCTTTAAATATTCGTGATCTTTTGTCTGCCACAATATTGTCTCTCCCTGGGAGATAAATAGCTGAAAGCCAAATATTTTTACCAATACACCAATGCCACATCTGGTTTACCAGATGATCACATGAAATTGATCTTACTCCGCCCATGTGATTGATATATGCCACAGCTGTGGTATTGTCTATTTGTATTTGGACATGCAAGTCCTTCATAGTAGAACAATAAGCTTTTAATCCATAAAATGCTCCCAGTAACTCCAAATAATTTATACCATATGTTTGGAGCAATAAATCCTCTTGGACAGTTCATCTGCCCCCACAGCTGGACTCATTATCCGTAGCACCCCATCCAAGAGTATTTGCATCAGTTTGCAAAAACGCTACTGGCTGCTGAACTAAAATGTTCTTAACAGCTTGTGGAACATTCTCAATCCACCAATGCAATTCTGATAAGGCTTCCTTTGGCAATTGCATGGGCCTATCAAAATGGCCTGCTCACTGTATAAGCGCTTAAGTTTTTGCCCTTTGGAGATTTTGGTAATGCAGTGGACCAAATTCTACTGCTGGGAATGCTGCTACTAACTTCCCAATAACCTTAGCAACTTCTCGGATGGAGGGATAAGGTTTGTTAATCAGGCACTGACACACATTTGTCATATCAATAACCTTATCTATTGGTAAAGTTACTAACATGGTAACTGAATTAATCACAAACCCCAGATATTCAATGGTTTGGAATGGCTGTAACTTAGATTTTGTTGGATGAATCAGGAACCCTAGCCTTTCAAACAGACTTGTAGTTGCTGAGACTGGTTTTTCAGCTGACTCCTGATTAGCATTGACAATTAAAATGTCATCTAGATAAGCCATAACAATGTGTTTTTGTGCCCTTAGCAGTGCAAGTGCTGGTTTCAACAATTTAGTGCACAGTCTAGGTGCTGAGCTCAATCCATTAGGTAATGTTTTGTATTGCCACAGCTGTCCCATCAACTTAAATTTTAAATACCTGTGAAAGTGATGATGAATTGGAACTGAATAATATGCATCCTTCAAATCTATTGTAGCCATGTAACAACCTGTTGATACCAGCTGCATTGCAGTGTTGAAGGTGTCCATTTTAAAATGTTTATACTGGACAAATGTATTCATTTGTGTGAGATATAGAATGATTCTACAACCCCCATCTTTCTTTGGCCTGGGGAAAATATTTGACACAAATTGTTGTGGATCCTCACCTGTTTTCTCGATAACTCCTTTTCTACACAAATTCTTAACCTCTTTATCAATTTGAATTTTTTCAAATACAGAAAACATCAAAGTATGATTAGGCTTATTCTCTCCCGGTGGATCCATACCTTCTACAAAATCAATGGTAGATCCTAAAACAGTATCTAATATAACACGATCAGATGTTATACTGTTCCATTCATTATAAAACATTTGGAGTCTACCACCAATCTGACGTTCATCCAAAAATTCTTCTTTGATAGGATAAAGTTTTTGTACCTCTCCAACCGGACGTAGTGTTCTCCTTCTCCCAACATATGGGTGAACATTCGGCTGTGCTGGTTGGTAATTCTTCCTTACCATACTCCTGCCTCAACTTGTTCCAGCTCCAAAATCAAATTCCCTTCTCATTTGACCGGCCCTTCTCTGGCCAAAAATGAAGGGTTTCATGAGGCCAATAGTTTTTGCCTCTTCATCAATTTCTTTAATTTGTTTAGACAGATTTTCTCCGAACAAATAACCAGGAGCTTGAACATTGCTTGATCTGCATAACCCTGAAAATCTTGGATGTAAAATGGCCCGAATGACAATCTTCCTCATACAATTTATCTCAAAAATGAGTTGCAGAATAATGCCAACATATCCTTCTGAACTTTGGTCATTCCACAACCTTCCACTTGCCTTCTAAAGGCAGTGATGCCAGCCAAAATCAGTTTGAGGATTCTTTGGAATCGTATTTCCTACGCCCGCATCATTGATGACATTGGCGCCCAAGTAGCCGGATTCACCGTAGGTACCTTCAGTGAGGTACAATTAATAGGTGTTTTATACAAATCTGCTGTTTCAACCATAACAGCTTCTTGAAGCGGGTGAGAGACCATATAATTAATGTTGGCCGCCAGGTTTTCTTCCATGGCCTCACCGCCTCCCCGAAGTATAGCAAAACTTTGTGCCACATCAGGCACACCTGGATCAACATATTTGTATTGTGGTGGGTACTCATGACCGAAATCACCACCTTCAGGATCAGTCTCATACAGCCCTGGTACTCCTGAGACTTGCTCAAAGGAGACTTCCTCCAGCCCAATCCCGGGCACTGGAGTTTCAAATTCCCAATTCAAACTGGCACCATATTCATGATATGGAACACCCTCAGGGGCTGCCTGGGAATATTCTGGGTTTTTAGACCCTTGGTTGATTATTGTTTGGAGCATTTTCTCCACTTGATCCATTCTAAGCCATAAAGCTTTTCTTTCTGGAAGACCTTCCGAATCAGATTCATCAGAAACCACAGGTTTCAGATTTTCTTTTACATTTTTTAGGCACTGGGTTTTCCTCCAAAGTTTCTGTTTGTGGAGCAACCAAAGGCTCACTAACGGGTATTTCAACGGCCACCGGTATCGGAACCAGCTCCGCAATAATCTCCTGTCCCGACTCTTCTCCACCCCGGGACACACGTTTTACCCGCGATTTTTTAACTTTCTCCATTTTAGTTTTAACTCCTCCTGGTTTACCCACCAGCCTACGGAGTTTTGAAAACGCCCTGGAAGTAAAATAATTTTACTTACCTGCGGGCCGTTTCCTTACCGCTATGTGGAGCTGTGCTCTGCAGCTCTTTCCCTACCGACAGCATTGACGTAATGCTGATCAAGCGCCAGGCGGGGCTTCTTCACGTAGTCACTCACGTGACTCCGAAGTAAAATTGTGAATTAATGCACAATGTTAAGTTGAAGGTACCACCGGTATCTTCAAATTGCATGCTTTGTGTATGAACCAGTACGTAAGCATAAATCTACACAGTTTAGAAAAGTTACATGGGAACTCAATGACGTTATTCAACAAACTAAATGGACCCTTTTAAAGGTATAATTATGGTCCATTATTGTTAAAATCATGGATAGAAATGTAGAAACATAGAAAATAGGTGCAGGAGTAGGCCATTCATCCATAGGACAGGTTAAGAGGGATGTGGGCCAAATGCAGGCAGGTAGGGCTAGTGTGCATGAAACATATTGGTTAGTGTGGGTAAGTTGGGTTGAAGGCCCTGTTTCCACACTGCATGACTCTCTGACTCTATCAAGGAATAATCACTGGTTCACCAATGGGTTATGCCACTGGCTGCTAATATATTGGGACGCATTTCAGAAGTTTTTACATAATATCCTTGAAGGTATTTTCTTTGAAGGTAGACACAAAATGCTGGAGTAACTCTGCGGGACAGAAGGAATGGATGACGTTTCGGGTCGAAACCAGACTAATGTCAGAGGAGTGGGCGGGACAAAGATAAAAGGTAAGACAGGTGGGAGAACTGGGAAGAAGGAGGGGATAGAGAGGGAAAGCAAGGCCTATTTTAAGTATTTTCTTTTGTCGTTTCAAATCTTGTGCTGCAAAGAGTTCCCTCCAATTATGACTGGCCTGGTGGGACTGCCACAGGGTAGGCACCTTAATGGGCACAACGACGAGCGATCACACAGAACAGATAAGCTACCAGGATAGGGACAAAGGAGATAATAACTAAGAACTAAGATATAAGATATAAGAAATTAAGGGCACTCAGCACAGGACCATACCTGGAAACGGTCCTTAGAAAGAAATCCTTAAACCTCAACTTTATTCGGTAACTTCAATCAAGGGGTCTTTTCTGAATATGCTGGAAACATTCTGCAGATCAGAGAAACAGAGTTAATATTTCAGATTGAAGACTTTTCATCAGAACCGGGAAAGATAGAAAAACAAGTTGGCTTAGGAGAACATTACTATCATAGAAGCATAGAAACATAGCAAAAATAGGTGCAGGAGTAGGCCATTCAGCCCTTGAGCCAGCAACGCCATTCAATATGATGATGGCTGATCATCTAAAATCAGTACCCCGCTCCTGCTTTTTTCCCATATCCCTTGATTCCTTTAGCCCTAAGAGCTAAAGAGCAAAATCTAACTCTTCGTGTCAAGGTGGTATTAAGCTCTCAGCTTTTATGCATCAAGTCCCTTTGAGTCTACCGCTGGCGAAATGAACGACAGCATATAGACTACAATGTGTAAGGAAGTTCATTGAAGCACACACAAGCTCTGCAGATAATGAAACATTTCCACTTCATTGCCTCTTGCCAGAAACAAGAAGGCAGACCAAGCACGAAAGGTTAAAGACGATACAGGTTTCCCCCATTGTGCTCTGTTCCTATTGTCTTGTATTGCACACCCTGTCATCTTGGCCATCTTCATGCACAATCTATTTTCACTCCATTAGTTTACTGCTGCTGCCTGACCACAGGCAACACACCGTCATGTCAATGTACATTATTCTTGCAGCAATTATGATTTTTTGATTCTAGAGACAAACCTTTTTTTTGTTTATTATTAGTGTTGTATGGTAATCTACCTGCATCAATGGAAATACAAGTGAGTGGCTGGTAAGGGAAAAAATGACCTAGATCTCTTTAGGTTGTGGTTATACCTTACACAGATATCATATTTTCAGGTTTCATATTTTCATTAGGGCAGCACGGGAGCACAGCGGTAGTGTTGCTACTTTGCAGTGCCAGAGATTAGGGTTCGATCCTGACACCGGGTGCTGTCTGTATGGAGTTTATGTGTTCTCCCCGTGAACCGTGAGGATTTTCTCTGGGTGCTCCAGTTTCCTCTCACACTCCAAAGACGTACAGCTTTGTAGGATAATTGGCTTTGGTAAAACTATAAATTGCTCCTAGTGTGGAGGGTAGTGTTAGCTTTTTGTTGCATGCTAACCAGTCAGCAGAAAAGCAATACATGATTACAAACAATCCATTTACAGCACAGGGAAATAACATTTATGCAAGGTAAAGCCAGCAAATTTTGGCCAAGGATAGTCTGAGGGACGTCAAAGTGGTAGGTAGCAGTTCAACACTGCTCTCTGGTTGTGGTTGGATTATTCAGTTGCCTGATAACAGCTGGGTAGAAACTGTCCCTGAATCTGGTGCGTTTTCACACTTCTATAATTTTGCCTGCTGGGAGAAGGGAGAAGAGGGAGCAGCCAGGGTGTCTAAATCCAGTTCAGACTTTGCCTGAGGAGTGAAACGACATCCATTTCTGCCCTGTGTGAACGGAGAAGCAAGAGTTTTCCGCATATCAAATAATCATTAAAAGAATGCGATAAAAACAATGGGTAGAGAAATACCGGTTGGGGAGACCTTTTAACTGCCTATGCTTGGGTGCTCATCCAACCCTGTATGTCGGTTGTAAATGGGTTTAATATAAATGAGGTAACAGACACAAAATGATATACATGGCATTGTCACATAATTACTGCCTCTGTTAAATGCGGGTCCCATTTTAAGGCAAGGGGTTCTGCCATCTGTGGAAAATGAGAGGGAACAAAAATCAAGGATCTGTCTTAAAGTACTTGTGGTGCATTTTAATGTACAGTTATATTCCAGTACTGATCAGCTGAAAATCTTTGACATGGCTAAATATTGAAATCTAATAATCGTCATTTTTGTAAATCCAAAATATTTGTGAGGCGAGAACCTCTGATAATTGTCAGGAGTTATGGGGAGAAGGCAGGAGAATGGGGTTGAGAGGGAAAGATAGATCAGCCATGATTGAATGGTGGAATACACTTGATGGGCCAAGTGGCCTAATTCTGCTCACTTATGAAATTATAATATGTGATTTGGAATCACTTTAGTCATTGAGATTTTTATTGGTATTGCTTTATTTAGTTATGTGTGCCAAGGTACAGTGAAAAGCTTTTGTTTACATGCTATCCAAATAAATCAGATCATACTATACATGATCTGTAACCCTTTCCTGGGGTGGTAGTGGAGGCAGATACACGGGTACGTCGATAAGCAGGAAATCGAGGGATACGGATTTGGTGCAGGCAGATGTGGGTTGGTCTTGTCATCATGTACGGCACAATTTTATGGGACAAAGGGCCTGTTCCTGTGCAGTATGTTCTATGTTAGACACAAAAAGCTGGAGTAACTCAGTGGGACAGGCAGCATCTCTGTAGAGAAAGAATGGGTGACGTTTCAGTCTGAAGAGGAGTCTTGACCCGAAAAGTCACCCAGAAATGCTGCCTGTCCCGCTGAGTTACTCCAGTTTTTTTAGCCTATCTTCAGTTTAAACCAGCATCTGCAGTTTCTTCCTTCACAGTATGTTCTATGTTTTATGAATACAACCAAGCCATGCACAAGTACAACCTGGAGTGCAAAGAGAAAAATTCCAGAGTGCAGGAGATAGTTTTATAGCATTGTAGCATAACAGAGAAAAAGTTCTGTGTCAGCGAGGAAGGTAGATTTAAAGATTGGAACTATATCCCAACCTTTGGGAGGACCATTTAGAAGTTTGCTAACCGAGGGAAATAAAATTTCAACATTTTGTATCTTCTGCTCAACAGAGAGGGGAAAAGAGGGAAAGACTGAGGTAATAACCCCTGACAGCCATACTAATCAAGAATTTATCAATCTCCGCTTTAAAAAAAATCTAATGACTGCCTCTGCAGCCTTCTGTGGGAATGAATTCCACAGATTCACCACCCTCAAATAAAGTAAATTTCTTCTCATTTCCTTTCTAATGGAGGGTGGTAAAAGCCTCCTTTTATTCTGAGGCTATGGGCTATTCTCAGGTCCTGGACTCTCCCATGCCTGATTATTAGTAATAGGTGTCAAGGGTTATGGGGAGAAGGCAGGAGAGTGGGGTTATGAGGGAGAGATAGAACAGACCTGATGGGCCGAATGGCCTAATCTTGCTCCTATCACATGATCATGACCTTATGACGAGTTGAAACATCCTCTCCACATCCACTCAATCCTGCGACTATAAGAATGGAGCAAATGGGCTTGTATTCACTGAAATTTAGAAGAATGATAGGGAATCTTATGGAAACATGTAAAATTCTTAAGGGATTGGACAGGCTAGATGCAGGAAAAATGTTCTCGATATTGGGGGTCCAAAACAAGGGGTCACAGTTTAAGAATAAGGGGTAGGCCATTAAGTACTGAGGTGAGGAGAAATCTTTTTCACCCAGAGAGTTGTGAATCTGCAATTCTCTGCAACAGAAGGCACTGAATGTATTCAAGAGAGAGTTAAATATAGCTCTTAGGGCTAACAGCATCAAAGGATATCGAGAGAAAGCAGGAACGGAGGGAGTACTGATTTTTGATGATCAGCCATGATCATATTGAATGGCGGTGCTAGCTCGAAGGGCCGAATGGCACCTCTTTTTTATGTTTTTATTATTCGAGTAGTTCAAGGTTCAATGCTAGGGCCACAAATAGTCACAAACGACATCAATAATTAGCTGTATTGACCAAATGACATATTTCCCTTATTATTGACAAAACTAAACGATGTGGGATTGTGAGTAGGAATGAAGAATATAGAAATGTTTTACTGGTTTAACTAGGACAGCACAATGTGCAGCAATAGATTTGCTGCCTTACAGCACCAGAGACCTGTGTTCGATCCTGACTACAGGTGCTGCCTGGACGGAGTTTGTATGTTCTTCCTGTGACAGCATGGGTTTTCTCTGGGTGCTCCGGTTTCCTCCCACACTCCAGAGATATACAGGTTTGTGAGTTAATTGGCTTCTATAAAATTGTAAATTATCCCTATTGTGTAGGTTAGAGTACAGGGTGATCGTTGCACAGCGTGGACTAAGTGGGCTGAATGGCCTTTTTCCAAGATGTATCTCTATAAATCTAAGGTCTAGAATATGGACAAGCTGAATGAGTAGATAAGGCAGGTAGTCAAGTTTACTTTAGCTTATTGTTATGCTACTGAGTTACAGTGAAAAGCATTTGTTGCATCCTAGCCAGTCAGCGGAAAGACAGTACATGATTACAATCAACCCACAAACGGGTTACATGATCAAGGAAATAACATGAATAACATTGAGTGCCAGATAAAGTCCAGTGAAGTCATATAACCATATAACAATTACAGCACGGAAACAGGCCATCTCGGCCCTTCAAGTCCGTGCCGAACAACTTTTTTCCCTTAGTCCCACCTGCCTGCACTCATACCATAACCCTCCATACCCTTCTCATCCATATGCCTATCCAATTTATTTTTAAATGATATCAACGAACCTGCCGCCACCACTTCCACTGGAAGCTCATTCCACACCGCTACCACTCTCTGAGTAAAGAAGTTCCCCCTCATGTTACCCCTAAACCTCTGTCCCTTAATTCTAAAGTCATGTCCTCGTGTTTGAATCCTCCCTATTCTCAAAAGGAAAAGCTTGTCCACATTAACTCTGTCTATCCCTCTCATCATTTTAAAGACCTCTATCAAGTCCCCCCTTAACCTTCTGCGCTCCAGAGAATAAAGACCTAACTTATTTAACCTATCTCTGTAACTTAGCTGTTGAAACCCAGGCAACATTCTAGTAAATCTCCTCTGTACCCTCTCTATTTTGTTGACATCCTTCCTATAATTGGGCGACCAAAATTGTACACCATACTCCAGATTTGGTCTCACCAACGCCTTGTACAATTTTAACATTACATCCCAGCTTCTATACTCAATGCTCTGATTTATAAAGGCTAGCATACCAAAAGCTTTCTTTACCACCCTATCTATATGAGATTCCACCTTCAAGGAACTATGCACGGTTATTCCCAGATCCCTCTGTTCAACAGTATTCTTCAATTCCCTACCGTTTACCATGTACATCCTATTTTGATTTGTCCTGCCAAGGTGTAGCACCTCACATTTATCAGCATTAAACTCCATCTGCCATCTTTCAGCCCATTTTTCCAACTGGCCTAAATCACTCTGTAGACTTTGGAAATCCTCTTGATTATCCACAACATCCCCTATCTTGGTATCATCTGCATACTTACTAATCCAATTTACCACCCCTTCATCCAGATCATTGATGTACATGACAAACAACAAAGGACCCAACACAGATCCCTGAGGCACCCCACTAGTCACCTGCCTCCAACCCGACAAACAGCCATCCACCATTACCCTCTGGCTTCTCCCATTCAGCCACTGTTGAATCCATCTTGCTATTCCTGCATTTATACCCAACAGTTGAACCTTCTTAACCAACCTTCCATGAGGAACCTTGTCAAAGGCCTTACTGAAGTCCATATAGACAACATCCACTGCTTTACCCTCATCAATTTCCCTAGTAACCTCTTCAAAAAATTCAAGAAGATTAGTCAAACATGACCTTCCAGGCATAAATCCATGTTGACTGTTCCTAATTAGACCCTCTTTATCCAGATACTTATATATATTATCTCTAAGTATCTTTTCCATTAATTTGCCCAGCACTGAAATCAAACTAACCGGTCTATAATTGCTAGGTTTACTTTTAGAACCCTTTTTAAACAATGGAACAACATGCGCAGTACGCCAATCCTCGGGGACTATTCCCGTTTCTAATGACATTTGAAATATTTCTGTCATAGCCCCGGCTATTTCTACACTAACTTCCCTCAATGTCCTAGGGAATATCCTGTCAGGACCTGGAGACTTATCCACTTTTATATTTTTCAAAAGTGCCAGTACTTCTTTTACTTTGAAACTCATAGTATCCATAGCTACTCTACTAGTTTCCCTTACCTCACATAATTCAATATCCTTCTCCTTGGTGAATACCGAAGAAAATAAATTGTTCAATAAGCAAGTCAGATGAAAGGTAGTCCAAGGCTCTCTAATCTGGTAGGTAGCAGCTCAGAACTGTTCTCTAGTTGTTGGTGGGATGGTTAGAAACATAGGAACCTAGAATATAGATGCAGGAATAGCCCATTTGGCTCTTTGAGGCAGCACTGCCATTAAATATAATATGGCTGATCATCCAAAATTAATACCCCTTCCTGCTTTCTCCCCATATCCCTTGAATCCATTAACCCTAAGCGCTATATCTAATTCTCTTGAATACATATAGTGAATTGACCTCCACTGCCTTCTGTGGCAGAGAATTCCACAGATTCACAACTCTCTGGGTGAAAAAGTCCAGTGTTCCCTTTGTTGGTCATCTCTCTCATATCTCTGATTGTAAGATATTGCTCAGTGGGATAAAACTAAAAGAAACAATGGTCATTCAAATGTTTAACATATCATACCTGGTTTGTGCTAAATTTAAGAGTAGGTTTATGGTCACTAAATATGGATTAATATGGATTAATATGAATAAGCCAGCTCCACTTTCAATTTACACACCAGTAAAAATTCAATTTGGCTTGAACTTCATTGTCCAACTACTTGTATAAGCAAGTAAAATACCACAGAGTATTTTGTTGAATTATTCATTCATTACTGAATGGACCCACTGAAGGAACCATTAAAATCAATTTTAAAATCATGGGGCGGAACATAAAAGCAGCTGCAGATGATGTTGGTGGAAAATGCATTAGCAGGGAGCAATTGCAATCCAGGATAATGTGAAACCAAACAAATTACAGGAATTTCAACATCAAAATCTATGACAACTTTTGCATTGCTCATCTAAGTTTGTTTTTATTCTTAGAAGGTCAGTGCATTCAATAAAGGACATTTTTTCATTTAGATTCCTAGGACCCGATACATTTTTAATGAGACATTTCAGCAGAAAAATTTGCTCTGTTATGGAAAATATCTATGTTGGCCTTCATTCCAATCCGTTCGAACAATTGATGGTGCGCTGTCGAAAATAACTCCTTTTGCACACTTTCAATTCCATTTGTTCTTTGCAACAAAAAAAAGAATGAGAAGAAAGCCATGCGATGCCAGTTTGAAGTGTTAATGGGCATTGGACATTTCATTCATATTCAATGCTGAACTACTTCAACAGATTCCACAGATTCACAACTCTGTGAAAAAGTAGTGCACAGTGACATAGCAGTAGAGTTGCCGCCTTCCAGCGGAAGAGACCTGTGTTCAATTCTGACTACGGGTGCTGTCTGCATGGAGTTTCTACATTCTCCCTGTGACCATGTGGGTTTCCTCCCACACTCCAAAGACGTACAACTTTGTAGGTTAATTGGCTTCAGTAAAAATTGTAAATTGTCCTTTGTGTTAGTGTAAGGGGTGATCATTGATAGGTGCACTCTTGATGGGTCAAAGGACCTGTTTCTGCACTGTATCTCTGAAAAAAGGTGATTGACAGATACAGCCAGAAATCAATGATGGTGGTGGGTTGGGGACAGATAGTGAATTGTGGGTGTAGTGGGTGCATTGAAGCAGGAGAGTGAGGGGGTGAAAATGGAAGATGGTGAGCCGAAGGAAGAAGTGGGAATTAGGACAAAATGGGACGACAGGAGGAAAATTGAAACATTGTATCTAATGCAGGGTTCCCTGTCATGTTTGGTTTAATATCACACCTCTGAATGACAACGGCACAAAGAAATATATGTTTTTGATGCTGTATTTTGTTTTACTTTTAGAGATACAGCATGGAAACAGGCCCTTCAGCCCATCGATTCCATTCCGACCTGTAATCACCCATATATTAGGAAACAGGCCCCCGGCTCACCAAGTGCACACCAACCAATGATTACCCATACACTAGTTCTATCCTACACACTAGGGACAATTTACAGAAGTCAATTAACCTATAAGCCTGCATGTCTTTGGAATGTGGGTGGAAACTGGAGCACCTGGAGAAAACCCATGTGGTCACGGGGAGCACGTACAAACTGCATAAAGACAATACCCATAATCTGGATCAAACCCAGGTCTCTGGTGCTGTAAGGCAGCAACTCTACCACTGTGCCACTGTGCCATTCTGTTACTCAGAAGAGGGAGGTGGTGTATAAGAGCATTCCAGTTTCACCCTGCCTAACTGCTCAACTTATATCTAGATCATGTTTTTCTTTGTCTGCTGTTTCTGTTGTGTGTTAACTATTCTTTTAAATGTAAGGGAACAAGGATTTATGAAGGTGATTGCCTACAGGAATTCATTCACGTACTGTAATTTTAAAAGACACTAGACCAAGTGCAGACCCATTGGGTCTGTTTACCCAATGCGTGCGTGGCGTCACACACACTAACCACCCCCACACACACTAACTACCCCCCGCACACATGCTAACTACCCCCCTCGATATTATATTAATATTATTAATTTGCTCCTTTTATTCCGTAACTGCCCTATCCACTGCCGCATTACCCCCAACTCGCAAGCATATCTAGAGGGGGGGGGGGGGGGGGAGTAGGGAGTGAGGGAAGAGAGAGAATGGGGAGAGACAGAGAGAGAGGGACAGAGACAGAAGGGCAAGAGGGAGAAGGGGGTAGAGAGGAGGACGAGAGGGAGGGGGAGAGTGGAGAGAGGGGGAGAAGAGTGAGAGGGAGGGGGGAGAGGGAGGGGGAGGGGGAGAGGGAGGGGGAAGGGGGGGAGGAGGGGGGAGGAAGGGGGAGGAGGGGGGAGAAAGGAGGGGGAGAGGTGTAGGACCACTCCCTCTATTCCCCACTCCCTAACTCCCCCATTCCTCTCCCTCTATTCCCCTCTTCCCCCACTCTCCCACCCCCTCTCTCTCCTTACCCCCTCTGCTCCCTCAAACTCGCCACTCACCTGCTTCACCTCCCCACTCTCCCTCTTCACCTCCCCAGGTTCTCCCTGCCCCCTCGGAGCCCGCCGCGTAAGTCCAGAGCAGCAGCCGTCAGCCTCAGCTCCTGGGCATCGCATCCTCGGTGAGTCCTCTCCCTACCCCCAGAGCCAGCCGGAGCCCGCCAATGATCTCCGGGTCATCAGAGAGGACTGATTCCTGAATGGTTCAGACCCCAAGTATGGGGGGGGGGGGTCAGAGTGGACGGGCGTGGGCCCGAGTGAGGCCGCGGGCTGACTGCGAACAGTTGAGGCTGCCATCACAATGTTCTAGAAGCCGAGCCGAAGCATGAGCGGACTTCTTTTGTGGGAGTCCAGCTGCGTGAGGCGTGGCATGAGCGTACTTAGTGTTGAGCCGCTGGGCGTGGGGCGTGGGGAGGGGCGTGACTTCACAAAAGAAAGCAGGTGGCAAAACAGCAGATGAATAATCCAGAGCCGGGCCGGGGAAGGGACACGGGGAGGGACACGGAGAGGGACATGGAGAGGGACACAGAGAAACAATAAAATTCAATGCTATGAAAAAAAGAAATAAACAATGCTTTAATCCACAGTGGGGGGCAGGGCCAGGAGGCAGGGGGCGGGGCCAGGAGCCAGGATCCAGGTTTGCCTCAATTGGTGGGCATGTGGGCATTGTGATGTCAGCACAGCTGGCTAGCGGCAATTATTTTTTTTTAAGTGAATTTTATGAACATTTTTATTCAAAATCTGGGGATATAATTGACGAAATTTAGAGAGTGGATTTCTGAACTCATAAGGCAAATCCCTACCAAAATATGTAACAATCTCCCCGTTTTTGTATCTGGTTTTCGAGGAGATACGTTTTAAAGGCAAAATGACACACACACACACACACACACACACACACACACACACACACACACACACACACACACACACACACACACAGTTTTAAAAGTATATAGATATTATTTTCCTTGCTGCTGCCTTTTTGCAATAGTTCGAGATATCTCACCAGAAATGGTTTTGTTTTACAGCTCGCTGGTACAATCCCATTAATTTGTCACCCACCTCCTGTTATTATCCTCAACACAGCTCCCCACTGTTATTATTAATGAACAGACACTGCCTACAACTTGTAAGTTTGAAAGCCATATGCTGCCCACTGCACATTCTGCCAAAATTAGCAACCAAAGAAATTTTATTATCCTGTCTACACTTTTTTACATGGTGAAACTCCCTTACTTGATTACTGACTACAGTAATTTATTTCTTTCAATGAATTGCTGCTCTGCCAAAATATGAGGTTGTCAAATAAGAGAAAGATAGAGGTAATTTATTTGAAAAATAACCTGACCTACTTTGTATTACCTTTAGGTCTTTGGCTGCATTTAGGATTTTGGATTTGTCTTGCAATAGTATTGGCATAATACTGTTTAAAAGAGCTATAGCTCTATATGATCCTGGGTCATCCAGATCCTTATCTATTTTTGGTATAAGCGTTATAATAGATTAATTTAACATTTCTGGTAATTTCTGTTATAATGTGTTCATAAAGTGTCTTTAAACGTGGTGCAATCAAATCATAGAATGTTTTATAAAATTCTGAACCAATACCATCTGGTATAGGAGCTTTACCATTTTTTAATGATTTAATAGATTCTTCGATTTCTTTTACTGTTATTTCAGCATTTAATGATTCTATATTTTCTAAATCTAACCCCTTTAATTTACATTTTTTTAAAAATGTTTCTACTCCTACCCGGTTTTCTGCCGTTTTAACTGAATATAAGTTTTTATAATATTGCAAAAATCTCTCATTAATATCTCTAGGATTTACTAGTAGTTCGCCATTACGTGATTTAATCCTATGGATTATTTTTTCTCCCTCCAGTTTCCGTAATTGACGGGCAAATAATTTTTGGGGTTTATCTCCAAATTCAAATTGTAATTGTTTGGTATATTGATAGAGTTTTACCACTTGATCTGAATATATTTTATTTAATTTGTATTTCAATACAGCAATTTTATTATGTTTTATCATAGTTGGGTTAACAGCGAACACAGATGCAATTATTAAGAAAGCTCATCAGCGCCTCTACTTCCTGAGAAGATTACGGAGAGTTGGTCTGTCAAGGAGGACTCTCTTTAACTTCTACAGGTGTACAGTAGAGAGCTTGCTGACTGGTTGCATCGTGGCTTGGTTCAGAAACTTGAGCGTCCTGGAGAGGAAAAGACTACAAAAAGTAGTAAACACTGCCCAGTCCATCATCGGCTCTGATCTTCCTTCCATCGAGGGGATTTATCACAGTCGCTGCCTCAAAAAGGCTGGCAGCATCATCAAGGGCCCACACCACCCTGGCCACACACTCATCTCCCTGCTACCTTTGGGTAGAAGGTACAGGAGCCTGAAGACTGCAACAACCCGGTTTAGGAATAGCTACTTCCCCATAGCCATCAGGCTATTAAACCTGACTTGGAACTCTGAACATTAATATCCCTCCATCTGTTATTTGCACTTTATTAATTTATTAATTCATGGGTGTATTTATGTATAGAATTGTAGTCAATGCCTTCTATGTTCTGTTGTGCTATGCAAATAAAGATTTTCATTGTCCTGTCAGGGACACATGACAATAAACTCTTTTGACTTTGACTTGACTTTGACTTTGACCAATCTACACGCGTGAGTTTTGGACTGCATTTCAAATGCTATTTATCTCCATGCCTAGTATTCATACGGACATACTTCCCAACGGTCAGACTGAAACCATTCCCATCTCAAGATATTGATACAAATTGTATCACTTTATGATTTGGGGCAGGATCCACACAGTAAAGTGAGAATTTTAAAATCATAACAAATCAATAACAAAATAGACATATGGTGTAAACGCACCGATTTCTAGATGGAAGGCATGGACGAACGTGAGGTAATGCAGCATGGAATATGCAAGGACTGATATGAGGATTATTTTGCCACTATTTTACCATTAATGTGCAGTTATATTGAGTTTGGCATTGAATTCAGTGCCTGTATGCTGCTAGTGCATAGCCAAAAAGATATGACAGATTGTCTATGATTTATTTAATGTTTGTCTACTGATTTAATCATTTTTCTTAAATGTTAAATGAGACTTACTTTTGTTCCCTCCCTTTATACAGATTTTTTTAACCAGATAATTTTTTTCTTGATTTCCAGCCATTTCCTTATAATCTACCACCCTTGTAATCTGACATTAATAACTTGATATCAGCTTGATTAATCTATATAGTAATGGTAAAATAGATCAGTGCTTCAGATTCAGATTCAGATTCAATTTTAATTGTCATTGTCAGTGTACAGTACAGAGACAACAAAATGCATTTCGCTTGCATATACCATGCTACATTTTCTCATGTCCTCTCATGCCTTCCGTCTAGTACCCACTGCTCTTTACACCATCATTAATTCCTTACTTTTCTAGGACTTCCCAAATATTCCAACCATTTTCAGCTAAAATTCTGAAACGGGCTTTAACTTCCATGTATAATCCAAACCAACAGAAGTCACAAACACTCCTTACAGTCAACAGTTAGTAGCTGTGTAGGAAGGAACTACAGATGCTGGTTTAAATCAAAGATAGACACCACATGCTGGAGAAACTCAGCGGGACAGGTAGCATCTCTGGAGCGAAGGAATGGGTGTCATTTCAGGTCGAAACCCTTCTTCAGACTGATTTTAGTAGCTGTAGAAGTTAGTAGCTGTCGTGCATTCATCCTGCAAAATGTAATGGCAGATTATGAATGATGTTATCTATATTCTCTACGCAATTTATCATTTTCCAGCAAAAGTAAGTTATTTTCCTTCTGCATCAGGAATACATTTTAATATTGTCTTCTGGTTATTGAAGACCTTATTTATTCTAACTTTTCTCATTACTGGTGCTCTTAATATCATCTTCAGTGCAAATCACTCGGCTAAAATATGGCAGATAAGGAAGCCTATAGCATTCACTTTATATTTTGATAAACTGCCTGGCTCATATTAATTCCTTGATCTTGAACAAACTTCACAAACTCCAGAAATAAGGTGCTGGAGTAACTCAACTGGTCAGGCAGCATCGCAAGAGATTGTGGATAGGCATTGTTTTGTGGCAGGACCCATCTTCCGACTAATTATGGGAAGTGGGGAAGGAGAAAGAAACACCAACTCCAACCAATTCCAACAACTCCAGAAATCGTTTGATTACTAACAAACTGTGGTTGCTTTTCATATCTTTTGACTTTTCAGAATTAATGACAAAAAATGCAATGTACTAAAAATTAGTTAGCCACTGTAAATGTCAAGGAACAAAAGTACTTAAAACAATATAAATGGTTAAAAACAATCTTATTCTTGTGGCCTGCTGCACATGACTAATGTTTCAGGCAGAAACAGATTGTTCCCAGCTTCATCTGACCCTGAAATGAACTTTTGATCCAAATCTTTTCCATTAAAACATACAAATTAGGAGCAGGAAAAGATTGCTCAGATACTTTAACCTGCTCCACCATTCAGTAAAGTCAATGCTAATGTAATTATAACCTCCACACAGTCCATGGTAAACTGTAACCCCTTTCTTATCAAGAAACTATTTACCTCTGTCTTATAAATATTAAAAACCTCAACCTCAGCCACCTTTTTAGGATAAGACATGACATACTGAGAAAAATAAATTACCTCATGTCTGATTTAAATGGGTGCAACTTTTTGTTAAAGTAATCTTCCAGCTACTTGATTCTCCCGTGAGGAAACATTATCTCCAAATCCTTCTTGACCATGCCACTTATCTACTTTAATCAAGTTCCCTCTCACTTGTCTACGCGCCAATGGATTAAGACTGTCCTGTCCTACACTATCGCAAACTGACCAAAGTTGGCATAAGTCTTGTAAACCATCTACAAATTGCTTCCGATGCATTTTCTGTGAAGGGAATAGGACCAAGATACGGAGAGGTGAAGGAGTGCATCAGACACCAGAACTGAAGAAGCTCAGTTAGGTTAATCAGGAGAAGCTTGCATTCATTAATCTCCGTTTAAGATATCCAGTTGATCTAGTCTCAACTATTTCCCAGAGGCCAAATGATCAGATACAAGAAGAGACATATCAGGGTGTATTTTCCTATTCAGGGTGATGGTGTAGCCACTTGAAAATTAAATTAAGGAATCGCTTTAAAAGAGGTGAAAGATACAAGTAAGTTTAAGTTTACTGCAGGTGCACGTTGTGGGACAGGCAAGGAGAGTATTAAAGTAATCACATCTGGAAGGTATAAAGTCTTGGATGAGAGGGAGAATCTGATGATGTGAGGGAGGACATAGACGGGGAACATAACGGAGAAGGAAGCAGGTGAACATGCTAATGGAGGGGGTTTGGTGTCAGAAAAGCAGCTCACTAAAAATAGGAGCATTCAGCAGGTCAGACAGCATGAGTGGTAAGAAAAGCAGTTGTCATGTCAGTCCGGGACCCTTCAGCAGAATCAGCATACGCGGCAATCAAGAATGAGAATAACCTGATTCAGCCTCAAAATGTTGCTACGGATTGGGATTAAGCCAGATGGAGGGGGAAAGGGTGCCTGTGACAGAGATTGAAGGCAATGGTTGCATTCTTCGTTATATTTAATTGAAAGAGTTAGAAACATAGAAGCATAAAAAAAATAGATGCAACAACTCTACGGCTGTGCCACGTGCCACTCTACGGCTGTGCCACGAGTTAGAAACATCTAAACATAGAAACATAGGTACAGGAGTAGGCCATTCGAGCCAGCACCACCATTCAATATGATCATGGCTGATCATCCAACATCAGTACCCCGTTCCTGCTTAAGCCCCATATCCCTTGATTCTGTTGGCCCCAAGAGGTATATCTAACTCTCCCTTGAAAACATCCAGTGAATTCACAGTTCATCCAACACGAGACATCAAGTGAAGGTATAGTTGTGAGTTGGGTCAAATCCTGAACTTACCCAACTCTGCTTTTCACTTCCCTGACTTCTCATGCAGCATTCAATTCCCTCTGAAGCAAGGCAGGCAGCACCAGCAGTGAATTTCAATATAACAGTGTGCCCAACTTTTATATATTGTGAGTAACATAATTGTTAATGAGTATGTGCTTGTAAAAAAAACTGAATTAAAACTTTCTAAAGTTATAGGTTACTGTACAGCTATAACTTCAACTCAGAGTAATTATATCGAGAATCACACAGCAAGGAAACAGGCCATTTGGCCCCACTCTTCCATACCGACCAACTTGCCACATATGTCAATCCCATTTGTCCACGTTTAGCCCATATCCCTCGAACCCTTCCTTATCCATAGCAGCTGCCTATCTAACAACTGCCTTTCACTGCTGAATATTTTCAACTTAACTGATCATCAGACATGACAATCCTCTCCGTGAATTGTCACTTTGTCGTGGTGGAGAAGCTTGTGTGGTCCTGAGATCCTGAGAGAGATGCCGTCTGGAGCTCTGCTCCCCATGGCGGTAAGGTCGAGGGGGAGGTCCCTGACAAAGAGCAATCCAACCAAGACCTCAACAGTGGAACAGTTGTAGGATGATGGCTGACCTTAATGGAGTGTCACAATGGCTGGGAAGGCAGATGAAGGCTGCAGCAGAAAAGGTTTCCCGGTCGTCTTGGACTATATCTCACTGGATCCTGACCCAGACTTGTGGCTGTCTGTGCACAAGTCTCACAGTGTTAAACAAAGTCACGCACAAGCGTCTTCCCAAAAGAGGACAGTCGTACTCGTTTTGAGTCGCCGCCGATGATGATATGACAATGAAATATCAAGTCAAAGTCAAACAAACTTTCTGGTCATTTAGAAATACATTGATATATGCAGTTCCAAACGAAATTACGTTGCATTTGGCTCCCTGTGCAACACAATAATTAACAGGATAGACATGGATAAAATGGATAAAAAGGATAAAAGGATAAATAGACAATGGTGGCAGCCCATTACATGGCATTCAGGAGTCTGATGGCTCATGGGAAGAAGCTGTTGCAGTACCTTGATGTTCTGCTCCTTATGCTGCGATATCTTTTGCCCGAGGGCAGCAGAGTGAACAGTCCGTGATGGAGATGTGTGGGGTCTTTTATAATACTGCTGGCCTTAAACACGCAACCTTTGGTCGCAATATCCCCGAAGTCCCGATGATTTTTTCCGCTGTCCTCACCACTCTCTGCACGGACTTCCAGTCAGAGGCTTTACAGTCCCCAAACCAGACAGAGATACAGCTGGTCAAAATACTCTCTATGGTGCCCCTGTAGAAAGTAGTGAGGATGGGATGGGGGAGGTGAGCTCTTCTCATCCGGCGCAGAAAGTGCAACCGCTGCTGCGCTCTCTTAACTGTTGATGAGATGTTATTCGACCAGGTCAGACTGTTAGTGATCTGCACCCCCAGGAACTTTGTGCTACTGACCACCTCTACGTCGCTGTCATTGATGTGAAGTGGTATGGGACTGTGCCGGTTTTTCCTGAAGTCGACGATGACCTCCTTTGTTTTTTCGACATTCAGGATCAGGTTGTTGGTATTGCACCAGTCCACCAGTTGTTTCACCTCCTCCCTGTAAGCCAGCTCATTGTCGTCCCTGATGAGGCCCACCACTGTTGTGTCATCTGCGTACTTCATGATGTGATTTGTACTAAACCTGGCACAACAGTCGTGGGTCATCAGGGTAAACAGCAGTGGACTCAGGACACAGCCCTGAGGGGAGCCGGTGCTCAGAGAGATGGTGTTAGAGGTGTTATTTCCAACCCTCACAGACTGGGGCCTGTCAGTGAGGAAGTCCAGTAGCCAGTTACACATGGGGGTGCCGAGGCCCAATGGAACCAGTTTGCTTATCAGGTGCTGGGGGATAATTGTGTTGAATGCTGAACTGAAATCCACGAACAGCATTCGCACATAGGTGTTTTTCTCCTCTAAATGTTCCAGGCTCAGATGGAGTACGGAGGATATAGCGTCCTCTGTGGAGCGGTTTGGCCTGTAAGCAAACTGGTATGGGTCAAGTGTGGAGGGGAATAGTAAGATTGAACGAGAACTTACCAGTTCGAAGGTTGATCTTTATTTTATGAGGAGTCGAAGTGAGGGATTTCGTGAAGAGCCCGCCGGCGCGCATGCTCGACATACTTCAAAGTAGCGGCGTGGAATCACAGAAACCAACAATAGAAATGACTTTGCATAGTAAGATTGAAGTAACTAAGATTACCAGATGAAGGTGATTGAGGGTTGGGCGAGGAGGGCACGAAATCCCTCACTTCGACTCCTCATAAAATAAAGATCAACCTTCGAACTGGTAAGTTCTCCTTCAATCTTACTATTTCATTTCGGAGTCACGTGAGTGACTTCGTGAAGACTTCAAAGCTTCTGTGATTACACGCCCTGGACCACGTCCATGCTGACACACCACTACCAGGGATGGATGGGAGGAACAAACGTGCTCAATAGTTCATACTGCAAAACAAGAGCATATTTATGAATAACAAATCAAAACCCCTCATGCGGGGACATCTCCACGTTCTTGACCTGCATTCAGCACGGCTTCTGCGAACTGCAGAGGAGCAGCAACAGGCTTGTTATAAAAAACGCTGGAACACAGCTTCATTAGCCCATCCTGCTGTGGCGAGAATTTGGTCCATAGGCCCCTCCATAATCCTCGCCGCTGACGTCGATGCAGCCCTGGTGGAATGAGACTTGAACACATTAGTGTCGATACCTGACTTACCCAAGACGACTCGAAGCCACCTGGATATCGTCTGGACTGTCACTCGATGATGAGGTCTCTTATGAGTGACCAGCAGGTATCTCTCCATTCCTCTGATGCGTGCCGTCACCTTGACATAGTGGCAGATATGTGAGGCTAAACATAGCCTAGCATCTGCGGGGTATGCCGGGAACTTCAGCTGCAGCCCTGTGCACCCAGGTCCATGCTGCTTTAGTAGCTCGTCAATGAAAAAGACTACTTCTGTAGGGGTAGATGTCATTCTGTCGACACAAAGTTTGTGTAGTGTCTGTACCCTCTGAGCTGAAGTCAGCGCTAGTAACATCACCAGCTTCATGGTGAGTTGGTCCAGTTGGAGCCCTTCCATGGGAGACCACGTCCTGAGCAGGTTTAATACGTCCCTGACATCCCAGGTGATATTATAGCGTGGTGTAGGCGGATTCATATTGAATATACCCCGCATGAGTCTGGACACTAGCCTGTTGGATCCTACCTCAATATTGAGGTAGAATGAGAGCGCACTTCTGGCGCTGTTGATGGTACTGTAACTTAAGTGTTCATCATGGTGCAACCCCGCGAGGAATTCCAGGACGTCGGTTATTGTCACGTCATCGTACGTGATGCGAGAGCGGCTGCAGTAGGCTTCCCACTTCTTAATATGCGAGCGGTATCTTCGCCTTGTTGACTCTCGACACGACGCCCCGATGGTATCCATGGTCCGAGCTGAGAGGCCGTATTGGACTAACGGCCTGTTCAGAACCTGCAAGCCAACAAATTTAAATAGCCATGGCAGGGATGTGGCTCCCCTGAGACAGGGTGAGTAACCAATTGTGGGCAACCCTTCAAAAGGACCCAAGGTTCGTTGAGCATGTCAAAGACCACCGGATACCAAAGCTGTGTGGGCCAGTCGGGTATAATAAGGATGCCCTTGGCAGCATCTGCCTGAATCTTACGCAATACCCGACTGATGAGGCAAAACGGGGGGAAGGCATAGAAAAACCCAATTCCCCCAGTCCAGCGAGAATGCATCTAGCGCTATAGCCCCAGGATCTGGTTCCCATGAAACGTAGGTAGGTACCTGATGGTTCAACCGTGACGCAAAAAGGTCAATGTCCGGTTTACCAAATTTGGCTGTGACTTTAGAAAAAATCTCAGGATGCAACATCCATTCAATATTGTCATTAAATTTGCGTGACCTGGTGTCCGCCGCAGTATTAAGCTCACCTGGCAAATAGGTAGCTGAAATCCAAATGTCTCTTTGAACACACCAGAGCCAAATTGAGTTAGCCAATTTGTCACACGAAACTGACCTGGTACCACCCATATGGTTTAAGTATGCCACTGCTGTGGTGTTGTCTATTTGGAGACGGACATGTGCTCCAACAAGCTTGGAACAATACGCACGAAGTCCGTGGAATGCTGCCAGCAACTCCAAATAGTTAATCCCTTGAGTCAACAACATCGTTGACTCAAGGGTGTCCCATCTGCCCCCACAACTAGAGCAATTATCCGTAGCTCCCCAGCCATTGGAGCTTGCATCAGTCTGCAAATATACCACCGGATTAGCCTCCCTGATAGGCTTGAATGAGCTGCTAATGTGGCACACCCACCATTGCAACTCATTATCGCTTCGGACGGCAGCTGCATTGATCGATCATAATGACCAGCGTCCTGTTTTAACGCAGCAATTTTAGCTCTTTGCAAACTCTGATAATGCAAAGGTCCATATCGCGCTGCCGGAAACAAAGCTACAAGCTTACCAATTACTGTAGCTGTATGCCGAATCGATGGTATATTGGTGCGGATTAAACCTTGACACACCTGGGTAACCTCTTCAATCTTGTTAATTGGTATGGTAACCCTCATGCTCATAGAGTTCACCGTGAACCCTAGGTAATTAATCACCTGGGCAGGGCAGAACTTTGATTTCTCTGGATGGACAATAAACCCTAATTGTTGAAATATATTGACAGCAGCTGCAACTCCCTGTTCAGCCAATTCCAGGGTGTGGCCCACAATTAAGATATCATCTAAATAGGCCATAACTATATGATGTCGCTGTCTCAAATAAGCCATAATTGGTTTCACTAATTTAGTGAACAATCCACTTTAAAATGAGTATATGTTACAAAAGTATTCAAACGGGTTAGATCAATAATGACACGACAACCTCCATCCTTCTTAGGTCTGGTGAATATATTCGAAACAAATTCAACTGGCTCATGCACCGCTTTCTCAATCACTCCCTTCTGTTCAAGCCTTAAAATTTCCTTGTAGCCTGCTGCCTGTTCTGCAGCAGATAATTTAAACGTTCAACCGGGCATGTGCTGGGATGGAGGAATGTCGCCATTAATAAACTCAATTTTATGCCCCTGAATATTCTGCAACACATACTCGTCACCAGTAAAATTACCCCATGCACCCAAAAACAGCCGAAGGCGACCACCAACATGTGAAGTTAAACAAAGAGAAAAGAGAGAACCAGACCCCCTCACCCCCGTGGTTACCGGCGGTCCTTGACACGTGTGGGTGGACGTGGAGGTGCTGGGTTGGCTTGAGGGCGCGGCGTCTTAGTTTTCCACCAGGGTCTCTGCCGACCCTGTCCTAAAAAAGACCCCTGGTGCTGGGTCTGATGTTGCTGTCGTTGTGGAGCTTGATGGTGGGTCCTCGTCGAGGTACTAGCAGACCCTCGTGAGCGAATGTATGGAGCTTTTGAGCCTGACGGTGTGGGGGCACTCTGAGAGCGCATGATCCCCACCGTTTTGGCTTGTTCGTCAAGCTCTTTGACTCTCTTCGAGAGGTCCTCCCCAAAGAGTTGACGGGGCGGCGGCGGCGGCGGTGGTTTGCACAATCCTGCAAACTTCGGGTTGAGCGCTGGGCGGATGCTGTTTTTGCGAAACCCGTTGATTTCGTGCTGGGTCGCGCACAGGAGGGCCAGAGCATCTTCCTGGTCCAAATTCAGATCGTCCCCGTCCACCGACCGCGCAAAGGCGGTAATACCGGCCGTGAGGAGCTTCAGGATCCGCTGCAATTTTACCTCTTGTTCACGGATAGCCGCACTGATGTTGCCCCATATCGGCGTATTGACCACATGCACGTTGAGGGAGTTGCAATTGGATGGAGCCTTGTGACGGCTCATTGCCTGAATGAGGACTTCTTCCTGTAGTTGCTGGTTGTTAAGAAAGTCCACAGTGGCTGCCAGCTTTGCGTTTAAAGGAAGTCCAGATGAATGTGGGACCGCAAATTTGGTCGCCACATCCAGAAGATCCTCCGCTGGCACCTCCAACGGAGGTGGTATGGAATCCACCAAAACCTCCTCCTCCTGCTGCTCCAGGCTGATGGTAGAGGCTGGTGACGACGCCCTGTGCCTGTTGCTGCCCTGCTGTAGTTGACGTTGAAGCAGGAGCTCCAGCAGCCGCTCCATACGGTCAATACGCCCTTCACCCTGAACACTCAGGTGGTCGGAGTCCTCTGGCTCTGAAAGGAAAACCGGGCTCCTATCATCGGCCCGCACCTCATCGAGGCCCAGCCGGTGCCGGTAGTTGTCGCTAACAGCCGCCGAGGCGAAACTGCGCGATTCCCGCGCGGGCGTGTTCAACCGCCTCCGTTTAGCGGTAGCTGAAGCCGCTGCCACTAAGGGCACTTGCGGCGTGGTGTCGGCACCAGCCGAAGCATGGCTGCCTGAAGCCCGCGCAGGCTTGCCGGCTGCCCACATCGTGGACTTTGCCGACGCATGGTCTCGCCCACCCATCCATGGGGGGCTCGGCGACCGTGACGAGACCCGACTCAACCGACCCGTCCCGGCGTCAAGAGTCGGGGTGTGCCGGCTGGACCTCACAGCCGCCCCGGGTCTCGCCCTGGAACCTGACCGCTCCTCCGTGTCAGGCAATGCCTTAGCCCTGGCAGGGTTAGGCTTCTGGGCTGCTGCCCTTCCCCTACTCGGAGGGCTGAGTGGAACGGGCCGTGCAGCCGCACGCACCCAGCTCGAGGTCGCCAGCGAGCCCGCTGACGACCTGACTGCCATGGCAGGATCCCCCTGCTCTGGCGGCACACCACACTCCTCCTCGTCGAACTCCTCCGAGCTGTGGTGTGCTGGCGGATCTGGACCTGTAATCACAGGGCTTACCCACATCTCCGCCTGAGTCCCGGCCTGCGTTGCAGGTACTGCCGCTGGTAAAGGCCCCGGAACTGTTGACCGGCGAACTCGTCCTGACGTCCTCCGGCCCTTGGAACTCCCATCCATGTCCTTATGTCCCAAGACATAACCAACAACAAGGACCACCAACTAAAGGTAGGATACTTACCTCCGTGGCCCCTTATGAAGGGCTGGCGAGGAGCGCGCTCCACCGCCAACCGTCGCAGCAACGCGGTACGACGATATGTCGAGCATGCGCGCCGGCGGGCTCTTCACGAAGTCACTCACGTGACTCCGAAATGAAATATTGGAATTCTTGCATTCATTGACTGGCTTACCAAATGCACACACAGGCATGTTTTCCCACTTACATTGTACAGCTGCCATGTCAATGATTTTGACTAATAGCTTATGAAATGAAGGAAGGTTTAAAGAATTGCTCTGTTGTGGGATCAAACACCCATAGGTAGATGCTGAGCTGCCAGTTTGTGTGGTGTACACCATGCTTCATATTATTCTTTCAAACTGATTTCTCTTTTCACTTTGTGTGTAAAACATAGTGAGTAACAGATGCTTTCTACCCATGGGAGGAGGGTTATGAAGTTTTTGATTGTTACTCCCTGATGAGAAGAGATTTTTTCTTTATTATTTTATTTATTTTGATAAGCACTAAATTATTTTAAAAAACAAGGGAATCTACAAGCTGCAGCAGTAATGTGCACAATTTCATACACATCAATTGTGATCATTGCAATCCTGATATAACCTCAGGGTTCACGTAAAATGAGGTAGAACAATTTACAGTTGAATAAATTATATTGTGATACAAGATGTTGAATGATGGTGAAAGCCATTATATTTGGTCAGCTTGCCTGAGTATGCAGAATCTTGCCATAATATTCTAATTCTGAAGCCTGTAGTGTGATGAAAGACAATAGTCCATAGAGGTTCTTAGTTGCTGAGGTTGCTGGGAAAAGGCTGTTTTTGAACCTGGTTATCATAGTTTTCAGGCTCTTTTACCTTCTACCCAATAATCATATCTAAATATGAGTGTGACTGGGGTGATGTGAGTCTTTGAAGATGTTGGCTGCCTTTTTGAGACGGTGTCACCAATACATCCCTTCATTTGGGATGAGGGGATGGACCAGGCAGTCTACCACCCTCTGTAGTCGCCATCATTGCCGGAGCACCCAGAGAAAACCCACGTGATCACAGGGAGAACGTCCAAACTCCATACAGCCAATAGCCTACTTCAGGATCGAACCGGGGTCTCTGGCGCTGTAAGGCAGCAGCTGTGCCGTTCAAAATGAAGAGGTAAATAGGAAACAAGACTGTTGATGTTCAACCACTTGGTGCCCATCTCATGCAGACTCACGATAGAGTACAGAATTTAATATAGTCCATTCCAGAAGCTGCTAGCTGGTTTTATGTGGATGCAGGCTAAAGATTAGGCAACTTTTAGGCAACTTTTTAGGCGACTACAGGAGATTCTGCGCTCGCCACATGATCGCCACATGGTCGCCACATGTTCACTGGTGGTCTCTGGTGAGTCTCCTTCATGGTCTCAGAGAGATGCCGCATTCTAGGAACTAGTTGCGGCCTCAGTATAGTCGGCGCAAATATTTCAACATGTTGAAAATTTTTCTGCGACCCAAAATTGGTCACCATGGAGAAAATCGATGATCCTGTAGTGGTAGGTGTAGTCATAGTGGGGTCGCCATGTAGTTATGCATAATCTAGGTAGTTGTAGGTAGCTTTAGTTAATCACTTTTGGCTCATTGGAGGAAAAAAATGTAAGCATGAGTTTTCAGAACCAAGGATAACCAACCGATAATGTTAAATGCCCGCCAAGCCTCACAGCTGTGTATCTCTGGCTATCACCCCCCCCCCCCCATTTAAAAGACTTACCGTACACTGTGCTGGCCGTCTTTAACCTTCCTGTTCATCGTGGAGTGTGTCTGCATCACCTTGGCTTTGCACCGTGTGAATTTCAGACAGCGCCCTCCGCGCCTGCCCTGGTCCCCACCTTTGCGATGTGCATGTGTGTGTTCCACTCTGACAGTCGCCGTTCCAGTTCCCAGTTTTTCAGGTGAGTGCCGGCAACTTGACAGTTGCCGGCAGTCCGCTGAAAAATCGGCAAAGTGGGTCTTGCCCTTGACTTTGTCTCAGTGCTGAGGATGCAACATGGAGCTGGAACTGGGTATTTTTGGAAACCTTTAATGAGTTTGGCATTTCACTGATGCTCAGATTCCACCTCGCAGTCCTACCCTGCAGCAAGCAACAGCGGGTTTCATCATTCAGTGACAATTTCCATACATTTGCTGCTCAAACTAAACAAGAACAGATGGATATGGAGCTGCTTGTGCGTACCCAGAAAAAATGGGTAGTAAAAAGTGCTTTCTGTGAAAAACAGATCTGCATGAAGAGTAATTTAGATGTAATATCAAAAAAAGTCAATTACCTTAATTTTATTTTAGTTTGGAGATAGAGCTCGGAACCAGGCCCATCGTCCCACCGAGTGAGCGCAGTCCACATTAATACTATCCTACACACACTGTGCACAATTTTACAATTATACCAAGCCAAATACCCTAAACACCTGTACATCTTTGGCGTTTGGGAGGAAACTGGAGATCCCAGAGAAAAACCACGCAGGTCATGGGAAGAACGCACAAACTCCATGCAGACAAATACCCATGGTCAGGATCAAACCAGGTTCCCTGGCGCTGTAAGACAGCAACTTTACCGCTGAGCCACCATGCCACCCTCACTCACAAATGAAATATTTGAAGAGTATTTTCTGAATTTGGAATGCTATATACTTCAGCATCAGTTAATTATTTTATAATTTTATAGAGTGGATGTGTGGAGGATGTTTCCACTAGTGGAAGAGTCTAGGACTAGAGGTTATAACCTCAGAATTAAAGGACGTTCCTTTGGGAAGGAGATGAGGAGAACTGTCTTTAGTCAGAGGGAGGTGAATATGTGGTGAATATGTGGAATTCTTTACCACAGAAGGTTGTAGAGGTCAAGTCAGTGGATATTTTTAAGGCAGAAATAAATATTTTTCATTAGTACAGGTGTCTGAGGTTATGGGAAGAAGGCAGGAGAATGGGGTTAGGAGGGAGTGATAAATCACCCATGATTGAATGGCGGAGTAGACTTGATGGGCCGAATGGCCTAATTCTGCTCCTGTCACATGACCATGTGACCTTATTATCTATATTACTAAAAGTCTGATCTTGATCACTTCCTGTTGTTCTGTATATTGATTTTAGAAAAAACACTTCCACTTACGGCAGTGATTTTTGGCCATCTCACTCAGAGTCCCCCTCCGCTGCGCAGGACAAGAGGATTTTTCCCATCAATGAAAAATAAAAAAGTTATTAGTGTTTTAAAAATGTTGAGACTCTCCCTCCTGAAGGTCACGCCCCTTCTGGAGGGACTATAACACCCGGAAGTGTTGTGCCTCAGTCCGTCTCTTCAAGATGGGGAAAGTGAGAGGGACACGTCTCTCAGTCTGAGCTGTAAATAACATTGAACACATGTCTACCAAACTGTGAGTGTGGTTTTACTGACCTTGAGTGCCCTTCATGTGGTTTGATAATGAAAATGTGGTTGGTTTTAAAAAGCAAAGCAAATGGTTGTTGATGGTGGTTGGTTTAAAATAAAGCACTGCAAAATGGTTGTTGGTGCTTGGTTTGAAATGAAGCACAGTAAATGGTTGGTGGGGGTTGGTTTGAAATGAAGCACAGCAAATGGTTGGCGGTGGTTTGTTTGAAATGACGCACAGCAAATGGTTGGTTCGAAATGAAGCACAGCAAATGGTTGGTGGTGGTTGGTTTGAAATGAAGCACATCAAATGTTTAGTGATGGTTGGTTTGAAATAAAGCACAGTAAATGGTTGGTGGTTGATGGTTGATGGTTGGTTTGAAATGGCAAATGGCAATATAAAAGTCTAAACTTGACAACTTCCTGTTTGCACTGTATATTGATTTTAGATAAAACGCTGCCACTTAAGGCTGTGATTTGTGGCCATCTTACTCAGTCCCCCTCCGCTCATCAGGTGCAGAGCATTTTTCCCATTAATGAAAAATAAAAGAGTTATTAGTGTTTAAAAAATGTTGAGAATCTCTCTCCTGTGAATCAAGCCATGAAGGCCACCTTTTCCGGTGGGAGGGGGAGGGATTATAAAATGGGAAGTGTGGCTATGGCTGCAAGATGGGGGAGGGAGAGGTCAAAACTCCGTCTGAGCTGTGAATCAACAGAACACACTGACTGTCTACTGAACTGTGAGTGTGGTGTTTTTGTGGTGTTTTGTGTGGTTTTATGGTGGTTTCACCCTGCTTGAAATGGTATGAAACTGCATTTGAAAGTGGTAGCCTTGCACCCTGTATGAAATGGTATGAAACTTCACTTGAATTTGGTGGCCTTGCACCCTGCTTGAAGTGGTATGAGACTGCACTTGAGTTTGGTGGCCCTGCACGCAGCTTGAAATGGCTGGAAACTGCATTTGAATTTGGTGGCATTTCAAGGAATAGTCAATAGAATTTCAAGGAATAGTCAACTGACAGCCCACCAACTGTGAGTGAACAGCCAGCACAGCGGGCTTGAGTGACTGCCACCCCAAGAATCCATTTGGCCCACAATGTCCATACTAGCCCACTGGAAACCAATCCCTTTAGCCCACAACACCCATATTAGCGCTCCAGAAAGGCACCTCCCCCCCCCCCCCAACTGTCCACCAATATGGAATTGGTGGAGAGGTGGAATATTGTGTTGGGGGACCAGCCCTCCCGTGTGAACATGGGACCCAACGGGTCCCACTTAGTCTTGCACTTCCTTTATTTTTACAATTCAAGGTCGTATTTGAAAAATTGCAATGGACTTATGTGATTGAGGAACCTAACACTGGGAGGAAAAAATAAAAAGTTCTGGACTCTTCCTAATAATAATGAATTTACAGTGCAAATTTGCTCAGAGCTTTTCATCACCCCAGACTACCCGTTCCTCAAAAATTAATCAAAGGAGAAATCGCACAAATAGAATTCCTCAAACAAATCTTTCAACAGCTATTCCACACAAATATCAGCTGAGTAATTACAATTCCCATTACAGCTCCTCTTTAATGTAGTTAAAGTTAATAGATTCTCTCCAAAGGAATTGGTTGGAGATTGAATAAAATCATGACGTTTTTGCTTTTTCCGTGAATTGCAAGTCAGTTTAATCTAGGACTGCTAGGACTGCTATCTCACAGCGTTAGAGACCTGGGATCAATCCTGACCTCAGGTGCTGTTTGTCTGGAGTTTACACATTCTCCCTGTGACAGCATGAGTTTCCTCTGCGTGCTCCGGCTTCCTCCCACATCTCAAAGACGTGCGAGTTTGCAGAATGATAGTTCAATGTTATCTCACTTTCACGGGAAAGTGGGATAGCATAGAACCATTGTTTACAGGTGATCAATAGTTAGTGTGGACCCAGTGGGCCAAAGGCCCAGTTTCCATGCTGTATTTTATGAAACTTCTAACTAGACCACCATGTAACATAAAATTGTGACTTATGCGTGAAAAGGATGTAGGCAGAGGACAACATTTAAATTTTAATTTAAAAACATTCCTAATTATGTCCCATGGTTGATTCCAAAACATTGTCAAATTGTCAATCCCCACCACAAATTTCATGTGCAGATAATGTACATCTGATATTTGAATAGAAGAAGTAGAAACAAGGAACTGCAGATCCTGGGTTACCAAGGAAATACAAAAAATGCTGGAATAATGGGCCTGTCCAACAGGCGATTGTTTTCGGCAACTGCCGGCGAATGTCATAGTCAGAGCAGGTCGCCGAAAAACCAGCAACTGAATCCCCCATACAACAATGTCTACAACAACTTGCTACCTAGTCGACGTCAAGCTACGGCAAGCTACCGACAACCGGCGACCCATTAGGACTTCCACCTACGACCACACCTATGCCAACCTACGTCCACCCGCGACAAGGTATGACAAGGTAAGACAATTCAGTCGCTGGTACTTGTTGCGGGTTGACGTAAGTTGATGTTAGTAGCTAATGAAACTCACCAAAGTCAACACCGGTGACAACCTACGTCATCCTGGCGACAACCTACGACAGCTTCTACAACAGGAGAAGTCAAGCAACACTCATTGGCATCAAGCCAACTGTCGCCGACTGTCACCAAAATGTTTTGAACATTTCAAAATCCAGCGGCAACCAGAGAAATTCTACGATTCTTTGGGCGACTGAGGAGACTACCCACGACCATGAAGGCGACACCCCGGCTGCCTTGTGACGGCGGCCTAATCGCCTGTAGTCGCCAAAAAAATCGCCGAACTGGGACAGGGGCATGACTCAGTGGGTCAGGCAGCATCCCTGGATAACATGGATAGGTGACGTTTCGGGTTGGGACCCTTCTTCTGATGTCAGCAGTTGATAGTTAATAGAATCCAGCACGAGACTGTTTGAATCATCACACCACAAGTTGAACTTTTCACAGTGTTAACAGTATCAGATATAACCGGTGTAAAAAATAAATAGCTGGAGGAGCACAGCATGTCGAGCAGCGCCTTTAGCAGTGGAAGGAACTGCTGATGTTTTGGATCGGGATTCTGCATCAGGGTTATGCGACTAGCCTGCAGGAGTCCTGATAGGGGGGTATCATCCGGAAACATTGATACCCCTACAGACACTGCTTGTCCCCTGCCTTCTTCCAGCAGTTTGTTTTAAGCTCCGGATTCCAGCATTTGCAGTCCCCAGTGTCATCAGACATAACTAATCAATAATTACATTCCAAAGATCAATTTTAATTGAAAATATGTACTAAAATAGACAAATTTGCAACGTTCCAGATATTATTATTCCGGTTACAAATTTTCAAAACATCGTAAAAAACTAGCAAGCTATTGTTTTATTGCATCTGCCAAATATATACATCAATTTGATTTTATGTGCAGTACTTTATACAAACTAGTTGGTTTTCTAATCTGTTGCTCATACATAAGTAGATTTTTAAACAAAAGCTGAATTTTCTTCCCAGCAAATGATTTGCTACTTCTCTCTTATTCTTTAATTTTCAGTTGGCATTTTCACCCACTTATCTCCACTTCTTTCACCCTTTCTGGAATCTATCCAACTCATTTCAACACAGGAATTTCATCTTAGAAATGATAAACCATTCCTGTAAATTTTATAGTAAAAAGATTTAGAAATAATATTCACAAAATAAATCACTGCCATTGGAATTCAGGCCCTAATTTTCTCGAATAAATTGAATCCTAATATTTTTACATTTATACTACCTAAATAAAAGTTTACAAACTCTAACCTTGGATACAGACCCGTGTCATTATCCCATTTCAATCTCGTATTCATGTGCCAATATATTACATTTAGTCTACTTTGACTGAATGTCCAGTGCAAAAGTTCTAAATTACATTAATGAAAAGTGATTGTATCTCAACAAGTACTTACCTTTGGAAAGTCAGACATGATACAGAAATGCCATGAATATCAATTAAGAACACTTAAAAAGACCATTCTAGAGTCATCGGGTTATACAGCATGGAAGCAGGCCCTTCGGCCCAACTTGCCTACACTGACCACCATGTCCCATCTACACTAGTCCCACCTGCCTGTGTTTGGCCAATTCCATCTAACCCTGTCCTATCCATGTCCCTGTCTGATTGTTTCTTAAACGTTGCAATAGTCCCTGCCTCGACTACTTCCTCTGGCAGCTCATTCCACACACCCACCGCCCTTTGTGTAAAAAAGTTACTTCTCAGATTCCTATTAAATATTTCCCTTTGGTCTTTGCTAATATTTATACTCTCATCTTACCGTCCCATCCCTGTATCTATTTATTCACTTCTAAAGCCAACCATAAGTTTACCTATTTCAGCCATAACAAGTATCTGTAACTTTGTGCAAATAAGTTTTATCAACTTTGTGCAAATAAGTTTTAATGTCTTGAGTCAAGCCTTCATGCAACACTCCAGGTTAGCCCCTTCCTTTTACTCATTGACATGCTGAGTTGAAGAACACCTCAAATATATTTTTATGGACCTCCCTCCGCTCAGTCCATCTTAACCTATCTGATCTCCCGGTGGCTCAACACTTCAACTCCCCCTCCCATTCCCAATCTGACCTTTCTGTCCTTGGACTCCTCCATTGGAAGAGTGAGGCCCAGAGCAAATTGAATGAACAACACCTTATGTTTTGCTTGGGTAATTTACACCCCAGTGGTATAAACATTGACTTCTCTAACTTCAGATCGCCCTTGTTTAACTCTCTATCAACCTCCCCTTCTCAGTTCTCCCACTAGTCTTACTGTCTCAGACTGCTTTCTATCGTTGTCCTGGCCCCTCCCCTGACATCAGTTTGAAGAAGAGTCTCGACCCGAAATGTCACCCATTCCTTCTCTCCAGAGATGTTGCCTGTCCCGCTGAGATACTCCGGCATTTTGTGTCTACCTTCGAACATGTTTATTCTTAGTAACCATAGTCTGCTCTCAGCTTGTCTCCAATCTTGCAGCAGACCATTAACGATTGTATGAGTGGCCCAAGCTATACGATCTGAAAAATGTAGCCCTTGGGCCGACTGCCTCAGACACTGTTCTAAATACATAGTTCCACAAAGGTCCTTGGTGTTAATGATGTTCTCATTGAAGTACAGGTGCTATATCCAGAGCAAAAGCCTTTGATCAAAAGTATCCAGGATCCTGTTCAGAGGCATAGTTACTGACCACATGTCTGAAATGTAAGCCTGCATGGGAAGAAGTACATGTTGTACTGCCCCCTTGCTTTGGATTTCATTCAAGTGGAGGCAGCTTTCTTATATTTCCATACTTCCTTATAAAAGTAAAGGAGGCAATTTATCAGGAAACTGAACCATCCAACAGCAACCAGAAAACAGCCCTGAACGATTATCTACCTCATCGGGAACCCTTGGACTATCTTTGATCAGAGTTTACTGGCTTTACCTTGCAATAAACCTTATTTCCTTATCATGTATCTGTACACTGCGAATGGCTCGATTGTAATCATGGATTGTCTTTCACTGACTGGTTAGCATGCAACAAAAGCTTTTCACTGTACCTTGGTACACGTGACAATACACTAAACTGATAATGAAACGGAGGCTGTTCAGCACATTGGCTCTATCCCAGTCACAGAGCAATTCCATTCCCCCATAATTTTTTCCTGTAAATATTTCCCACACATTCTCATTAATTCTACTATCTCATTAATGCTACCATCCACGGGCAAGTAACTTTCCAATCCAAGCATTTTTGCAAAGTAAAAGTAAACCAGAGCACCTGGATGAAATCCACACAGTAACAGGTAGAACGTGCAAACTCTGCAAAAGCAGCCCCAAAGGTCAGGATTGATTCTCAGTTTTGGAGAGTTTTGGTGTAGCAGTTCAAAGCACCAGCCATGTTATTCACTCTGCAACCCTTACTCCATCTGATTATGTTATTTCATTGCTTCAAAGCTTTCTATCAGATTTTCTCTATGCCCTTTTCCTGTTTTCTCTGAAGTATCCATCACTCAAGAGTTTATTGCAAGAAGATCTGTCCAACAGTTAAGATGCCAATTTTTCTCTGACCTCAGCTCGCTGACTCATCACAAACTGATCGATTGTCCCCCAGTTGTCTCCAAATTTCCTCCGATCCTTCTCCTTCTCAGCAGCCTGATTAATCAATTGACCCCCCAGCTCATAACCCTAACCCATCAAGCTCGCATGTCTCCAAGTCACTGGTCATTCCTGACTAAATGATTAACTCCCCTACTATAGACGAGGCTCTCACCAGGGTCTCTTCCATACCCCGTAACACTGCTCTCTCTCCCCATGCCCCCACTCGTAACAAGGGCAGAATCCCCCTCGTCCTCACCTTTCACCCCACTAGCCGTCACATACAAAAAATAGTCCTCCATCATTTTCGCCACCTCCAACGTGACCCCACCACTTGCCACATCTCCCCACCTCCCCCCTTGTCTGCTTTCCGCAAAGACCGCCCCCTCCATAATCTATGGTCAATTCTTCCCTTCCCTCTCGCACCACCCCCTCCCCGGGTACCACCCCCTCCATTCAAGGACAGAAGCAGTCGTTCCAGGTGCGACAGAGGTTCACCTGCACCTCCTCCAACCTCATCTATTGCATCCGCTGCTCTAGATGTCATCTGATCTACATCGGTGAGACCAAGATTAGGCTTTGCGATCGTTTCGCCGAATACCTCCACTCGGTCCACATTAACCAACCTGATCTCCCGGTGGCTCAGTACTTCAACTACCCCTCGCATTCCGAATCCGACCTTTCTGTCCTGGGCCTCCTCCATGGCAAGAGTGAGCACCACCGGAAATTAGAGGAGCAGCACCTCATATTCCGCTTGGGCAGTTTGCACCCTAGCGGCATAAACATTGACTTTGCCAATTTCTGGAAGCCCTTGCTGTCTCCTCCCCTTCTCAGCTCTCCCTCAGCCCTCGGGCTCCTCCTCTTCCTTTCTCCTTTCTTCTGTTTTTTTTCCCATTCCCTCTCTCCAGAGATGCTGCCTGTCCCACTGAGTTACTCCAGCTTTTTGTGTCTATATCTTTGGTTGAATATGCTAGTTCCCTATTCTTTGAATTTTAGAAGAATGAAAGGTGATCTCATTGTATGTACAACATGTTTACAATGATAGACATGGTTTACAGTGATAGACAAATGATCGGAGAGGTTCTTCTGCAGTTGTATAGGGCTCTGGTAAGACCACATCTGGTGTATTGTGTACAGTTCTGGTCTCCCAATTTGAGGAAGGACATCCTTGTGATTGAGGCAGTGCAGCGTAGGTTCACAAGATTGATACCTGGGATGGCGGGACTGTCATATGAGGAAAGATTGAAAAGACTAGGCTTTTAGAGTTTAGAAGAATAAGGGGGGATCTTATAGAAATATATAAAATTATAAAAGGACTGGACAGGCTAGATGCAGGAAAAAATGTTCCCAATGTTGGGCGAGTCCAGAACCAGTGGTCACAGTTATAGAGGCTATTTAGGACTGAGGTGAGAAAAAACGTTTTCACCCAGAGAGTTGTGAATTTGTGGAATTCCCTGCCACATAGGGCAGTTAATGCCAAATCACTGGAAGGATTTAAGAGAGAGTTAGATAGAGCTCTAGGGGCTGGTGGAGTCAAGGGATATGGGGAGAAGGCAGGCATGGGTTATTGATTGGGGACGATCGGCCATGATCACAATGAATGGCGGTGCTGGCTCGAAGGTCCGAATGGCCTCCTCCTGCACCTATTTTCTATGTTTCTGTGTTTATGTGTTTTTGAAGCCTCCCATAGTTATGGTGTCTGAAACGGGGTAGGTCTCCATCAATGAGGAGAAAAATTATTCTCTTCGAGGGGAAGAAATCTTTGGAACTCTTTACCCCAGAGGGTCAGTCATTGAATTAATTCAAGACAGACTTAAAAACATTTCTGAATATTATAGTAATCAAATGTTTTTTGGGAAGGGCAGGATATTTGTAGAAGATCATCTACAAGTCCATAAGTTCATAAGTTATAGGAGCAGAATAAGGCTATTCGGCCCATCAAGTCTACTCCACCATTCAATCATGGCTGATCTATCTTTCTTTCTCAAACCCATTCTCCTGCCTTCTCCTTGTAACCCCTGACACCCTTACTAACCAAGAATCTACCACTCGAAACAATTGTTAAATAGTGGAGCAGGCTCAAGGGGTTAAATGGCAAAGTATTTTTCCTATCCTTTCTGCTCTCCTGTCTCATCACGTTGGAATGGATGAAACTACAGCATGCCCAGAATTCAAAGGCAGACAGTTTTTATTTTATGCTACATTAATTTCATTCTTCTTTGAATAATTGAAATGATCAATTGGGAAAATTATCAGTCACATTGTGGAATGTACAGCCATAGGGAGAACAATACTGGGAACATCTTCAAAAAACTTGCAATCAATTGGAAAACCTCATTAATGGATTCCCAGGAGATCTTCAAGGGACTGCTCCTCCAATAGTCCCAGGTTAGTAATACAGAATTAATTTACCAGCAAGCTTTCTTCCTTTTTGCATAATCTTGAGATTCTACCATTTATGTCCCTTAACAAATCCAGCATTAGCATTCTTCAAAGAAGATTGGATGGTAACTGTTTTCCTGCTGGGTGGAGGTGTCTTAACAAGGCAAGTACAAACTGGAGGCGAGAAGTGTCCCATTAGAACCTGAAAATTGCAACATGGTTGTATTTAATTGGATTCACAAGTGATCTTAGTTGGAGTATACTTAACAAAAGAATAAAATAGAATATTTCTATTAAAGTTTAAAACTCACATTGAACAATTTAAAATACATTTATTCTATTGAAACCTCACCATTCTGGCACCCAAACTCATCCATTGTCCTTAATCAATCAATTGGCCCCTGACTCATATCCCTGACGCATCAAGTGCTCTGGTTCACTGGTCACTCCTGACTCATCGATCAACTCTTCGCTTGTCTTCGGATTCACTTTCCCGCAAATTCACTGATCACATCCCCGACACACCATTGTAAACTCGGCAATCACCCCGCTCATAGCTCACCTCACCGACTTGCCAGTTGAAATTGACTCAGCACCTAATGACTCACAAATAACCCCAACTTACCCACTGGTCACCACTAATTTGGCTCCAGTCTTCATTGCAAATGAATTCCAGAGAAGAAATAAGATTTGCACCAAGGTAGCATTTGATCAAATGACATCAAGGTGCCCTGGACAAGGTGAAGTCAAGGACATTTAGGAATAATGCACTCCAACAGTTATACCTTGCACAAATAAAGAATGCTGTGAGTGATGGAATAATGCTTTGGGGAACGGGTTTTTGTTTGCGATTGTTGGAAGCTATCCATCCCAGCCCCAAAGCATTACTGTAGGACCTTCAAAAGGAAATGTCCTCAGTCCAGTCATGTTCTGTTGCTTCATCTTCCTTTCCATCATGAGTTTGTAGGTCAGTTTGTTATTGATTGCATAATATTCTGTTTCATTCCCAACTCTTCAAAAAGGAAGCAACCTATGCTTGCTTGAAGCAAAACCCAGACAATATTCAGGCAAGTAAATGGCTTCACTCCTTACACCCAAATCATTCCATAATCTACAAGTGATGGAATACTCTTATCTGCTGTGATATGTGTAGCTCGAAAAATACATAGGAGGTTTGCCACCATCTATCTATCTATACATAACTAAAACTCGATCTTGTGCTCTTGCATGTTTTTTTTATTTGCGCAAAAGCGGTACGTGATGGCGCTACGATTTTCCGCCAGCTTACTCACCGTTCTCCTGTGCTGCAAGTGCAACAAGTTTCTTTCCAATCGATTGTATATTTTAAAGGTTATTAAGGTTTAAAAATCGTTTTAAAAAAAAGGAAGCGCAGATTGCTGTCAGTCACCGCCACGCAGATTGGCCTTCTCTCCTGTCAGTCAGGAAGGGGCATCGCAGGACAGCGACACCCCTTCCTGTCACCATCGCCACACTAATTGGCCACGTCCAATGTCAATCGGCTGGAGGTTGCCATGGTGAAGGAGTGGCACAGTACCTGGTGGGGAGGGAGCTGCCGCGGGCCGAGACCGGGGACTGGGCCCAGATTGGAGCCAAGCCTGGGGACTGGGCCTAGGCTGGAACCGCGGGCCGAGCACGGGTAGTGGGCTTGGGCTGGAACCAAGGACGAGCCTGGGTCCGGGGTTAGAGACAATCCTGGAGATGAAGTCGGGCCTGGACTGGATCCCAGGTGGTGGCCAAGCTGAGGGCTGGAGTGGTGTCCAAGCATGGTCACCGTGTACCAGTGCCTCGGGGGCCACATAGCCGCGACCATCCTGCAGCACACAGCCTCCGCTTCCTGTTTTGCGGGCAGCTCTCGTTCGGCCGGCCACCACACTCACCCCACCTCCGGCACAGTGTTTCGGCCGCCTACAGCCAGAGTACGAGAACCAGGCCAAGTTCCAGGCCCTAGCGCTGCTCTATGACCTGGGTAGGTGCTGGGGCAGGGAATGGGAGGATGATGAGGGAAGTGAGGAGGAGGAGGGAGAAGCAGTGGTAGAGGGAGATGGGGGGGGGAGGGGGGGGGCCAACACTGAACCCCGCCGTCTACCCGCTGGCAAGGGACACCGCCGGTCCTGGGACCTGCAGTGCTCCAGCAGTTCCTGCCCGCGAGCGCAGACACCGGGAGTGGCCGTAACACACCGGCACCATTACACGGAGAGAGGAAGCACTGCAGCCCGGCCCACAGCACAGGGAAGGGAGAGAAGACAGTGGGAGGGTGAGTGAGGGGGGAGGGAGAGGGAGAGGAGAGAGAGGGATGAAGTAGAGAGGGGGAGAGAGGGATGGGAGAGAGAGGGATAAGGGAGGAAGAGGGCAGAGAGGGATGAGGGAGGGAGAGGGATAGAGAGGAAGGGAGGGGGGGTAGAGAGGGAGGGAGTCGTGTGGAGGGGTTTTAGGGAGAGGGTAGGAGGGGTCAAGGGTGATGGGCAAGGTGGGATGAAGAGGGGGGAGAGGGGGACAGGGAAGGGTAGGTTTAATGAGAGGGGGATGACGTGAGTGGCGGAATATTGCGTTGTGGGAATGTGTGAGTGATGGAATAATGCTTTGGGGAACGGGTTGCGTTGGGGGACCAGGTCTCCCATGTGACAGAAATCCAACAAGTCCCACTTAGTCTAGTCAAAAAGAAAAGCAGCCATTTGATTTGTGCTTACCTCATCTATCTCTTAAAATTAATTCCTTAAGGCCCTGGCCCACTTGCGTGTCCTGGGCTTGCAAATTACGCGACTTCATCATCGTGTTGAGGTGCATGGGCATCGTGTGGCCGCGCGGGGCCGGTCTCAGTGAGAAGCGCTGAGGGGTATGGAGTTGTGCGCGGTATCGCGCGGCGCTCCGAAATTGTGTAGCGAACAAGATCTTCGGGCGCCACTGACATGTCGCGTAACTGATGGCCAATGTGGGACAGGCCCAAGACCCTGGCATGATGCAATGTCTCACCTCCAACAGCAGCAAAAGCAGGCAAACGATAACCGAGTTCAGCCTGGGCTCATGGCCGTTGCGATCCGAATCCGCCCCCACTTATACTCCCAGAGCGGGTCCAAGAAAATTGAAGATAGACATAAAATGCAGGAGTAACTCAGCGGGACCGGCAGCATCTCTGGAGAAAAGGAATGGATGATGTTTCGGGTCAAGACCCTTCTTTCAGACTAAAGAAGGTTCTCGACCCGAAACATCACCCATTGCGTCTCTCCAGAGATGCTGCCGGTCCCGCTGAGTTACTCCCGCATTTTGTGTCCATCTTCAAATGACGTCACGCGCTCCAGACGGCTGTGCGTACGCATGAAGTCGCACGCGACGTTCGCGGGACTGTCGCACCTCAACGCGACCACATGGTCGCGTAATTAGCGTGCCAAGGACACGTAAGTGGGACAGGGGCTTTACACTACTGGTACACAACAAATGCAGTATACCATCGACAAAATGCATTGTGGTTACTCATCTTGTACTTTCTATGAAATGCATTCTGGTTGGTATTAATTATACAGATATGTACAGGTGTACACCTGTAATGCTTTGTGAGTTTCTGGAGAACCTATGCATAAAGGATTTTGAGGTTAAGAGGCCAATGGTTAAACCAGTTTCCATGAATAGTAAGATTGAACGAGAACTTACCAGTTCGAAGGTTGATCTTTATTTCATGAGGAGTCGAAGTGAGGGATTTCGTGAAGAGCCCGCCGGCGCGCATGCTCGACATACTTCAAAGTAGCGGCGTGGAATCACAGAACCAACAATAGAAATGACTTCGCATAGTATGATTGAATTGACTAAGATTACCAGATGAAGGTGATTGAGGGTTGGGCGAGGAGGGCACGAAATCCCTCACTTCGACTCCTCATGAAATAAAGATCAACCTTCGAACTGGTAAGTTCTCGTTCAATCTTACTATTCCATTTCGGAGTCACGTGAGTGACTTCGTGAAGACTTCAAAGCTTCTGTGATTACACGCCCTGGACCACGTCCATGCTGACACACCACTACCAGGGATGGATGGGAGGAACAAACTGGCTCAATAGCTCATACTGCAAAACAAAAGCATATTTATTAATAACAAATCAAAAACCCCTCATGCGGGGACATCTCCACGTTCTTGACCTGCATTCAGCACGGCTTCTGCGAACTGTAGAGGAGCAGCAACAGGCTTGTTATAAAAACGCTGGAACACAGCTTCATTCGCCCATCCTGCTGTGGCGAGAATTTGGTCCATGGGCACCTCCATGACCCTCGCCGCTGACGTCGATGCAGCCCTGGTGGAATGAGACTTGAACACATTAGTGTCGATACCTGACTTACCCAAGACGACTCGAAGCCACCTGGATATCGTCTGGACTGTCACTCGATGATGAGGTCTCTTATGAGTGACAAGCAGGTATCTCTCCATTCCTCTGATGCGTGCCGTCACCTTGACATAGTGGCGGATATGTGAGGCTAAACATAGCCTAGCATCTGCGGGGTATGCCGGGAACTTCAGCTGCAGCCCTGTGCACCCAGGTCTATGCTGCTTTAGTAGCTCGTCAATGAAAAAGACTACTTCTGTAGGGGTAGATGTCATTCTGTCGACACGCAGTTTGTGTAGTGTCTGTACCCTCTGAGCTGAAGTCAGCGCTAGTAACATCACCAGCTTCATGGTGAGTTGGTCCAGTTGGAGCCCTTCCATGGGAGACCACGTCCTGAGCAGGGTTAATACGTCCCTGACATCCCAGGTGATATTATAGCGTGGTGTAGGCGGATTCATATTGAATATACCCCGCATGAGTCTGGACACTAGCCTGTTGGATCCTACCCCAATCTTGAGGTAGAATGATAGCGCACTTCTGGCGCTGTTGATGGCACTGTAACTTAAGTGTTCATCATGGTGCAACCCCGCGAGGAATTCCAGGACGTCGGTTATTGTCACGTCATCGTACGTGATGCGAGAGCGGCTGCAGTAGGCTTCCCACTTCTTAATATGCGAGCGGTATCTTCGCCTTGTGGACTCTCGACACGACGCCCCGATGGTATCCATGGTCCGAGCCGAGAGGCCGTATTGGACTAACGGCCTGTTCAGAACCTGCAAGCCAACAAATTTAAATAGCCATGGCAGGGATGTGGCTCCCCTGACACAGGGTGAGTAACCAATTGTGGGCAACCCTTCAAAAGGACCCAAGGTTCGTTGAGCATGTCAAAGACCACCGGATACCAAGGCTGTGTGGGCCAGTCGGGTATAATAAGGATGCCCTTGGCAGCATCTGCCTGAATCTTTCGCAATACCCGACTGATGAGGCAAAACGGAGGGAAGGCATAGAAACCCCAATTCCCCCAGTCCAGCGAGAATGCATCTAGCGCTATTGCCCCAGGATCTGGTTCCCATGAAACGTAGGCTGGTACCTGATGGTTCAACCGTGACGCAAAAAGGTCAATGTCCGGTTTACCAAATTTGGCTGTGACTTTAGCAAAAATCTCAGGATGCAACATCCATTCAATGTTGTCATTAAATTTGCGTGACCTGGTGTCCGCCACAGTATTAAGCTCACCTGGCAAATAGGTAGCTGAAATCCAAATGTCTCTTTGAATACACCAGAGCCAAATTGAGTTAGCCAATTTGTCACACGAAACTGACCTGGTACCACCCATATGGTTTAAATATGCCACAGCTGTGGTGTTGTCTATTTGGAGACGGACGTGTGCTCCAACAAGCTTGGAACAATATGCACGAAGTCCGTGGAATGCTGCCAGCAACTCCAAATAGTTAATCCCTTGAGTCAACAACATCGCTGCCTCAAGGGTGTCCCATCTACCCCCACAACTAGAGCAATTATCAGTAGCTCCCCAGCCATTGGAGCTTGCATCAGTCTGTAAATATACCACCGGATTAGCCTCCCTGACAGGCTTAAATGAGTTGCTAATGTGACACACCCACCATTGCAACTCAGTTATCGCTTCGGACGGCAGCTGCATAGATCGATCGTAATGACCAGCGTTCCATTTTAACGCAGTAATTTTAGCTCTTTGCAAATTCTGATAATGCAAAGGTCCATATCGTGCTGCCGGAAACAAAGCCACTAACTTGCCAATTACTGTGGCTGTATGCCGAATCGATGGTATATTGGTGCCAATTAAATCTCTGCACACCTTAGTGACTTCCTCAATTTTGTTAATTGGTATAGTTATCCTCATGCTCATTGAGTTCACCGTGAACCCTAGGTAATTAATTACCTGGGCAGGGCAGAACTTTGATTTCTCTGGATGGACAATGAATCCTAATTGTTGAAATATATTGACAGCAGCTGCAACACCCTGTTCAGCCAATTGCAGGGTGTGGCCCACAATAAAGACATCATCTAAATAGGCCATAACTATATGATGTCGTTGTCTCAAATAAGCCATGATTGGCTTCACCAATTTAGTGAACAATCTAGGGGCTGTAGTAAGCCCATTAGGCAAAGCCTTATACTGCCAAAGTTGCCCCATCCAGATAAATTTCAAAAACCTTCTATCATCTTTCTGGATGGATACTGAATAATATGCATCCCTCAAATCAATGCATGCCATAAAGCAGCCATGAGAAATCAATGATTTGGCTGTTTCAAACGTATCCATTTTAAAATGAGTATATGTTACAAACGTATTCAAACGGGTTAGATCAATAATGACACGACAGCCTCCATCCTTCTTAGGTCTAGTAAATATGTTCGAAACAAATTCGATTGGCTCATGCACCGTTTTCTCAATCACACCCTTCTGCTCCAGACTTAAAACTTCCTTGTAACCTGCTGCCTGTTCTGCAGCAGACAATTTGAACGTACGACCAGGCATGTGCTGGGATGGAGGAATGTCGCCATTAATAAACTCAATTTTATGCCCCTGAATATTCCGCAACACATACTCATCACCAGTAAAATTACCCCATGCATCCAAAAACAACCGTAAACGACCACCAACATGGGAAGTTAAACAGAGAGAAAAGAGAGAACCAGACCCCCTCACCTCCGTGGTTACCGGCGGTCCTTGACACGTGTGGGTGGCCGTGGAGGTGCTGGGTTGGCTTGAGGGCGCGGCGTCTTCGATTTCCAAAAAGGTCTCTGCCGACCCTGTCCTAAAAAAGACCCTTGGTGCTGGTTCTGGTGTTGTTGTCGTTGTGGAGCTAGAGGGTGAGTCCTCGTCGAGGCACTGGCCGACCCTCGTGAGCGAATGTATGGAGCTTTTGAGCCGGACGGTGTGGGGGCACTCTTAGAGCGCATGATCCCCACCGTTTTGGCTTGTTCGTCAAGCTCTTTGACTCTCTTCGAGAGGTCCTCACCAAAGAGCTGACGGGGCGGCGGCGGCGGCGGTGGTTTGCACAATCCTGCAAACTTCGGGTTGAGTGCTGGGCGGATGCTGTTTTTGCGAAACCCGTTGATTTCGTGCTGGGTCGCGCACAATAAGGCCAGAGCATCTTCCTGGTCCAAATTCAGCTCGTCCTCGTCCACCGACCGCGCAAAGGCGGTAATACCGGCCGTGAGGAGTTTCAGGATCCGCTGCAATTGTAGCTCTTGTTGACGGATAGCCGCACTGATGTTGCCCCATATTGGCGTATTGACCACAGGCACGTTGAGGGAGTTGCAGTTTGATGGAGCCTTGTGACGGCTCATAGCCTGGATGAGGACTTCTTCCTGCAGCACCTGATTATTAAGAAAGTCCACTGTGGCTGCCAGCTTTGAATTGAGAGGAAGACCAGCCGTATGTGGGGCCGCGAATTTGGTCGCCACATCCAAAAGTTCCTCCGCTGGCACCTCCACCGGAGGTGGTACGGGATCCACCAGAACCTCCTCCTCGTGCTGCTCCAGGCTGATAGTAGATGTTGGTGAAGACGCCCTGTGCCTGTTTTGCTGCCCTGCTGTTGTTGACGTTGAAGCAGGAGCTCCAGCAGCCGCTCCATACGGTCAATACGCCCTTCACCCTGAACACTCAGGTGGTCGGAGTCCTCCGGCTCTGAAAAGAAAACCGGGCTCCTGTCATCGGCCCGCACCTCGTCGAGGCCCTGCCGGTGCCGGTAGTTGTCGCTAACAGCCGCCGAGGCGAAACTGCGCGATTCCTGCGCGGGCGTGTTCAATCGCCTCCGTTTAGCGAGAGCTGAAGCCGCTGCCACTAAGGGCACATGCGGCGAAGTGTCGGCCCCAGCCGAAGCATGGCTGCCTGGGGCCCGCGCAGTCTTGCCGGCTGCCCACATCGTGGACGTTGCCGACGCATGGTGCCGCCCACCCATCCATGGGGGGCTCGGCGACCGCGACGAGACCCGACTCAACCGACCCGTCCCGGCGTCGAGAGTCGGGGTGTGCCGGCTGGACCTCACAGCCGCCCCGGGTCTCGCCCTGGAACCTGACCGCTCCTCCGCGACAGGCAATGCCTTAGCCCTAACAGGGTTAGGCTTCTGGGCTCCTCCCCTCCCCCTTCTCGGAGGGCTGAGTGGAACAGACCGTGCAACGGCACGCGCCCTGCTCGAGGTCGCCAGCGAGCCCGCTGACAACCTGACTGCCATGGCAGGGTCCCCCTGCTCTGGCGGCACACCACACTCCTCGTCGAACTCCTCCGAGCTGTGGTGTGCTGGCGGATCTGGACCTGTGAACACAGGGCTTACCCACATCTCCGCCTGAGTCCCGGCCTGCGCTGCAGGTACTGCCGATGGTAAAGGCCCCGGAACTGTTGACCGGCGAACTCGTCCTGACGTCCTCCGGCCCTTCGAACTCCCATCCATGTCCTTGCTGCAAGACATAATCAGACAACAAGGACCACCAACTAAAGGTGGAATACTCACCTCCGTGGCCCCTTATGAAGGGCTGGCGAGGAGCGCGCTCCACCGCCAGCCGTCGCAGCAACGCGTTACGACGATATGTCGAGCATGCGCGCCGGCGGGCTCTTCACGAAGTCACTCACGTGACTCCGAAATGAAATTCTTAAATATTTCAAGAACACTCATTCTTTATACTTTATCGCACAGGTTTCACGTTGTGCAAATAACTATTCACTCTTTTTGATAACCAGTCTTAATGAGATTTATTTCCAACATTAACTTGAGAGGCGACTTGATTAATCAAATGATTCAGGTGGGCACAGACATTAATGCTTGAGAGTTCACCAGTATTCAACATCATCATTTGACCAAATACCCTGCAACAGATACGACAACGGACGATATGGCTTTGGGGGCTGTTGTGAAAGCCAGTGGCTGAATGCCTTATTAGCTGAACAGGGTGGCTTTTATTTCACACTAACTGAAAATTGAAATAACCATAAGGTAGCAGTTACTGTATCCAAATTAATATTGAAATTACTTTTTCCTGAACACAGTAGTTTTACTATTAAATGATTTTTATTTTGTAATCCCTTCAAGCTAGCCATCATTTTGCAGAGGAGTATTATTTTCTAGCAAGTGTCAAAAACAAAATCAGTAGGCCTCAAGCAAGATTACAGATTAAAAAATATATTTTTCTCAGCAAATCATGCAGTGCAGGAATAAGCTAACTAATTTCATCCCTACATGTCCCTGCCAAACAAAATGCCCATCTAAGATTGTCCCATTTGCCCGCATTTGGCCCATAATTTTCCAAACCATTCCCAATCATGTACCCGTCCAAATGTCTAACAAATGTTGTTATAGTACCTATCTCAACCCTATTACTCTGGTATATTGTTTCATACATACACCACTCTCTGCTAAAAATCCTCCCCTTCAGGTTCCTTTGCGTATTCCCCTTTAACCTTAAACTTATGCCCTCCAGTTCTTGATTCCCCTGCCCTGGGAAAAAGACTGCATTCATCCTATGTATTCCCATCATAATTTTGCGCACCTCTATATGATCATCGCTCATATTCACTACATTCCAGTGAATAAAGTCCTCGTCTGCCCAACCTCTCCCTATAACTCAGTTATTTGAGCTCTGGCAACATCCTTATAAATATTCTCTGCCTTACTGACAGCTTAATGGCATCTTTCCCACAGCAAGTTGTCATAGGGTAATTCTTATTAATTATTATTAAATCGTTGAAAACATTAGCGACGCAGTGGTGCTGGTTTCCAATGGGAACGTGACAGACGCATCACACATCTCTGTCCTCCATGCAGCTGGCATGTTGCTCTTTTGTCTCTACACATGCGTCTTCCATCAACGTCTTCAGCGACGTCTTGGTTGGCCTCCCAGGTCGCGTCTTCCATGGGTGGGTTCCCACAGCACAACCTAGTTTGCTGGTGTTTCTGGGTGGCGGTGGCAGTGACCAGCGAGCCTCATCCTTCTCGACCTGATCTTCTGGGTCAGAGGTGGATTCTCCCCATAGAGCATGGCTCATTGGTGACGTCCCTCCCACTGTCATTTTGAACTTTTCTGAGCATTCAGGTGTAGGTACCATCGAGAGACTTTGACAGTGCTCGAGGTAGAGTCCATGCTTCACACCCGTATAATAATATGGTCTCTACAGTTGCATAGAAGAATCTCAGTTTGAGACCCTTATGGGCCTGTCCTACTTGGGCAGCTTTCTAGGCAACTGCAGGTGACTATGGTCGCCAAATGTTCATGGGTGGTTGCCGGGGAGTCGCCTTCCTGGTCGTGAGGAGTTCCCACATTCTGGGAACTAGTCGCGGCCTCATTTCGGCATCTAGAATGAAGCCGCCATGGAGAGTAGCGAGAATTCTCGTACCGTAGGTGGGTCAGCAGGAGATCCTAGTGGGTTGCCAGGAGCTCCAAGCTTCTCGTAGGTTTCGTAGGTTGTAGCCAGTGCTGACCGGTGAATTTAATTGGCTCATTGGGGAAAAAAACGTAAGCAGTAGTTTTCAGAACCAAAGATAACCGACCGGTAATGTTAAATGTCCGCCGAGCTTCACAGTATCTTGGACTTCTTAAAAATTGTCTCCACCCTTCCTCCCCCCTTCTCCACTCCTTCTCCACTCCTTCTACCCCTTCTCCCCCCCTTTTTTAAAGGATTTACCATACACTGTGCTTTAACCATCTTAATTACAGCGCCAACCTTCCTGTTCAGCGCGGTGTCACCTTGGCTTTGCAGCATGTGAATTTCAGTCAGACAGTGCTCCCCCCGCTTGCCGTATCCCTCACCTGCATAACGGGCTGGTGAAGGAAGCTGTGTGTGTGTGTGTGTGTGTGTGTGTGTGTGTGTGTGTGTGTGTGTGTGTGTGTGTGTGTGTGTGTGTGTGTGTGTGTGTGTGTGTGTGTGTGTGTGTGTGTGTGTGTGTGTGTGTGTGTGTGTGTGTGTGTGTGTGTGTGTGTGTGTGTGTTCCACTCTGACAGTTGCCGTTCCAGTTGCCGTTTATTCAGATGACTGAAAAATCGCCTGAAAAATCATTCGCCTGAAAAATCGCCTGAAAAGTGGGACAGGCCCATTAGACATCTGAGACGTCCAGATTTTCCCCATGTTATTGATGGCTTTCCATGCAAGCTCTCCGATGTAATTCTCCGATCTCCCAACACCAAGTCACAAGCTTTCCTAATTGGAATCAGTGACGTGTGGTGAGGTCAATGGCTGGGGAGGCACTGGCTTCTACCCCGTCCTACTTAGTTATGTGTGTGTGTTAGTTGTGTGTGTGTTAGTTGTCTGTGCGTGATGTGTGTGTGTTAGTTGTCTGAGCGTGATGTGTCTGGGAGGAAAGGAGAGAAGGGAGGGAAGGAAGTAGAGAAAGAATGGAGGGAGGGAAGGAGAGAACGAAGGGAGGGAAGGAGAGAAGGGAAAAGAGAGAAAGGAAGGAGGGAGGGAGGGAGGGAAGGAGAAGAGGGAGGGAGGGAATAAGGGAAGGGAAGGAGGGAAGGGAAGGAGGGAAGGGAGGGAGAGGGCCGGCGACGGGAGTGGATGCCAGGGTCCCGAGACGAGAGTAGATTACTCCAGCGTGCCCAATTGGGAGCTCTCAGCGGCCCAGAGCCTCCGAATCGGCAGCTACAAATCAACGAATCAACCTATCTGTCGGCGCCTTCCGCAGCTGGAAAGTCAGCGCTGCCAGCGGTGGAATCCAGTGCTGTGCCGCCGCTGCTGAAGCTAGCTAATGTGGATGGAGAGTGAGGCAGCGTCAATTATTGTGGTGAAATCATTGGACAAAGTCAGCATGGATTTATGAAAGGTAAATCATGTCTGACGAATCATAGAATTTTTCGAGGATGTAACTCGTAGAGTGGATAAGGGAGAGCCAGTGGATGTGTTATATCTGGACTTTCAGAAGGCTTTCGACTAGATCCCGCATAAGAGATTAGTATGCAAACTCAAAGTACACGGTATTGGGGGTTCAGTATTGATGTGGATAGAGATCTGGCTAGCAGACAGGAGGCAAAGAGTAGGAGTAAACTGTAAAGAATGGTCTTTTACACACAGTGTCTTTACTACTTCTTTATTCACTAGTCAAATACACTGCAGCCCTAGCTGTACGTGGTCTGTCACGGATGCTAGAGAGGGACCCAGGGGTGGGAAGGTCACAATTATACTGGATGGTAAGGGGAGTGGTTAGTGGTGGTTATGTCACTACATTAAAGGTATACACACATATCATCTACATCCTTCCTCTACAAATAAGCTATAGGGTTGTGACAGGGCGACTACATCTCATACGCTAAGGGCATTTAAACAGCAGTTACACAGGAAGAATCAATCACACAAAATCACCATAACGGTCAGGCGGCTTGACAAGGCGGCCCGACCGGGTCCGTACCTCGCCATTTCCCCCCTCGACGGGAACGAAAGGGGTCAGCGCAGGGGCAGGAGGAACAACCATGACAGGGGATCCACGGGGAGATGGAGAGGACGGAGAAGGCGGAGAAACAGGGACCGCAGCGGGCGGACGCACAGGGGAGGGCGGATGAGCCTTGGGTGGACAAGGCTGGTAAGGATGTGAAGGCATGGACTGAGGCAGCATCGTTGTCATTGGCACGGGGGGGGGGGGGAGCGGGGAGCATACAGGGCAGCGCGGGGGAGGACGAGGTTCGTTCACCAGTCAGATGTGTTGTCGGGACCTCCGATACGTTGTCCCAGCGTGGTCAACGAGGTATGAATGTGGGGAACCAGCAGAGCCTACGACAGTAGCGAGCCTGGAGTGGCCAGAGGGCGATCGCGTTTGGACGATCTGGCCAGGGAAGAGAGATGGAAGGGGATGGCTGGACCTGTCATGGGAGCGCTTCTGGATATCTTGTCTATGGGCAATGCACTTCTGGACCGTGGCAGGTTGAAGGATGGAGGGTTCGAGCGACTGCTGGGTCACCGGGATCGGAGGCCTCGTGATGCGAGACATAAGGCGCTGCGCCGGGGAGCCCATGGCACGGTCGCGGGAGATGTTGCGGAGGTTCAGGAAGGCAAGGTAAATATCAGAGCGAGATAAATGACAACGTTCCAGCAACCCCTTTGCACTGCGGACTGTGCGCTCAGCCAGGCCGTTGCTCTGTGGGTATTCGGGGCTGCTGGTGTAGTGGTGGAAATTCCAGCTGTCAGCGAAATCCTGGAACTCAGCACTGGTGAATTGGCTGCCATTGTCCGACTGGAGGCTGGCCGGGGATCCGAAGGTCGCGAAGTGGCGGCGCAGCTTCTCGATGACAGCAGATGACGTGAGCGAGTGCAGCTGGTCAACCTCGAACCAGCTGGAGTAGGAGTCGACAAGCACCAGAAAGTGCTTTCCACGCCACACCCAAACAGTGTCCTTTTTGACCAGGTCCCTTAAGGGTGCGCTCAGTTTGCTCAGGTCTGGGATGAACTTTCCCAGGTAATTGACCATGCCTAGGAACCGTTGTAGACCAGGCATGTCAGTCGGTGATGACATCTCGGAGATAGCGGACATTTTCTGCAGGTCAGGCTTCAGCCCCAATGCCGTGAATACGTGCCCCACATAGGTGACTTCTGGAACGCGGAAACGCCACTTCTTTGGGTTCAGCTTTAGGTTGATTTTTCGTGCCCGATCCAGAACTCGGCGGAAGTTGAAATCGTGCTCGGCGATGTCCTTCCCGTAGACCAGGATGTCGTCAACTATGATGGCACATGGGAGACCGGCAAACAGTTGTTCCATTGTCCTTTGGAATACGTCGCTGGCAGAGTTAATTCCGAATGGTGTGCGGAGAAAGCGGAACCTGCCAAAGGGTGTGCTGAAAGTTGTCAGGTATGAAGACTGCTCGTCAAGTGGTATCTGCCAGAATGAGCTCTTAGCATCGAGAACCAAAAAGGCAGTGGCCGGACCGACCTGTGCTGCAATGTCCTCAACAGTTCCCATGGGGTAATGCGGGCGCTTGATGGCCAAGTTCAAGTCCTTCGGGTTGATGCAGATCCGTATTTCGCTCTTGTCCTTCTTTGCTGCAACAACCATGGTGGAGACCCACCGGGCGTGTTCGCTCACCTCCTTCAGGATGCCCATGGTCACCATGTCGTGGAGGGTAGACTCGACTTTGTCCTTCATTGTGAAGGAGACCCGGTACGGTGGGCAGATAACGGGCTCGATGTCCAAATCAAGAGCAATCTTGTAGCTGCAGGGGAGCCTGCCCAGCTCATCATTAAAACGGTCTGGATACTCGTTCAGCGGGTCCAGGGGCGACTGCACCAGGTAAATGTCACAGTGGAAGTTGACCAGGCCGAGGTCCTGGCATGCCCGGATGCCCAGCAGGGCTTGTGTATTTGCTGTCTAGCAGAAAGAAAGAGAGGGGCCGAGAGGCCTTCAGTACCTTGCAGTGGAGAGTGGCCTTTCCCACTGGAATGAGCATGCCTCCCCCATAGGCATGCAAGACAGAGTGGTCAGTGGTAACAAGCTCATTATTTCTAATCTTCTTGAACAAGCTTGTTGACATAACGTTGGCAGCCGCCCCCGTGTCGACTTTAGTAGAGAAGGTCGTTCCGTTGACTGTGACTTGAACGGTAGGGTCCGTTCTCAGCGCAGGTGCATCCTTCAGAGAAAACACGCTGAGCTCACATTGGGAGGAGCTGGAGTCAGACAGAGGGAGTTCTTCATACTGGTGATGTGAACCAGACGTGGTATCAGCATGTACCAGGTAGTTAGAGAAGTTATGCTGTGACTGTGCAGGCTTCCCACAGGAACGGCATGCTGCAGAAAAGTGGTTCTGCTTGTGGCATAAATTGCAAGATTTACCCAGAGTGGGGTGCACATTAAAACGATGGGGAGCAAAGTTACAGTTCAGGTAATGCTGAGGGGTCGTGTTCCCAGGCGGGGGGTTTCCCCGTTGTCGGTGCTGTGTCATGGTCCGACAGCTGGTAACGCTAGCCGCACGAATGTCATGATCAGGAGGCGACACCGCCGAGGTGACAGCCTCTGCCAGGCGGGAGGCATGCAGCGCCTCGTTAAAAGTCAGATCGGGCTTGCGAAGAAGCTCAGCCCTCAGTTTCTCATCCCCGAGACCGTAAACTAAAATGTCCCGGGTGACAGTTTCAGTTGTCAGCGTGAGTGAGTCAAGTGCCGCAGCGCGGCGACAAAATTGCCGACTACCTCACCCGGGTTTTGGCGGCGACCGAACAGTTTAAACCACTCCAATATGCAGTTGGTAGGGATGTCACACAACGCAGTGAACTTGGCAAGCAGACATACCGTGTCCTGAGCACTCTCGTCGGGACCATAGACGAACGACTCCGATCGTTCCAGGGCTTTGGGACCGGCCAGGTTGAGCAGTAGAGAAGCCTTGACCGCAGGGGTTACTGCAGGGTACGCGATCGTAACGTAATGTTCAAAGTCGTGCCTGAAGACGCTCCTGCAGTGGCCGATGTCAGAATCAAAAACCAGAACATCAGGTTTGCAGCAGGCAGAAGACAGGCAGAAGAAGGGGAAAACTTGGACCAAAGAAACAAAAACCGGTAAACAGGAGGCTCAGATCAAGAATCTTCTGACACCATGTAAAGAATGGTCTTTTACACACAGTGTCTTTACTACTACTTTATTCACTAGTCAAATACATCGCAGCCCTAGCTGTACGTGGTCTGGCACGGATGCTAGAGAGGGACCCAGTGAGGCAGACGTGATAGCTACTTCCCCTGCTGCTTTTTCATTGCAGCTTTATGATGAGACCAGCGAGCCTAAATTTAATATATTTATATGTGAAATAAGTTACCTGGACTATGGAAGGTGAGGGCACGTAATGAAGGGGTTTACATTGGTGACATACAGAGGGATAGTAACAGGCACACGCTTATTGCCCGCGCTCCTTACAGTTTCTGAGGGGTTGCGGAATCAGAGGGGAGGCTCAGCTCGCCGCTGCCTCACCTCTCATCTCTCCCTGTATTTACAGCGGAGCAGCGCAAATTTGGCACTTTTGACTATAAAAAATGATTGGATTCATATAGAAATTACATTTATAACACTGATCAATGGAAAAATCTTTATATATATTTTATTTTACTATTATTGTTCTTTACTTTTCTTAACAGCTACTTTCATTGGGAGCATGACAGGTGAGGCTCTGCCTCCGCTGCCTCCCCTGACTGCATGTCCCTCATTGGAACATACAGTACATGATTCCCCGATCTTACATTGATGTTCCCATCTATCAACACTTACAGCATCCATCATGAATTCAGCATTCTGCTTGACACATTATTAGAAGCAAAGACAAGTGATCTCACAAGGATCAAACCTGATCTTCTGGTGCCGTGAGGCAGCCACTCAGCCTGCTGTGCCACATTGTTGTCATACAAGAAAAGGTTTGGGCATTTTAGTGAATCATTCTCTGAAGGTCGCGAGTAATATCATAAAGTGGTAGTTAAAACCAACAGGCAATATCATGTGAGACAATGTGTTAGGGAAGACAGTATAAGTTTGTACATAAAATACCTTGATTAGGCTACAGATGGAATACATAATCCATTTTGTTCTTCCCACAGTGAGGGATTTGGAGCTTATGGAGGACCAAAACATTAATTCTCAATTTAAAACATTTTACTAACCCAGATAAACTCAGCAGAGCTGCTTCACTTAACTTTAGAAAACCATAAAACTAGAGTGATTTGCCTGAGAATTATAAATAATGAAATAAGTAGAGTGTACCCATGTGAATCAATCATTTTGACTAAATAGATGAGGTAGAAAAGTAGAATAGGTGAGGTAGAAAGGTACAGGTTTTATCGGACGATAATTAGGCTAGATGTTAGAAGGTCGGAGATTGGAGGAAGACCACGTGAAGTCCTTCCCTTTATCATGTATCTGTACACTATGGATGGCTCGATTGTAATCATGTATTGGCTTGCTGCTGACTGGTTAGCACGCAACAAAGGCTTTTCACTGTTACCTGGTACACATGACAATAAACTAAGCTAAAATCAATATAAACTAAACTCCATCAATCTTCCACCATGAGATTTTGTGTTTTTTAACTGCCCAGTCACTGACCTTCAATTTTCCTTTATGAATGTTTCAGTTATTTCATCACTTTTCAAATGTTTCTATCCAAAGGCCAACTATTTGCTCAATTGCTTGATGAAGCTCTTGTGAAGCAGGTTAGAATATTTCATGCTGTGGAACATATTCTAAAAATAATTGCTGTTTAATTTCATTACAAACAGAAGAGTAAACAACTCTAGTAGATATTGGCTCCTGTAATCAATGCTGATCTACCAAATTCTTCAAACAATTGTTTGCTCATTTTTGATAGGGGCACTTATTAAATAGATGCCTGTAAAATAATCCAGGTGCAATGTGAATTCCTGAATTAGTTTTGATTATTTTATTTTAAGGCATTATTTAGATTATTTCCTATTGTAATGCTCAACATCTTACCTAGAACAGACAATTTGCCCCATACTTTTAGTTTAGTTTAGTTTAGGATACAGCGTGGAAACAAGCTCATCGGCCCACCGATCCACGCCCACCACCCATACACTAGTTCTATCCTGCACAATATGGTTAGTTTACAAAAACAATTAACCAACAAACCCACACGTCATCCGGAGAAGATCCATGCCGTCACAGGGAGAACATACAAATTCCACACAGACAGCACCCGTAGTCAGGGTTGAACCCGAGTCTCTGGCGCTGTAAGGCTGCAAATCTACCACTGTGCCACTGTAAATTATTCTAATAGAACAATTCCCATATACTCTCAGTGGATCTGCAAACTCCTGGTATTTGCATTAGAGCCGTCTGTTGTTAACATTGACAAAGATATTGGGTATTCTTTCATATCAACATCCTTGTGGGATGTTGGATGTTAATACAGGTAGGTCTGTACCTTAAAACCAGTGTAATAATTCTTACAACACCACAAGAAGTTGAAAAATTCCTGTTCCCAGCATCCGCTGCTGCTCTGCATAAAATGCCTTTGTAATTCCAGGTTGGTACAGTTGGATCCTGTGCAGATCACAACCTCAGTTATTTCACAGTAAAAATCTCAGATTTACTTTGTGAAATTACTAGAAGATCAAGTTCACAGATCCTTGCTTCCAGCTGAGATTTACTGGAGAGGAAATCAGCTTTGCCAGAAGATAAGAAGATCAAAGAGTAATTAACTTCAAATGTCCTTCATTAGCTGTAAAAGTGATTCATTAGCTGTAAAAGTTTGCATCCTAAGGTTGCAAAAAACGGTCCATAAATGCCAAGTCTTTAATCTTTGTTCATCTCTTCATCAGTTGGAGGAATTTTCATCATTATCCAAATTTGCCCTTGGCAAAATACGGACATTTGAAAAATTCATTTTACGAGAGAATACAATAATCTGGTCAAGTTTCCAAGCATGATTCCTCCTTTCCACTTCCTTCCATGACATTCTTTATTTCAGGCACTTACCCTGCAACCATTTAGTTTAGTTCAGTTTAGAACGTAGAAACAGGCCCTGTGGTCCACTGAGTCCGTGCCGGCCAACGATCCCCGCAAACGAACACTATCCTACACAGACAAAGGAAAATTTACAATTTTTTACCAAAGCCAATTAACCTACAAGCCTGATGTCTTTGGTGTGTGGGAGGCAACCAGAGCACCCGGGGAAAACTTACACTGTTTCGGGAAGAATGTACAAACTCCATACAGACAGCACACGGAGTAAAGGTTCAAACCCGGGTCTCTGGCGCTGTAAGACAGCAACTCTATCGCTGCACCACTGAGCCGCCCCTACACAATGAATGGCGGTTTGCATAAAATATATTTTCCAATAAGGATGTGCACTGCACCTATAAACAGTTGTCTTCAGTAACTGGACCTATTACTGCATTGCGTTGAAGACACAAGGAACTGCAAGTGTGTCTTACTGCATGGGGCTTCCCATTCTCAAAACTTACTGTAGCTGCTTCATGATCATCTGCCCCCCTGACATACAGTACAGGATCTTCTTCCTAGTATGGACCTCATTGAATTTAAAGCTTGCATGATACTTTCAGTGAATGTTAAGGGCTCCTTCCATCATTCCCATAGCACTGATGTCCTCCATGGTGGTCAAAGTAAGTGTTTCTGCTCAGATTGCCATGGGAAGAGTGCCTTAAATGAATGATGTCCTTCACGTAAAGCTACACAGCAATGCATCATGAAATGCATTAAAGTGAGTTTAATCGAATAGATCTTGTTTAAGTACTTTATTCTGGGTATAAATCACTGCCTTGCACTGCATTTTGCACTATTTCATATTTTTTTGCAAAGATCCATTTCATCTTAACATTCAACACAAGCAAAGGTTAGTGCACAAAAATAGGTGAATTTCTCAAAAATACAGCTTACATATAATAAAGTATTTTCCTGCATCAACTGGACATAAAATATCCCAGGGCACCATTACATCGAAGAGCAGAGAAGCTATTCTCAGTGTCCTGCTTAATGTTTAAACTTCGATCAATGTCACTAAGACAGATCACCCTGTCATTATCACATTCCTGTAAATGAGAGCCTTGTTGCTCTTGAACTGGCTATAATTGTTCCTCATTTTAAGACAACTACACCCCATCTGCCTATCAAACCTCCCTCCCCCTCGCCTATGCCAACCTATTAACTGCCACACTTTGTCCTGCCTCTCCTCTTTTCCAGCTTTCTTCTTACAATCACTTTGAAGAAGGGTCTCGACCCGAAATGTCATCTAACCATGTTCTCCAGGGATGCTGCCTGATCTTCTGAGTTCCTCCAGCACTTTGTGTCCTTTTGTGTATTAACTAACATCTGCAGTTCTTTGTTTCTACATTTCATAATATTCCATTTGATTGACTGCGAAGCATCTTGAAATATCTAAAAAAACACAGTGAAAGGCTGCATACGAAAATAAATATTTTTGATTTTACTGCGCAATGTTAAATGTTATGATTTCCAGATTCAGGAACAGCTTCTTCCCAACAACTTCCCAACATCACATTTTCTAAACGGAGAGAGAAACCAGAAATCGCAGGTGCAATGGGACTTGGGAGTGCCTGTGCAGGACTCCCAACAAGTTAATTTGTAAGTCGAATCGGTAGTAAGGAAGGCAAATTCAATGCTAGCATTTCTATCAAGAGGACTGGAATACAAAAACAGAGATGCAATGCAGAAGCTCTATAAGCCACCCCGGTCCGGCCGCATTTGGAGTATTGTGAGCACATTTGGCCCCCAGATCAGAGGAAGGATGTGCTGACTCTGGAGAGGTTCAAGATTCAAAAGGTTCAAGAGAGTTTATTGTCATGTGTCCCAGATAGGACAATGAAATTCTTGCTTTGCTTCAGCACAACACAATATAGTAGGCATAAATAAATACAGAACAGATTCAAGATCAAAACAAACTTTATTGTAATTTAAAAATACATCGATATATGCAATTCCAAACAAAATTCCGTTGCATTTGGCTCCCCGTGCAACACGATAATAAACATAAGGATCAAATGGATAAAAGGATAAAATGTATAAAAGGATAAATAGACAATGGTGGCAGCCCATTACATGGCATTCAGGAGTCTGATTGCTCATGGGAAGAAGCTGTTGCAGAACCTTGATGTTCTGCTCCTTGTGCTACGGTATCTTTTGCCCGAGGGCAGCAGAGTGAACAGTCCTGATGGAGATGTGTGGGGTCTTTTATAATACTGCTGGCCTTAGACACGTAACGTTTGGTCGCAATATCCCCGATTGAGGCGAGCGAAGTCCCGATGATTTTTTCCGCTGTCCTCACCACTCTCTGCACGGACTTCCAGTCAGAGGCTTTACAGTCCCCAAACCAGACAGAGACGCAGCTGGTCAAAATACTCTCTATGGTGCCCCTGTAGAAAGTGGTGAGGATGGGATAGGGGCGGTGAGCTCTTCTCATCCGGCGCAGAAAGTGCAACCGCTACTGTGCTCTCTTAACTGTTGATGTGATGCTATTTGACCAGGTCAGACTGTTAGTGATCTGCACCCCCAGGAAGTTAGTGCTACTGACCAACTCCACATCACTGTCATTGATGTGAAGTGGTGTGGGACTGTGCCGGTTTTTCCTGAAGTCGACGATGATCTCCTTTGTTTTTTTGACATTCAGGATCAGGTTGTTCGTATTTCACCAGTCCACCAGTTGTTTCACCTCCTCCCTGTAAAGCAGTTCATTGTCGTCCCAGATGAGGCCCACCACTGTTGTGTCATCTGCATATTTCATGATGTGGTTTGTACTAAACCTGGCACAACAGTCGTGGGTCATCATGGTAAACAGCAGTGGACTCAGGACACAGACCTGAAGGGAGCCAGTGCTCAGAGAGATGATGTTAGAGGTGTTGTTTCCAACCCTCACTGACTGGGGTCTGTCAGTGAGGAAGTCCAGTAGCCAGTTACACATGGGGGTGCTGAGGCCCAATGGATCCAGTTTGCTTATCAGCTGCTGAGGGATAATTGTGTTGAATGCTGAACCAAAATTCACGCACTGCATTCGCACATAAGATTCAAGATTCAAGAGAGTTTATTGTCATGTGTCGCTGATAGGACAATGAAATTCTTGTTTTGCTTCAGCACAACAGAACATAGTAGGCATTGACTACAAAACAGATCAGTGTGTTCATATACCATTATATAAATATATACACACATGAATAAATAAACTGATAAAGTGCAAAATACAGATAATGGGCTATTAATGTTCCGAGTTTTGTCCGAGCCAAGTTTAATAGTCTGATGACTGTGGGGAAGTAGCTATTCCTGAACTTGGTCGTTGCAGTCTTCAGGCTCGTGTACCTTCTACCTGAAGGTAGCAGGGAGATGACTGTGTGGCCAGGATGGTGTGGGTCCTTGATGATACTGCCAGCCTTTTTGAGGCAGCGACTGTGATAGATCCTCTCGGTGGAAGGGAGGTCAGAGCCGATGATGGACTGGGCAATGTTTATTGTCTTTTGTAGTCTTTTCCTCTCCAGGGCGCTCAAGTTGCCGAACCAAGCCACTATGCACCCGGTCAGCAAGCTCTCTACTGTGCACCTGTAGAAATTAGAGAGAGTCCTCCTTGACAAACCGACTCTCCGTAATCTTCTCAGGAAGTAGAGGCGCTGATGTGCTTTCTTAATAATTGTATCAATGTTCTCGGACCAGGAAAGATCTTCACAGATGTGCATGCCCAGGAATTTGAAGCTCTTGATCCTTTCAACCATTGACCCGCTGATATAAATGGGACTGTGGGTCCCCATCCTACTCCTTCCAAAGTCCACAATCATTTCCTTGGTTTTGCTGGTGTTGAGGGCCAGGTTATTGTGCTGGCACCATATGGACAGTTGCACGATCTCTCTTCTATACTCTGACTCATCCCCATCAGTGATACCTCCCACAACAGTGGTGTCATCAGTGAACTTGGTGATGGAGTTCACACTATGACCGGCTACGCGGTCATGAGTATAGAGTGAGTACAGCAAGGGGCTGAGCACGCAGCCTTGAGGTGCTCCCGTGCTGATTGTTATTGAGTCTGACACATTTCCACCAATATGAACAGACTGTGGTCTGTGAATGAGGAAGACGAGGATCCAATTGCAGAGGGATGCGCAGAGACCCAGTTCTGCGAGTTTGATAACCAACTTGGAGTGAATGATTATATTAAATGCCGAGCTGTAATCAATGAATAACAGCCTGACATGAGTTTTTGTTGTCCAAGTGGTCCAGAGCGGAGTGGAGGGCCAGCGAGATCACATTCACCCTTGATCTGTTGTGGGGGTAAGCAAACTGCAGTGGGTCCAGGTTTTTGACGAGGTAGGAGGTGTTTTGCGCCATGATCAACCTCTCAAAGCACTTCATCATCACAGGCGTTAGTGCCACAGGTTGATAGTCATTGAGACATGTCACCTTGCTCTTCTTGGGCACTGGTATAATTGATGCCCTTTTGAAGCAGGTGGGAACCTCAGACCTCAGAAGTGAGAGGTTGAAAATGTCCGTAAAAACTCCAGCCAGTTGGTCCGCACAGGTTTTTAGAACACGACCAGGTATACCATCAGGTCCAGGCATTTTTCGAGGGTTCATCCCTCTGAAGGATTTCCTGACGTTGGCCTCGTTGACTGAGACTAAAATACCATCACAGCGAATGGCGGCTCGGGAAGGCACATCGGTGTTCTCCTTATCAAAGCATGCGTAAAACGCATTGAGCTCATCAGGGAGTGATGTTTCACCAACATTCAAGCTGCCTCCTGATTTTGCCTTGTAGGAGGTGCTTGCATTCAGGCCCCCCCACAGCTGCCGAACATCTGTCTCATCCTCCAGTTTGGAGCAGAAGTCCCTTTTGGCCTTTTTGATGGCCTTACCAAGGTCGTATCTGGACTTCTTGTAGACCACTGTATGATCAGACATGAATGCCCGGTGTCTGGTCTTCAGAAGAGTGCAGATCTCAAAGTTCATCCAAGGTTTTTGTAGGGATGCAATCCTCCACTCATTTCTTAATGAAGTCTGTAACGACTGTGGCGTATTCGTTCAAGTCCGTTGCCGAAGCCTTGAACAATGTCCAGTCTACAGACTCCAAACAGTCCTGTAGTTGTTCCTCTGACCGCTGAGTCTGGGGAGCTGGGGGTGAGCCATATCTCTGTGAAACAGAACACAGAGCATTCCCTCAGCTCCCTTTGATAAAGCAGCCTTGCCCTTAAGTCCTCCACTTTGTTTTCAAGGGACTGTACATTGGCCAGTAGGATAGTAGGGAGAGGGGGCCGAAGTCCCCTGCTCTTCAGTCTGACCTGAAGTCCTGCCCGTCGGCCACGTTTCCGGACACAATGGAGGCTTCCCCTTTGTTTCCAGGTACTGTGCTTACTGTACCTGCTGTTTCTGCAAATCTACGCTGGAACGGGGATTCCTTCACAGGCAGCAACTCCAGCTCTTTAACGAACGGGGGTTCCCTCAAAGTCGGCAGCTCCAGCTTCATTGTTCCTGGAGGATCCAACTTGTCAGCTCTGGAGGTCATTCCGGGGTTTCCAGGTACAGTACCTGTGATCCTCAGTCAGGTCGGGAGTTTTGCAGCTAGCGTGGGAAAATTTAAGGTCCGGGGCTCCCGCCGCTGCGGGAGATCGCAAAATTGCGAGAGCCTTGAGGTGCTCAAGCAGCTTGTCCGAAACTGCACAGTTTTCTGCCGTTTTCCTGATCCCGGTGAGTTGATGGAAGTTGTATTTAAGCCTTTTAGGTTCTGGTGCTCCGCAAAAGTCGCCGCAGGCAGGTGCCATCTTGGGATCAATGTGTCCATATACCATTGAATATATCTATACACACATAAATAAGCGTATAAAGTGCAATAGGCTATTAAAGTTCAGATTTTTGTTTGAGTTGAGTTTCATAGACTGATGGCTGTGGGGAAGCAGCTGCTCCTGAACCTGGATGTTGGAGATTTCAGGCTCCCGTACCTTCTACCTGAAGGCAGCGGATAGATGAGTGTGTGGCCAGGATGGTGTGGGTCCTCGATGATGCTGCCAGCCTTTTTGAGGCAGCGACTGTGGTAGATCCCCTCGATGGTAGGGAGGTGAGAACCGATGACGGACTGGGCAGTGTTTACAACTTTAGCAGTCTTTTCCAGAGGAAACATAAAAACATAGAAACATAGAAAAATAGGTGCAGGAGTAGTCTATTCAGCCCTTCGAGCCAGCATCATCATTCAATATGATCATGGCTGATCATCTAAATCAGTACCCCGTCCCTGCTTTTTTCCCATATCCCTTGACTCCTTTCTAAATCTAACTCCCTCTTGAAAACATCCAGTGAATAGGCCTCCACTGCCATCTGTGGCAGAGAATTCCACAGATTCACAACTCTCTGTGTGGAATGAGCTTCCTGTAGAAGTGGTGGAGGCAGGATCGATTTTAAAAGTAAAGTGGATAGGTATATGGACGGGAAGGGAATGGAGGGGTATGGTCCGAGTGCAGGTAGATGGGACTAGGGGAAAATAAATGGTCCGCACGGACTGGAAGGGCTGAGAGGGCCTGTTTCCGTGCTGTAATTGTTATATGGTTATATGGTTATCTGACATGCATCTGCCCACTGACCCAACCTATCTAAATCATCTTGCAAACTCATTGCATCCTAATGGCAACTCACACTGCCACCCAGCTTTGTGTCATCCCCAAACCTGGAGATGTCACATCTAATTCCCTCATCTACATCGTTAATATATACTGTTTTGTAAATAACTAGGGTCCCAGCACTGAGCCTTACGACACATTCTGACCTGTTAATTCCCACTCTTTGCTTCCTGTCTGCCAACCAGTTCTCTATCCAGTCATTACCCTCCCCCAATACCATGTGCTGTAATTTTACACACTAATCTCTTGTGTGGGACCTTGTAAACGTTTTTTGAAAGTCCAGATACATCACGTACACCACATCTGCTGGCTCTCCCTTATCCATTTTATTTGTTGCATCCTCACAAATTTCCAGAAGATTAGTCAAGCATGATTTCCCCTTCATAAATCCATGTTGACTTTGACCGATCCTGTCATTGTTTTCCAAATGCACTGCTATAACAATCGACTCCATCATCTTCCCCACTACCGATGTATGGCTAACTGGTCTATAATTCCCCGTTTCCTCTCTCCCTCATTTCTTAAAAAGTAGGGTTACATTGGCTGCCCTCCAGTCCACTGGAACTGATCTAGAATCGAGAGAACATTTGAAAATGATAACCAATTCATCCACTAGGGCCACCTTCTTGAGTACTCCGGGATGCAGACCATCAGGCCCTAGGAATCTATCTGGCTTCTGTCCCAACAGTTTACCTAACACCACTTCCTGACTAATGTGTATTCCCTTCAGTTCCTTCCTCCCACTAGATCCTCCATCCCCTAGTATTTCTGGGAGTTTGTTTGTGTCTTCCTTAGTGAAGACAGAACCAAAGTGCTCCATTCATCTTCACTAATCTTTTCATTTTTACATATCTAAAGAAGCTTTTAGAGTCAGTTTTTATATTCCCCTTAAGCTTTCTTTCATTCTCTTTTTTCTCCTTAATTAACCCCTTTGTCCTCCTACGTTGAGTTCTGAATTTCTCCCAGTCCCCAGTTTGCTGCTTCCTCTGGCCAATTTATATGCCTTTTCCTTGGATCCTCGAATTATTCTAGGAATTAGTGTGTTAGCATATGATGAACGTTTGACAGCTCTGGGCCTCTACTCGCAGGAGTTTAGAAGGTTGAGGGGAAGCCTAATTGAAACTTACAGAATAATGAAAGGCACAGATTGAGTGGATATGAAAAGGATGTTTCCGCTGTTGGGAGAGTCTAGGACCAGAGGTCATAGCCTCAGAATTAAAGGGTGTTCTTTTCGAAAGGAGGTGAGGAGGAGCTTCTTTAGTCAGAGGGTAGTTAATCATTGGAACTCATTGCCACAGAGGGGTATGAAAGCCAAGTCAGTGGATATTTTTAAGGCAGAGATAGACAAGTTCTTGATTAGAATGGGTGTCAAGGGTTATAGGGAGAAGGCAGGAAAATGGGATTAAGATGTAGCGATCAGCCATGATTGAATGACGCAGTAGACTCGATGGACCGAATGACCTAATTCTACTCCTATAATTTATGAACTTGTGAACTTGTGAACAACCATCAGGCTCTTGAACATGACAAACTCCAACAAAACAATGAACTATGAATGGTCTTGATTGCACGTGGGACTTCTGGCCTTTCTATTACACTAATATTGTTTTTTAAATTTCTTTAACTTCTTTATTGCTTATTATGTTATTAATGAATATTGAGTTTACACACCAGTTGTGCTGCTGTAAGTAAGACTGTTATGGTTCTGTTTTTGGTACATATGACAATTAAACACTCTTGACTCTTGACTTTTGCAAACTCTCCATTATGTTCATATGTGTAAAGCTTACTTGGTTCTTTATTTGATGAGGCACTTGAGAAAATTGAATCATAGAGGAAAATAATATTTATGGTTTGCATTCACAGAGGTTTTCGAAATCCACGATTGCCACAACAATCCATTGGACGCCAAAAATATGTCAGAGAGAATTTTATTCTATGGATTAAGTTACTATATGATAAGCCAATGGGCAGAATATTAACTAACAATAATTGATCTACGAAATTTCAATCGTCAAGGGGTAATAGACAAGGATGTTCATTATCACCGTTGTTATTTGCTCTCGTAATTGAACCCCTAGCGGTAAGAATTAGAACTCATCCGAATATCCATAGATATAAAACAAAATATTCCAACAATAAAATATCATTATACGCTGACGATGTACATCACAAAACCTCATATTACCATACCAAATATTTTAAAATTAATAGAGGACTTCGGATCATTCTCAGGACATAGAATAAATTGGAATAAAAGTGAAATCATGTCAATAAAACCGAAAGACTCTACGCATCTTTTACAGTTTCCTTTCAAAATAGCTACGGAAAAATGTAAATACTTGGGCATTGAAATTACTAGAAGATATCAACATATGTTTGACAAAAATTATAACCCTCTACTTTAGAAACTATATAACTTGATTAAATTTTGGAAAATGATTCCGATGTCCTTAATAGGCCGAATAAATGCCATAAAAATGATTTTTCTACCACAAATTTTATACCTGTTCCAATCTATTCCAATATACTTACCCAAAAAGTTTTTTTAAAAACTGGACTTAGTTATCACAAATTTTATTTGGGATTATAAATCCCACAGAATACAATGAGCTCATCTGAATAAACCCAAAGTAGTAGGGGGATTAGCACTCCCCACCTTTATGTATTACTACTGGTCTGTAAATATCAGAAACATGATCCAATTGCTGGATAACTCTCCCCAGCAACCGGATTGGATGATTATGGAGAAAGAGGATTGCTCTCCTATTGGAGCAATCCTTCTCTCTCCAACATCAATTAATAATATAAATTACAACAATAATCCAATTATATACAGTACAATTAGAATTTGGAAACAAATAAAACACAATTTAAAATTAAGAAATTTATCTCTCTTATCTCCTATCGGTAAAAAACCCTCATTTAAACCTTCAACTATAGATAAAGCATTTATACAATGGGAAAGAGTTGGAATTAAAATCTTCGGAGATGTGTATGAATTGGGAAAACTATTATCATTTAAACAAATACAACTAAAATACAATTTGGGAAACAATCAGTATTTTAAATATTTCCAATTCTGTGACTATTTGAAAAAATCCGCACAAGACTATTACAACATGCCTCCAGACTTACTGGAAGAAGTAATGAATACAAAGGTAGAATCAGCAAACCTAATATCATATATATATATAATATTATTCTAAATGCAGAAATACCAACAACAGATGGTATCAGAAGAGTGGGAAAAAGAATTAAGTATAAAAATTCCCTAAGAAAGGTGGGAAGAATATTTATTAAATGTGCATAAATGTTCAATTAATGTATGACACATCTTAATACAATTTAAAATCTTACACAGATTATACTATTCAAAAACTTAACTAAGTAAACTTTTTCCCAACGTCTCACCTATATGTGATAAATGTCAATGTCAAGAAGCTAATACAGCGCACTCATTTGTCTTTTGTACAAAAATTCAAATATTTTGGACTGAAATTTTTTGAAATTTTCACAAAAATATTAAAAATAAAACTGACTCCAAAAGCAGACTGGATTATCTTCGGGATATCGGAAGATAGCCCTGAATTAAATGTGTTTCAAAAGACTCTATTTGAATATGGCTTAATAACTGGAAAAAAGCTAATCATAAAATTCTGGAAAAATACTCCTATACCAACACATAATATGTGGATTTCAACTATGTTCGAAACACTACACTTGGAAGATATGAGACTCCGACTAGCAGGAAAATCAGACTGTTTCTATATGACGTGGTCTGCATTTATAAATCTATTACAAGGATAAAGTGCAAGAAGACCTCAAAAAAGTAACTGGCTTTTCTTCTTTCTTTCTCTATCTTTCCCTTTTTCTTTTTATTTTCCTCTCCAGGGTCTATCTCTTAATCCCTGGTCTCAAACTCTTCAAGGGTTTCCTTTCCCTCTGTCACACTTTTGCACTTTCACATCTCTTTTTCACTTTTCTACTTTCTTTGCAGTTATTTCTCTCTCTCTTCTCTCTTTTCTAAAGCCGTAAAAAAATTAAGGGGTACAATGACTGTAATACAATATAAGGGATGTACACTGATGTAAATTACAGTACCTCTAATAAATAAAGATATTAAAAAAATATATATGTCAGCAAAAAAGAGTGATGAAATATTTATGTACATCAAAACTGTGAGTAACATTTGACGGCAGGATGAGTGCGTGTAGCTTGAAATTCTTTAAAATGAGAATGGATTAGAAGATTTCCCTGTTAATCACTGCTCTGAAACTTTACACCAAAATCTTTGCTAAATTTTATGTTCACTCACGTTTCACCAATCCCACAGTAAAAAGCAATTTATTTGTTCAATTTAATGAATAACAACTTTAATCAATTAATCAAGGTTTTGCTCATTGTAGTCTTCTGAACATACAGAAAAAGCCAAATCCTATCAGTGTAGTTTTTAAATCTTGGATCAGTCTGTAATTGGTCTAACATTATTAAATAAACAAATCCCTCAATAAAATGTATAAATTAATAAATGTTACCAATTCTATAAATAATTGAATGGGCTCACCACTTATGTTTTGAAAATGCCCAATGATATTTTTTAGATTTCCAAGTAGGAAAAGACCCCTTTACAATGATTGCTCCACTATGTTGATGTCAATGATCCATTTACAGCCCTAACTAATGACTTTGTTTTATCTGCACACTTGTGTAGGGGACTTCATTTAAATGTGTTCATTCAATGAGTGGTGTTTGCCCAAAATCAATGATGGACATTCTCACTGAACCTAGAGTAAGAGTCAAGAGTGTTTTATTGTTATATGTCCCAGATAGAACAATGAAATTCTTACTTGCTGCAGCACAACAGAATATGTATACATAGTACATAAACGAGATTTTAAAAAGTTCAGTGTATACATATACAAATACACGCATACTCAAAAAACAAACAATTATAGTGCAATAATAATAATAGTCTGTTGTAGTGCAGAGCTTATTTGTTATTGTGTTTAATAACCTGATGGCTGAAGGGAAGAAGTTGTTCCTGAACCTGGACGTTACAGTTTTCAGGCTCCTGTACCTACTTCCCGATGGCAGTGGTGAAATGAGTGTGTGGCCAGGTGTGGGTCTCTGATGATGTTAGCTGCCTTTTTGAGGCAGCGAGTACGATAAATCCCTTCGATGGTTGGGAGGTCAGAGTCGGTGATGGACTGGGCAGTGGTCACAACTTTTTGCATTCTTTTCTGGACATTACTGGACGTTCAAGTTGCTGAACCAGGCCATGATGCAACCAGTCAATGTGCTCTCCACTGCACACATGTAGAAGTTCAAGAGAATCCTCTTTAACACAGCGAATGTCCGTAATCTTCTTAGGAAGTAGAAGCGCAAAGTAAGTAGTGTGTTTCCATTCCCAGTTTAAGGTATGATACATCGTACATGTATCAGAAAAAACATAGGTATCAAGGGCAGGAGTAATCCTTTACTATAAATTGTCCCAAATGTCGGTGGATGGTAGGAAAATCTGCAAGGAGAGAGAATATGTTTAGAGATACAGCATGGAAAGCGGCCCTTTGGCCCATCGATTCCATGTTGGCGAGCGATCACTTATTTACACTGGTTCTATGTTATCCTACTTCTCATCCACACTAGGGGCAATTTTATAGAGGCCTGTTAACCTACAAACCAACACGTATTTGGGATGTGGGGGGAAAGCGGAGCACCCGGAGGAAACCCACACAGTCACAGGGGGAACGTGCAAACACTACACAGACAGCAACCAAGGTCCGGTTGAACCTTGGTCTGTAGCGTTCTGAGGCAGCGGCTCTACCAGCTGCACCGCTGTGCCACCCAATTATGTTCTAGGGAAAAAGGGATTGATGAAATTGACCAAATCAGTCCATTCAGCAGATATAAAAAGTCAAAAACATTCTTCTATGTTACAGGTTTATAGAACTTTGGTTCGGCTGCATTTGGAGTATTATGTGCAGTTCCGGTTGCCCCATTACAGGAATAATGTGGAGGCTTTGACAAGAGTGCAGAGGATGTTTATCAGAATTTAACTAGGATTGGAGGGTATTTTCGAGAGGTTGGACAAATTTTGAATGTTTTAATGGAGCGTTGCAGGTTGAGGGAAGACATTATAGAAGTATATAAAATTAGGAGAGCCATTGATAGGTGAGAACCTTTTTCCCCATGGTGGAAATGTCAAAGTCTAGAGGGTTTAGCTTTAAGGTGAACAGAGGAAAATTTAAAGGAGATGTGTGGGGCAAGTTTTTAAGCAGAGAGTGGTGGGGGCATTACCGAGGATGGTGTGGAAACACATTACCGAGGATGGTGTGGAAACAGGTACACAAGAGGCTTTCAGATATGCACACAGTAGTGCAGGGAATGGGGAGATATGATCATGTGCAGGCGGATAAGATTAGTTTATTTTGGCATCAAATTCAGCACAGACATTGTGGGTGAAAGGGCCTGTTCCTTTGCTGTACTGTTCTACGTTCTATTTCCATTATGGAAGAATAGTAGGCCCCATTTGGTCATGACTGACCATGGGTGATGCATCCAAGTTTGCAGGTGATGTGTGGTCAGATTCAAACCTGGGTGATGTCATATGGAGGACAGGCTGTTGCCCATGCAGCACGTCTCCCCTTTACACTTCGCTGATCGATCCAAAGGAACAGCAGGGCCATTACAGTTTGGCACCAGCGCCGTCGCAGGAGCTGCCAGAGCAAGGTTGTAGACTACGATGAACTGCCTTAGGGTCTCCGAATTTTCTTGAGGTTTACTCCAGGAGCCTTTTCCATGACTGGATATGGCCACAAGGCGGTGGAGGTTTTAAATCAGAGTTTTCCTCTCCTAGATGGACTGCCTTCCCAGGATGACTCGGACCCATCTGCCCGAGACTCGTGGGGGCGGGAGCGTCTACCTTCCCGTGCAAGTCTATAGCACCTGCCCACTGCCCAGAAGAATAACCTGGAAGAATGGAAGAATAACCTGGCATAAATTACATGACTAGACTGACTACCATAACATAACAATTAAATGGTTCAAAGAGATTAGAGGAAGAATGTTTTCACCCAGATGGTTGGAATCTGGAATGAACTTCTTAAGTGGGTGGTGAAGGCATTTAGGAGTTGGTGGTGAAGGCATTTGTGTCATTTAAGAATTATCTAGATGTGCATTTGAATCATAAGCACACAGAGGTGCTGGTAAATGTAAATGGGTACTTGATGGACAGCATGAACACCAGGGCCGAATGGCCTATTTCAATGCTCATTGACTCTAAGAATTATTAACATTGAAAATTGTTATATCACAAAGTAAGCATTTTTGTTGCGCATTCCACCACATTTTTTAAATGTTTTAATTTTTTTAATTAAATAAGGTGCAGGAGTAGGCCATTCGGCCCTTCGGCCCTTCGAGCCTGCACCACCATTCAATATGATCATGGCTGGTCATCCAACTCAGTATCCCGTACCTGCCTTCTCTCCATACCCTCTGATCCTCTTAGCCACAAGGGCCACATCAACTCCCTCTTAAATATAGCCAATGAACTGGCCTCGACTACCCTCTGTGGCAGAGAGTTCCAGAGACCCACCACTCTGTGTGTGAAAAAAGTCCTTCTCATCTTGGTCCTAAAGGATTTCCCCCTTATCCTTAAGCTGTGACCCCTTGTCCTGGACCTCCCCAACATCGGGAACAATCTTCCTCAATATAGCCTGTCCAACCCCTTAAGAATTTTGTAAGTTTCTATAAGATCCCCTCTCAATCTTCTAAATTCTAGAGAGTATAAACTGAGTCTATCCAGTCTTTCTTCATAAGACAGTCCTGACATCCCAGGAATCAGTCTGGTGAACCTTCTCTGCACTCCCTCTATGGCAATAATGTCCTTCCTCACATTTGGAGACCAGAACTGTACGCAATACTCCAGGTGTGGTCTCACCAAGACCCTATACAACTGAAGTAGAACCTCCCTGCTCCTATACTCAAATCCTTTTGTTATGAAAGCTAACATACCATTCGCTTTCTTCACTGCCTGCTGCACCTGCATGCCTACTTTCAATGACTGGTGTACCATGACACCCAGCTTGCGTTACATCTCCCCTTTTCCTAATCGGCCACCATTTGGATAATAGTCTGCTTTCCTATTTTTGCCACCAAAGTGGATAATTTATCCACTTATTTATCCACATTATACTGCATCTGCCAAACATTTACCCACTCAACCCAGCCTATCCAAGTCACCTTGCAGTCTCCTAGCATCCTCCTCACAGCTAACACTGCCACCCAGCTAAGTGTCATCCACAAACTTGGAGATATTGCCTTCAATTCCCTCATCCAGATCATTAATGTATATTGTAAATAGCTGGGGTCCCAGCACTGAGCCTTGCGGTACCCCACTAGTCACTGCCTGCCATTGTGAAAAGGACCCGTTTACTCCTACTGTTTGCTTCCTGTTTGCCAGCCAGTTCTCTATCCGCATAAATACTGAACCCCCAATGCCGTATGCTTTAAGTTTGTATACTAATCTCTTATGTGGGACCTTGTCGAAAGCCTTCTGGAAGTCCAGATGCACCACATCCACTGGTTCTCCCCTATCCACGCTACTAGTTACATATTCGAAAAATTCCACAAGATTGGTCAGACATGATTTACCTTTCGTAAATCCATGCTGACTTTGTCCAATGATTTCACCACTTTCCAAATGTGCTGCTATCCCAACTTTACTAACTAACTCTAGCAGTTTCCCCACTACCGATGTTAGACTCACTGGTCTGTAATTCACCGTTTTCTCTCTCCCTCCCTTCTTAAAAAGAGGGGTTGCATTTGCTACCCGCCAATCCTCAGGAACTACTCCAGAATCTAAAGAGTTTTGAAAAATTATCACTAATGCATCCACTATTTCCAGAGCTACTTCCTTAAGTACTCTGGGATGCAGCCTCTCTGGCCCTGGGGATTTATCGGCCTTTAATCCATTCAATTTACCCAACACCACTTCCCGACTAACCTGGATTTCACTCAATTCCTCCATGTTCCACATGTGAGTACATAAAGCACAGAACATAGAACAGTACAGCACAGGGCCAGGCCCTTCGGCCCACAATGTCTGTGCCGCACACGATGACAAGATAATCTAATCTCTTCTGGCTGTACATGATCTATGTCTCTCCATTCTCTGCATTTTCATATGCCTAACTAAGAGCCTCTTGATCACCATTAGCTGATTTAACTGATGTAAATTACTGGAATATATATATACAGAGCAATCAGAGTCTAAGCTTGTATAAAATCATGAGAGGAATAGATCAGGTAGATGCACAGAGTCTCTTGCCCAGAGTAGGTGAATCGAGGACCAGAGGACATAGTCAAGTCAAGTCAAGTCAAGTCAAGAGAGTTGTTGTCATGTGTCCCAGATAGGACAATGAAATTCTTGCTTTGCTTCAGCACAACAGAATATTGTGGGCATGAATACAGAACATATCAGTGTGTCCATATACCATCTTACCATTAAGTAGATAAAGTGCAAATAAACAGATAATGGTCTATTAATGTTCAGAGATTTGTTTCAGTTGAGTTTAATAGCCTGATGGCTGTGGGAAAGTAGCTATTTCTGAACCTGGACGTTGCAGTCTTCAGGCTCCTGTACCTTCTACCTGAAGGTAGCGGGGAGATGAGTGTGTGGCCAGGATAGTGTGGGTCCTTGATGATGCTGCCAGCTTTTTTGAGGCAGCAACTACGGTAGATCCCCTCAATGGTAGGGAGGTCAGAGCCGATGATGGACTGGGCAGTGTTTACTACTTTTTGTAGTCTTTTCCGCTCCTGGGCGCTCAATTTGCCAAACCAAGCCACGATGCAACCGGTCAGGGGAAAAGATTTAATAGGAATCTGAGGGCTAACATTTTCACACAAAGGGTGGTGGGTGTATGGAACAAGCTACCAGAGGAGGTAGTTGAAGCTGGGAGTATCCTAACATTTAGGAAACAGTTAGACAGGTACATGGATAGGACAGATTTGGAGGGATATGGACCAAGTGCGGGCAGGTGGAACTAGTGTAGCTGGGACATGTTGGCCGGTGTGGGCAATATGGACCAAAGAGCCTGTTTCCACACTGTATCACTTATGACTCTTGATAACATTAAACTGGACATATCACAAGCAGAGATTTAATGATGGAATGAAGGATTAGAAAGTTAGTGTTGTGTGCAGGAACTTCTGCCTATTTTGCAAATAAATGAAGGATTGTCAGAAATTTGCAAGTTCAAAGCAAGCTCAATGCGATGTACCACTTAACAGAAAGCTTAATGTCAGAAACTAGACCTCTTGCTTATGTGGATTGCATCTGTTTCCTGATTGATTTAAACCTGAACATAACCTGGCATTAACCATACATTTTCATGTCAAGCTTTTTTTGACAAGTGGCACAAGTCAGCATAAAATTACCATCACAGAGAAAATTCTCCCCACGGAATAAATTGCAGCTCAAAGCATACAAAATTAGAGTACAGCAGCTTGAACACTGCTGCATCTACATTGTATTTTGTCTGCATAGTTCACATCCCACTCAAAGTGAAACATACAATGGATGTTGCAATCCTACAAAATCAGCAGAAACTGGTAAAAATGCAGAGTAGGCCTGCCAAAAATAAACAATTCTGTATGCAATCTTCTTAAAAATCAGGTTTTAATAAAGGACAGAAATCCTTTGTTTATACTGAACCGTGAAATTCCAGCATTTTTAGATTTATTTTGAACTATTTCTATTGTAAGCTTGGTTATCACTTTGGGAAAGGATTTGCTCCCATTTGGATGAGAATTGGGTAATTAGGGGCCATCAGTATGCCTTTTTACGTGGCGGGGCATGTTTGAGGTTTTTCCAAAGAGGTGACGAAGATGATTAATTTGATAAAGTTCCACACAGAATGTTGTGGTGGAAGAGCATTATTCAGGCTGAATGTCTGTGACCAGTAGAGATCTGCAGGTATCTGTGCTGGTACCTCGGTTGTTTGTTTATATATAAACATAAATGACTTGGACATATGTGTGTATGGGTTGGATAGTATGTTTCTAGATGACACCAGGATTGCTGGAGATGCAGACTGTAAGGAAGGTTGTCAAAGTGCAGCGAGAAATAGATCCTCAAGAGACATGGGCTGCAAAATGGCGGATGGAATTTAATCCCAGCAAGTGTGAGGTGCTGCACTTTGGGAGGTCGAATGTAACGGAAAGAATAAAGTTATTGGCAATACTCTTAGCGGCATTAATGTACAGAGGGATCTTGGGGTCCAAGTCCATAGGTCCCGGAGAGTGATACGGAGAGACACAAATACATAGAGTAGTAAAGGAGGTGTATGACATGCTTCCCTTCATTGGTCAGTGGCATTGATTATAACTCATGATGCAGCTTTAAAGCACTTTGGTTGGGCCACATTTAGAGGATTGCATGCAGTTCCGGTCGCCCCATTATCGGATGGATGTGGAGACTTTGGGGTGGGTCCAGAAGAGATTTACCAGAATTCTGTCTTAATTAGATATTAGCTATAAGGAGAGGTTGGACAAACTTAGATTGTTTTCCCTGAAACATCAATGGTTGGAATTTATGTAACAAAGAGATACAATTCTTTATTCAAATCTAATTTTCCGCCTTTACTGAACAAATTACATAAGAATATTTTGTATTGGAAAACATTACCGATTTCAATGTTGGGTAGAATTAATGCGATAAAAATGATTTATTGTACCTCTTTCAATTAATCCCAATATATCTCCCAAAAACATTTTTTTAAAAGGTTGACTCGATAGTCACCAATTTTACCTGGGACTCTAAGAACCACAGAATAAATAAGAAACACTTATGTAAATCAAAAATAAGTGGAGGCTTAGCATTAACGAATTTTATGTTTTATTTCTGGGCAGTTAATAATAAAAATATGAATTTTTGGTTGGAAGAATTGGACAAACAACCAGATTGGTTAAAAATGGAAAAGGACCCTTTTTAAATTGGGTCAATTTTATTTTGCTATTACTAAATTAAGCAAAAAAACCTATAAAGAAAGCCTATAATAGACAGTGGAATACGCATTTGGAAACAAATAAAGAAAACATTAAAATTGGATTATTTACCACTATCTCTTCGTATTGTAAATAATGCTGCATTTAAACCCTCATTGATGGATAAGGGTTATTTACAATGGAAAAATTATGGAATTACAAAGATGGGTGATCTCTATAGGAAAAGTTCATTTCTCCCATTTCAGGAATTACAACAAATTTATGGGCTTCAATCAAAGGATTACTTTAGATATCTACAAATTTGAGACTATGCTAAGTCAAATACACATGACTATAGCATTCGAAAGATAGAAATTTTTGATGAATGTTTGAATAAACATCCGAACACAGAAAAATTGATATTTTATATTTATAATATTCTATTAGATAACGATGCACCCAAGACGGATTTATATAAGCAATCATGGGAAAACGAATTAGGTCAAACAATAAGGCCAGAAATTTGGATGAAAGCTTACAACATATACATCACTGTTTGTTAAATGCTAGACATTCTTTAATACAATTTAAAGTATTACATAGATTGCATTATTTAAAAACCAAATTGAATAGAATTTTCCCATGCGTTTTCCCTAATTGTGATAAATGTCTACATAACGCACACAGTCGTAAGCTGTATAAAAATTAATAATTTTTGGATGGAAATTTTTAAGATAATTTCATAAGTCGTCAATACCAAATTGGTCCCGGATTCAAAATTAATAATATTAGGAATAATATAACAAAATAAATTCATTACATCGAATCAAAGAACCTTTATTGATTATAGTTTAATAATTGGGAAAAAATTAATATTAAAATTTTGGAAAGGTCCTATAACCCCCACAATTAAAATGTGGCCTACGGAAATGTCGGAGACCCTATAGTTGGAAAGATTAAGATTTGTCTTAATGGACAAACAAGAACTATTTAAAATGATATGGTCCCCATTTATTGAATATTTGAAGGGGCAAACTGGTTCGGCACGAGAACCCGACTGAAACCTGAATCAAAGAATAAATGAAGAATTACATTTCATAAAACGCGGATATATCTCCAACGATGCATAATCTATTGAACACTCCATTTTTTCTCAATTTTTCCTCCTCTTTTTTGTTTTCTCTCTCTCTATTAATTTCTATCTTTATAAAAATTGGAAAAAATATATAGAAGTACAATTACTATGCAATTGTTAATATAAATAATATTGATAATGTATGTCTACAACGAACAAAATGCTTTTTATTATGTCTACAACGAACAAATTGTTTTTTATTATGTAGTTACGTAGTTAATTAAAAAAAATTAACAAAAAACAAAGGTTGGGGGAGACCTGATAAATATAAGTATAAGTATAAAAATGATGTATAGATAGGGTACACAATCAGGAACTTTTTCCTCAGGGTGAAAACATCAAAGACTAAAGCTTTAAATTAAAAGGGGCAAACCTTTTTACAGAGAGGGTGGTGAGTGCTCGGAACACGCTGCCAGGAAAGGTGGTGGAGGTAGAAATGATCGTGACATTTAAGTAACTTTTGGATTGGCACATGAATATGCAGGGAGGGATATGGGTCATGTGCAGGTAGATAAACTCAGTTAATCTTGGCATCCAGCTCGGTACAGTCATAGTGGGCCGAAGGGCGTGTCCATTTGCTGTACTGTTCTATGTTGTATATTAGAGTCAACGTGTCATACAGCATGGAAACAGGTCCATAGGCCCAACTTGCCCACACCAACCGACATGTCCCATGCTCCATTTTCAAGAGAGAATTAGATTTGGCCCCTATGGCTAAGGGAATTAAGGGATATGGGATAAAAGCCAGAACGGCGTACTGATTTTGGATGATTAGACATGACCATATTGAATGGCGCTGCTTGCTCGAAGGGCCTAATGGCCTAATCTTGCACCTGTTTTCTATGTTTCTATGTTTCCCATCTTCCTTAGTCCCACCTGCCTGTGTTTGGTCCAGGTCCTTCTAAACCTATCCTATCCATGTACCTGTCCAATTGTTTCTTAAACTTTGCGATAGTACCTGCCACAACACCTTTGGCACCTCATTCCTTATACCCACCACCTTTGTTTAAAAAAGTGACCCCTCCTGTTCCTATTAAATATTTCACCCCTCAACTTAAATCTAGTACATGCAGTAGGTTTAAGGTGAGAGGGGAAAGATTTAATAGAAACCTGAGGGGTAACTTTTTTACACAAATGTTCTATCTCTAATTTTGCTCATCTTTTTAGGCAAAATACATTAGGAATGTGTACTCAGTTATTCCCTGGCAGTAGATGCCTTTCAGACCATTATGGTTTGTGAGTTGTGGCAGGCTCCCACTTTCATGTCAACCCTGCATTGCTTTTTATAACTGAATGCAGCATAATAATTATCTAAAATATAAACTGTTTGGAAATGGTGATTATTTTTCAAATAATTTCACATTACAACCCTATTAAATCGACAAAAAGTCAGCTCAGCATAAATGTTCAACTAGTGCTAGTGCCAAGAGCATATCTTCCTCTAAACACAGAACACTGACATAATAGGGCTGGTCTGTCAGAATAGCACTCCCATATCTTGGGATTGAGTTATCACCTGTGAAAAAGATCAAATAACAGTTAATTCAGCACCCAATATGGTTATATATGTATATATATATCACACCAATGTGATTACATATTGAAAAACATGTTTTTTTTTGCATTGGACAATAAAGGCTTTGTAATGGATGGGTCAGAATCAAACTTTTGCAAACGACAACAAATTTGTGATATTCAACAATTTGCAGACTATAACCAGATTTTAGTCATTAAGTGGTTAAATATATTCAGATTAGTTTTGTTTATTATTGTCACGTGTACTGAGCTGCAGGGTAAAACGTTTTGTTGCATAAAGACTATACATTATTGCAATCAAGCCGTCCACAATGTGCAGATACAGGATAAAGGGTAACAGATTAAATAAACATTTGAAAGAGTGCAGTGATTATAATGTTGATAGCTGATCCACTGATGCAACCAGCCTGGCTTCAGTGCCATCATGCCTACCTTCAGCGCCATCATCTTTGTTTATTTAATACCTCCAATCATATTTAGAAGGAATGTTTGGAAGCAACGAGATGAGAAGGAAGGAAAGACAAGGAACTGCAGATGCTGGAATCTTGTGGAGAAAGCGCAACAGGCAGCATCTCTGGAGGACAAGAATAGCCGATGTTTTCTGTCGGGACACGTCTTCACAAGTTTGTGTTGGAGCTTAGTATAATTGCGGACGGCGTGGTGACAGAGCGGTAGAGTTGCTGCCTTAGAGCACTTTCAGCTCCAGAGACCTGGGTTCGATGTCGACTATGAGTGCTCTCACTACGGAGTTTGTACATTCTCCCTGTGACTGCGTGGATTTTCTCCGAGATCTTTGGTTTCCTCCCACCCATTAAAGATGTACAGGTACTGTAGGTTAATTGGTTTGGTATAAATGTAAATTGTCCTTAGTGTGTTAGTGTGCAGGGATTGCTGGTCAGTGTGGATTTGGTGGGATGAAGGGCCTATTTCCATGCTGTATCTCTAAACTAAACTTAACTAAACTAATTCTAGTGGAAATGTTACACTCATACTTGTGATCTAGGAATGAAAACAATGCTTTATTTTATTAATATGCACGTGCATTATATAATGCTGACATCAAGGTGGCACTTTTATTGGCGACAAATTTATTTTGTTATTTTTAATGTTATCATAGTTATATCATGGAAAACAATAAAGTACTGAAGTGTTTCATACATTAGTGAAAATTAAGATTTTTTACACGTTAAAAAGTACATGTGAAGGCTTTTAAAAAGTTTTTAAAATGCCCACATTCAACTCTACATTGCACCATGAGACCTTGGAGAGGATTTTCTTGTGGTAACGGTTGTATTTTAGAATTTCAGCAGGGAAAGCATTTGTTTTATGTGGTCATGTTGATTTTCAGTTGTCACATGGTTTTAGACTTTTGACTTTTGAGATGCAGTGTGGAAACAGGACCTTCGGCCCACCAAGTCCATGCCAACCCCATACACTAGCATTATCTTACACACAAGGAACAATTTACAATTTACAGAAGCCAATTAACGTACAAACCTGTAGGTCTTTGGAGAGTTGGAGGAGCACCCGGAGAAAACCAACGCGGACAAAAAGATAAAATGCACAAATTCCATAAGACAGTTCTTGTAGTCAGGATCAATCCTGAGTTTCTGCCGCTGTAAAACAACAACTCTACAGTTGCGCCACTGAGCCACCCCAAATTCTTCCATCCGGTAAAGAGAAATCTGTTTCCTGCAACAGTGTGGAATCCATCCATTTAATCCATTTAGAATTATGCGCAGGTAGATAGGAGGTGGTCTGGACATCATGTTCGGCAAAGACATTGTGGGCTGAAGGGTCTGTTTCCACACTGTATCTCTAAACAAAACTAAACTAAATTAAAATCCAGTTGACCTAATGACCAGATGACCTTTACAACATATCCCCATGACAATCTGACCTTACCCAATCAGAGATATACCTCTTATCCTATCTGTTGGTTCCCCCACTTTCTTTGCAACTTAAAACACATTTATTTTCCCTCCTTCCCAGCTTTGATGAAAGGTCTTTGACTTTGTTCTCCTTTTCATAGATGCTGCTTGATTAGCCTGAGTTATTATTTGTTGTGACTATCTAGGCCCCAAATACTAATCCCTGCAGAAGCTCACCTGCAAGCCCAGAAAGAAAAGTATTGCTTCTCACTTGTTTCTCGGCCGTCTATCGTTTATCAATACATGTCGGTAAATTACCCCCAATCCCATATGTGTAAAAGGCTGGATAAAAATGTCAAATCCACTGCTTCTTCTTCTTCTCATATCCGTTATTCAATCCATCTGACCCTTCCACGATGAGTACATTGGTTCACTTGCTGAATGGCGATGACAGGATAGGCAGTAAGATTTTGGATTTCACTGCCAAAGATGTCTCAGTGGCTGAGTATATTCAAACTGGAGATAAATAGTCCATCACAGGCTCATCAGTTCCTTCCATCCTGTCCATCTTCAAGGTACATGCATGAGGAAGGCTGGAAGCATTGGCAAGGAATACCAGGTTTTCTTACACTGAACTCTACCTCATTTGGTTTTGCTCATTTTTGTACTTTGTTTTTTATTTTTATATTTCTGCAGAATGCACCACAATCTTTGCATCATTCTGCAGTTTTGCATTTGCCATTGTATTTATTGTTTGTATCTTTCATTGCCATCTCTATGTTTATGCTGTTCATGTCATCCTGGCCACTCCCTTTTCTCTCTTCTACCTCTGGGAGAAGATATTGGAACATGAAAGCCCTGATGTGCAGACAAGAACAACTTTGTTCCCACTGGTATCTTACTCCCGAATCAGTCGTCTCTCTCAGTTCCCCTTCATGGAGGTGCTGCCACATATTCTTACTCTTATCTCTACCTCATTTAGTTATTCCATTATTGCAGTTCAGTATGTTTTTGCATTTCCTCAGATTGAACCACGACCTTTGCATCGTTCTGCTGTTTTGCATTTAACATTGTATTTCCTGTTGTAAATATTATTACCACGTATACTGTTTATGCCAGTCATGTGAACAGATAATTTCATTGCACATAAGTGTATATGAATATATGCTAAAGGGCCTGTCCCACTTTCACAACCTAATTCACGACCTCTGCCGAGTTTGCACTTGACTCATACTTGCAGCATGGTCGTCACGAGGTCAAAGGAGGCCGTAGGAGGTCATAGGTAGGTCGTAGGTAGGTCGTACTAATCAAGAATCCGTCAATTTCCACCTTTGAAATATCCATTGACTTGGCCTCCACTGCAGTTTGTGGCGATGAATTCCACAGATTTACCACCCTCTGACTAAAGAAATTCCTCCTGATTTCCTCTCTAAAAGATCAACAGGGCAGGTGCTGGGAACTGAATGGCCTAGTGGTGCATCTGTTTCTTTGGAATTCTAAATGTTTCTCTTTCTCTTTAGAGTATTGGGGTAGCGAAAGGAAAATGAAAATGAAAATGGAAAGGAATACAGGACCAAATGCAGACAAATAGGACTCATGGTCAGCATGGCAAGTTGGGCCAAAGGGCCTTACTTTATGATGTAGAGCTCTATGAGTCTTTGACACTCTATGACTCTTTCCTCAATGATCGCCCACCGAATCTACAAGGATTCTTCTTCTTCATAGAGTCATAGTCATATAGCATGGAAGCAGGCCCTTTGGCTCAACTTGCCCTTGCCGACCGAGATGCCCCATCTAAACTCTTTCCACCAGCCCGCATTTGGCCCATGTCCATCTAAGTTTTTCTCATCAATGCACCTGTCCAGATGTCTTTTAAATGTTATTATAGTACCAATTGTACCATGGAAGGTGAGCTTTTGAAACCATACTCAAAGATATTTTAACTGCCCTACTAAGAGTACAAAGGGCTGAATGGTTTGCTACTGCTACCAATGTAACCTTGAGAATAAATTTGATACTAAAATCTCTGAAGTTCAGCGGTTATAAATACGTTTTAAGCATAATTAAGGAAAATCCTGAGTTGCTTTTTGGTACAGACATGCATGTTAAATTATTCATTTGGAATTTTAGCAGTACAGACTCATGTTTACCTTTTGGATTTGTAGTAAAATAAAACAAATGTTTCCTGCTTTGGTTCTGTGGGACAACCACTACAAGCACAGCTCTGCTGGTTGAAAATGCCTCTATTAAGATTTATTACTGTAACACCTTTTTTTGCAGCAGAGGTGACAATAGCTACAGGAAAAGTAAAAAACATCATTAAATTTTAAAAATGATGTATCTCTGCACACCAGCTTTGTGGTTCATGGTGGAAACAAAAAATGATGCTGCTGACAGCACTCATTAAAATATTTTAATACGTTTTAAAAGTGTCACGGAGAACAGAATGAACTGCCTGTAGCCATGAAATATCAGTCTAGCGCTCAAACCATCGATTTTGGAAAGATTCCGCATAACACATGGCCTGACAAACATAATCGATAATCTAAGAATAATGCTTTTACTCTTTAAACAGTAAGACAAATAGAAACTGCAAAAGTGTGCCTTGCAGCTTACTGCTCCTCAACGCCTCAACAGATGGATCAGCATATCTTTCATTCATTGTTCTATATCTCCCTACATCATCGTCTCTATCTCTCGTTTCCCTTTCCCGTGACTTTCAGTCAGAAGAAGGGTCTCGACCCGAAACGTCACCCATTCCTTCTCTCCAGAGATGCTGCCTGTCCCGCGGACTTACTCCAGCTTTTTATGTTTACTCACATTAGTTCAGTTTAGTTTACTTTATTATTTATCATCAAGTGTACTGAGGTACAGTGAAAAGCTTTTGTTGCGCGCTAACCAGTCAGCAGAAAGACAATACATGATTACGATCGACCCATTCACAGTGTACAGATACATGATAAAGGGAAAAACGTGAAATGAATACAAGACCCACATAATGTCCATTCTTGTATGTGCATTCATTCCAAGGTTTACTTTATACTGGAAGCAGAGAACTACAGATGCTGGTTTATACCAAAGATAGACACAAAGTGCTGGAGCAACTCAGCAGGTCAGGCTGTCTCTGTGAAGAAAAAGGATGGGTGACATTTCAGGTCTGGACCCTTCCTCTGACTGGTCAGATGTGTCTGTGTGCATCGGAGGAAGGGTCCCTACCCAAAACGTTATCCATTATTTTTCTTCAGAGATGCTGATTGAAACACTGAGTCACTCCAGCATGTTGTGTTTCTCTTCACTTACGTACTATTTTCAACTCCAGGAAGCCGGTTATTGGTACTGATCTATTGTTGCCACGTGTACCGAGAAACAATGACAATCTTTGCGCGTTGACCAGTCAAATCGCACCATACACGAGTATAGTTAAATCATACACTAGTGCAACAGGTTATGCAAAGAAAAGAATACTCTCAGAGTGTAGAAATAGTGTTAGAACAGTATAATATTACAGAGAAAGTGTAGATACATTCTGGATCTCTATGATTGTGCCTGACTCTTTGAAGACAAATATGAAACATTACTTCAGCTTTCCAACTTTTGAACTTACTTCGTCTGCTTCACATAATTCTTTTCTTAACAATCCTTGTTTTATTTTGCCGATATTTCCTTTGTAAACAAGCACAGAAAGGATGGCTTAACTTTTTCAATCACTCTAGTTTCTCGCATTACTTGACTTAAAAAATATTGTGAGTCACACAACTGATCGAATAAATTTCATTTGCCAGATTCAAAATTGCAAATGCACAAAAATGCAAAACATAATACAAGCAGGCCTGAGATTTCATCAAAAATGGCTCAGGCTTAAGCCTTTGAGGTTTTTGGATATACAACGGTATCTACAATAATTTTATCTTTTTTTCCATTTATTCCCTTCTTATTTTATTTAATTTCCTTAAATATTATACTTTTTTAAATATTCTGCAGGTAACAGAATATATTGGAGAGTTGATTGAACCAATCGCAGTTTAAATGTATAGAAATCAAGCACTAAAGCTGTTAATGTTTAATTTCCATTGGATGTACATTACTGAATTAAAGAAACATTTTGATGATCTAACTGCCAATTCTTTTGACTGTTGTTGCACAGAAGCCCTTATCTTTAGTTGATAACTCATATGCTGGTTAATCCAGTCAATAGAAAAGGATTTCAGAAGGAGAAAATGAAGTGTGTATTTTCCCAATTCATCTTTAAATGCAGTTAAATGTTGAACTGATATTTCAAAGAGTACCTGACATTCCTTTAAAAACAGCTCAGCTCTTGTCATCAGCCGAATTAATGGGCAACATGTCATTTGATTATTCTGCACGGTGTTTGAGGTTGGCGTCTATGTGTGAAATTGGCCATGTTCAATTGCTTTTTTTCATAAGGCATTGTTTTAAAAGCTCCTTCACTTGCTTCTTAAGGGCTTGTCCCACTGTACGAGGTAATTCAAGAGTTCTCCCGAGTTCTACCCTGATTCGAGCTCGTGTAATGTACGTAGCGGGTAAGTAGGAGCTCATGGATGTCACGTAGCAGCTCGTACAAGTAACGGTAGGTACTCGGGAAATTCGGTAAACTCGTGACGTTTTTTCTACACTGTGAAAAATGTCCACGAGTGAAAAAATACTTGTGATGAAAAAAATTGTTACTTTTTACTCGTACGAGCCGCTACGTACCCCCTACGTACATTACACAAGCACGAAGCAGGGAGAACTCGGGAGAACTCTTGAATTACCTCGTACAGAGGGACAGGCCCTTAAAGCACATTTAAAGTATCCTCTTTACAAAACACTGTAAAATTCTTTCCCTTCTCCAACCAATCTCAGAGGTAAAGGTTACTTGCTTCCATTCAGTGGATTCTGAGATAGGCAATTAGGCCAATGTGAAAGCCACAGATACTGGCTCCAGTAGGGCAGAAGATGGATGAAGGGATGGTTAGGCTTCTATACAGTCCCGATGTATCAACTTGAAGTTCTCAACGCTGATCTAATGCTCCCTATCTATTTGGAGTGGCCAGAGATATTCAAGAGGCTTTTGAAGCATTTCAAGGACGCTTTGAAAACACCCTTGAATGTTTTCTGTGGTAAATGAAAGTTAAAATGAGAAAATTCAGGATGCTGGATATCTGAAGTAACAACATAAAATGCTGGTAAATCTGATATTTAAAAAGCAGGTCAGGTAGCATACGTGGAAAGAGAAACAGTCAATATTTCAGGTCTAAGCTTGTTTGTCAAAACTGGGAAAGAGGGTTATTTTAAAATAAGTGAGTTATTTTTTCTTCTAATCTTACCAACCTGGAATAAGTTCTCATCTGCTTTCCAGCAGGATTTCTGCCAGTCCCTTCTCATTAATTCTCAATACTTTACATACCTGTAGATGATATGTGTGTACACCTTTAACAGTAGTGACGTAGCCCTTGCTAACCACTCCTCCAGCCCGTGCGTCGGTCCCTCTCGTTCCCGTTGGGGGAGGATGTGATGGCGAGGTTCGGACCCGGTCTGGTCGCCTTGTCAGGCCGCCAGACCGTTATGGCGATTACGTGTGATTCAATGTTCCTGCATTACTGTTGCTTACTCTCCCTTAGCGTATGAGACGTGGTCGCCTGTCACTGTTCCTTGTTTTGTTTTTTGTAGAGGAAGGATGTAGATGATATGTGTGTACACCTTTAACAGTAGTGACGTAGCCCTTGCTAACCACTCCCCCATAATCGAGTATAACTGTGATCTTCCCACCCCTAGCTCTCTCTCTAGTGTTCGTGACAGACCACGTACAGCTAGGGCAGTGATGTGTGTGTTTAATTAATAAAGTAGTAGTAAAGATTTCTCTGTGTACGTGCATGTTCTTTACAATACCAATCCCCATCCTCTCTCCTTTTAAAAATTAACATATTCCTCCCTTCCCTCCAAACAGTTGAGGAGGTTATTTACTTGTAGGTGATCTTGTTATTCTGTGTCCAAACATTATTTTTCAGTCAACACTGCTAAGCCAAGGTGGAGTCAGTAAACAGCAGAAGCATTAACTCCAAGTAATTATTTCTCCATTCCATTCTGATTAGAATCACAGCCTTTGTGATTCTAATCAGAAGATGATAATTAACACAAGCATCAACAATGAACATGAGGGCCATAAATTAAATTGAGGTAAAACCTTTGTGCTTTTCTGCCATGAAGTATTAATTCAAATAAAAATGCAATTGTGAATAATTCAGTGTTATCTATTTAAAAAAAAAACTATACTCGTATCAAATAATCTTAAGGTAAGGTCTGAAGAAAATGACTGAAGGGTATCGACGCAAAACGTTGCCCATTCCATCTCTCCGGATATGCTGCCTGTCCCGCTGAGTTACTCCAGCATTTTGTGTCTACCTTCAATTTAAACCAGCATCTGTAGTTCCTTCCTATACAAGAAAATGTCTGTACAAATTAGCAATCTTTAAAAATCTGGGAATGAACACAAAAATCAAAGGAAATATACATATCCAAAAATAGTAAGATTAAATGAGAACTTACCAGTTTGAAGTTTGATCTTTTTTATGAGGAGTTACGATGAGCGATTACGTGAAGAACCCCACCAGTCCGCATGCGCGTCAATCTTCAAAGCAGCGGCGTGAAGTCACAGATAACAGTAACTGAAGTAACATAGTAAGATTATAAACAAGACCTTCCAGTTGACCTTTAATATTTTGAGGGCCGGGAGCGGTGGGCACGTAATCGCTCATCGTAACTCCTCAAAAAATAAAGATCAAATTTCAAACTGGTAAGTTCTCATTTAATCTTACTATTTCACTTCGGAGTCACGTGAGTGATTCCGTGAAGATTTCAAATGTCTGTGATTTCACGCCGATCCAAATTCAGGCGTATCACACTGCATCAGTTGACTCGGGAGGAGTGAATTATGAGCAATACATTGAAACATGGTACTGATTAACATGTTGATGCTTTAATTCACAAATAAACAAAAGAAAACACAATAGCGACTCTCTCCCAGGGAGAAGCTATGAAACAGAACTTAAAACAGAATGGGCGAACACCCCGGGTTCAATAAGTGGTTTATTTTAAAACCTCCGAAAAGTCAATTCATTTGACATCCTGCGGCCGCGAGGATATGGTCTAGTGGGACGTCCATTGCCCTCGTTGCTAACGTTGATGCCGCCCAGGTGGAGTGAAATTTCAAATTGTCAGTATGAATTCCTGCACAACCCAGCACTTGTTTCAGCCATCTTGAAATGGTCTGAACAGACACTTTCATATGTGGCTTTTTGTGGCTAATAAACAATGCTACTTTGGAGCCTCTGAGGCTCTTGGTGACCTCGATATAATGCCTCAATTGCGCCTCTACATACAGCCGTAAATCCGTGGGACATGCTGACAGTACAAGCTTGAATCCTGACACCCCTGGTCTGCTTTGTTTAATTAGGTCATAGATGTAAAATATAACGTCATTCCCTGATGACACCGTCCTGTCCAGACGCAGTTTGTGCAAAGTCTGAACCCTTTGCACTGATACTAGCGCAATGAGCATAACCAACTTCAGGGTAATCTTTGGCAATGACAAGGATGTGGCTGTACCCCACTGAAGAAGCAGCGTCAGTACCATGCTCACACACCAGATTTCAGAGTACCTAGGCCTGGGGGGATTGGAATTAAAAACACCCTTCATAAATCTGGATATTAAAGGATGAGATTCTACAGACTGAAGTTCCGACCCCCGGCATAGGTACGATGACAGGGCACTCCTGGCACTATTGATGGCACTATAGCTCAACCCTTCATCAAAATGCAACTTGGACAGAAATTCGAGCACATCTGGGATGGAAGCTGTGTGGTATGTAATGTTCCCACGTAAACAAAACTCCTCCCATTTCCTGACATGAGAGATTTACTGCTTTATCGTACTATCCCTCCAGGACGATGTGATGACATACACGGTACGGTTGGATAGTCCCAGACCCAGGTATGGCCTTCTTAGAATCTGCAAATTAACAAATTAACATGATCATACAACGGGTGTTGATCTCCAGTCACAGGGTGCACCAATAGATCATGTTGTTTTGGGACCACCATAATAGGCTGTGCAATAATGTCCGAAATGAGAGGAAACCATGGCTGTGTCGGCCAGTCGGGTACCACCAAAACTCCTGAAGTGGAGTCCTGCTTGATCTTGGTCAAGCACTGACTGATGAGGCAGAATGGGGGAAATGCATATCAAAACATTCTGCCGCAGTGTAGTGAGAATGCATCTACCGCTACTGTCCCTGGATCTGGTTCCCATGAAACATACTTCGGTACCTGGTGATTGAGCCTGTATACAAACAAATCGATATCTGGCATCCCATACCGAACAACAATTTCATTAAATACATTGTGATTCAACATCCACTCTGTGTTGTCATTGACTTTACGTGGCCTGGTGTCTGCCACCATATTGAATCTGCCTGGCAAGTAGACAGCTGAAATCCAAATGTTCTTTTTAATGCAACAGTGCCAAATAAGGTTAACCAATCCATCACAAGATTTCGACTTGATTCCACCCATGTGATTAACATACACCACTGCTGTGGTGTTGTCAATCTGAAGCTGAACATGTAAGTGATGCTTAGTGATATAGTAAGCATTGAGCCCGTAAAATGCTCCTAAAAGCTCTAAATAATTAATTCCATGGGATTGGAGAATAAATGCTTCATGCATATTCCATCTGCCTCCACAGCTGGAAATGGTATCAGTAGCACTCCAACCTAGGGCACTAACATCAGTCTGCAAAACAACTGAAGGTGCTTCCATCAGAATTTTGCTAGAACAATTTGAAATGTTTCTTATCCACCACTGTACTTCAGCAATGGCTTCAAATGGTAATTGCATAGGTTGGTTGAAATGACTTGCATATATTCTGAGTGCCTGTACCTTTGCCCTCTGTAAATGTTGATAATTCAAAGGTCCATACTGCACAGCTGGATAGGCAGCTACCAATTTGCCAATCAAGCTGGCCACCTGTTTAATTGAAGGTGATTGCTCCACCAAGAGCTTGATACAGCCTTCAATTAAATCTAATCTCTTGCCCTTGGGCAGAGTCACGGAACATGTGAGTTGAATTAACTGTGAATCCAAAATAGTAAATTACTTTAACCAGCACCAATTTTGATTTAGCTGGATGGATAATAAACCCTGGTTTTAGCAGCTTTGTAAATAATCTAGGGGCTGAGGTTAACCCATTAGGCAGTGCTTTACATTGCCATAATTGCCCCATCCAGCTAAATTTCAAATATCTCCGATACTCTTTATGAACAGGCACTGAGTAATATGCATCCTGAAGATCTATACATGCCACATAACACCCTCTGGAAACCAATTGCTTGGCAGCAGCAAATTATTCAATTTTAAAATTATTATTCTGCACAAACGGATTAAGTCAGGTCCAAAATAATCTGACTCCCACCATCTTTCTTTGGTCTATGAAAAATATTAGATACGAATTGGTGAGTTTGATAAAGTGTCTTCTCAATTACACCTTTAAAATATAATTTTGCAATTTCAGCTTGAACCTCCAAATTCTCTTTTTATGAAAAAATGAGTGCCCGCTCATGGGTGGGTGGACACAAATTGGGAATAAATTCAATTCAAAACCCTTGTATACTCTGTAGTATAAACAAGTTTGATGTTATTTCATACCATTATTTCAGAAACCAGTGCAATCTCCCCCCAACTGGTAGGTAATTCTCACTCAATATGTTTCGACAAGAACCAGACCCACCTACCTCCATGGATACTGGTGGAGTTCTTTGTGCCCTGGTTCTGGAGGGAAAAGGCATGTTTGCCCGTACTCCTGCTGGAGTGCGCCAGCTGCGCACATTGAATTGCCGGCTTGGTCCTTGACCAGACCTGGTTTCAGCAAACCGCTTGTAGGTGTACTGCCTCCGAAGGGTTTTGCTGGTCACTGGCACCTTGATGAGCCCGACGGTTTTTGCCTAGACGTCTAGCTCCTTCACCCGCTTTGTCTTCCCCAAACAGCATATTTGATGGCTGGATGTTACTAGGCTTACACAGGGCAGCGAACCTCGGGTTAATGGTAGGGCGGATAGAGCTCTTCCTAAGGCAGTTTATCTCAAAGTGCACATTGCACATGAGAGCCAGGGCATCCTGCTGAATGTCAGTCATGTGCCCACTATCCACCGACCTACGGAAAGCCGTAATGCCCGATGCGAGCAGCTTCAGCACCTTTTGCAGTTTTATCTCCTGCGCCCCGATGCCTACTCCCATATGGCCCCAGATGGTATGGTTTATGGCCCTTACTTTAAACAGGATACAATTCGTCGGGGTTTCATACTTCATGGCCGTTGTATCCATGTCCAGCTCCTGAAGCTGGTGCGTGGCCAAGTATTTTATACTGGCAGCCAGCTCTTCCCACAGCAGCTCTCCGGAGTCTATTGGGATGGCAAACCTAGCCGCCAGGAATGGGACCTCTGGCTTGTGCCCTTTGTCCCGTGGGGCAGCCTCCAATGCTAAGCCCACAGATTCGGCATCAGAATCGTACTGACCCGTTATGCTCTCCTCCTGCAAGAGGGAGACACTAGGCAGCCCTGTAGGTGCTGCTGGCATGGGTTCTTTGAGAGGCCAGCACTCTTGATGGAGCATCCTCTGCAATAGGAGCTCCATCCTGGATATCCATGCTATGGTATCCATTCCCGAGGGAGAACTCGCCCGACCGGACTCGTCCGAGTCTATCGGCCGTACAGACTTTCTGGTGGCCTTATGCCCCTCTGGCGCAGCCACGGTGCCCTCAGGCACCAAGTCTGGAGTCGCTGGTCTTGTTATTAGCGATTCAGTAGATGAGTTAGGCGGCCGTCCGCTACCCGCACTCCCACGGTCTTTAGTTACTTTTGCAACAGCTCACCTTGCTCTCAACGATTTATCCATGCTTGGACTTGTCCTCCTCTAACAAGATTTAACAAGCGCAGAAATGACCTCCAACAAGTTTGACACTTACCTGAGTCTTTTTAAACTTACTGCTGGAGAAGCGCTGCTCCTCCCAGCAGGTCGCTGCATCATGCGTCAGACGTAATAACGCGCATGCAGACTGGCGGAATTCTTCACGGAATCACTCACATGACTCCGAAGTAAAATAGCATTTATCATTTTCGAGTCATGGAGTCATTGAGTGATGCTGCATGGAAACAGGCACTTTGGCCCCACTTGCCCACACCAGCCAACGTGTTGCAGCAGCGCTAGTCCCACCTGCCTGCCTTTGGTCCTTACCCCTCCAAACCTGTCCTATCCATGCAGTTTATTGGGGATCAATAAGAATCAATTATGAATATATTTGTTTGGCTAAACCTTTTTGTGACAATTAATTTTAGTTCAGGAACATTCTGCCTGTAAATATTGGGTTAGGGTTAAATGCAAATCATTTATTTCTCGCAGCTGCACAGTTTACACATACTTTACTGCCGCGCTGACTTCAGCCCTTGAATTCTTGCCAATTCATTGCTGATTGGCCCAGTATAGCTTGCTATCTGATGTAATTTCTATTATAAATAGAAGAAGGCTCTGAAGAATTTAAGTCAAATCTATTGCCTAACATTCTTAAGGGAAACTGAAGTGTGGCAGGTTAAATAGATATTTGTTTCAAGAGCTTCCCACTGCAAAATTATTTTGCACAAAAGGCCTAGGCATCATGTGCAGCACCTTGCATATACATGTCAGCGGCACGGTGGCGTAGCGGTAGAGCTACTGCCTTACAGAGCCAGAGACCCGGGTTTGATCCCGACTATGGGTGCTTGTCTGCGCTGAGTTTGTACATTCTCTCCGTGACCTGCATGGGTTTTCTCAGAGATCTTTAGTTTTCTCCCACACTCCAAAGAGGTACAGGTTTATAGGTAAATTGGCTTGGTAAAATGTTTAAAAAATTGTCCCTGGAGTCCTTGTAGGGTAGTGTTAATGTGCGATGATCGCTGGTCAGCGCGGATTCGCTGGCCAACGGCCTGTTTCCGCACTGTATGGCTAAACTAATCTAAACAGCCTGAAGCCTATTCTCAGCCAAACAAAGGTGAGTTATAGATGGCGAGTAATGGATGGGTTACAGAAAAGAGAGCTCCATGCTGGTGGGGAGGATAGTGTGTGGAGCTAAAATCAATGCAGGGGATGGATCGGATCAGGAGAGGAAATCTTGATCAGTTGCTGCAGTGGTGGGAGGATTTTGGTTGCATTCAGCCATTGTGGGGAGTGATGATCAAGGCCTCGATCTCCAGTTGGAATTGTTGGTGCCGCAATTAAATCACAGGGGTTTGGATATTGGGGCTGGTGAGGACTGTATTGAGGTCCCAGTGAGAGCCAGCATGAGATGTAGCTTTTAACATTGTGAACCATGCAATAAATCCACAATTTCCATTAGTTATCAGATTTTCTAAGATATAGTGCATAGAAATGATTTGGTATGTTATTTCAAGGCCATGATTCCTATACTAGTCCTCGCCTTTATTGCCTGTCCCAAATTGTCCCCAGGGGTTATGTTGTGTGTGAACTTCTGTGTTTGTGCTTTAAAAAAAAAAGTTTATTTATTTATTATTTACTTTTATGTTACTGACTGTAAGGAAAATCCATTTTGTTGTCTCTAAAATGAGACAATGACAATAAATTGAATACAATACAATATAATACAACTGTGTGACCAGCTAGACCATCCTTGAGGGTAGCTAAGCATCATCTACCTTCGAAGCCTGGGGTCACACGTAGCCCAGTCCAGTTATGGATGTTGCAGTTCTTCCTTGAAGGACATTAGCAAGCCAGACACATTTTTAAGAAAACCCAGTCAGTTCATTCTTCAGTACTGAGATAGCTTCTTATTTCAAGATTTACTTCTCTCAATGTATTTAATTCCACAGCTGTACTTCCCCAGACCAGTTTTAAATTCATGCTTTCCAGACCAGTCTAGATCTTAAAAGTCTAGTCTGGTAATTTAGTTAGTTAAACACAAAAAGCTGGAGTAACTCAGTGGGACAGGCAGCATCTCTGGAGAGAAAGAATGGGTGATGTTTCTGGTCGAGACCCTTCTTCAAACGTCACCCATTCCTTCCCTCCAGAGATGCTGCCTGGCCCGTTGAGTTATCAGCTTTTTGTGTCTATCTTCAGTTTAAACCAGCATCTGAAGTTCCTTCCCACACAATTTTGTTAGTTTAGTTTCTTGTCACATGTACTGAGGTACAGTGAAAAGCTTTTGTTGCGTGCTAAGCAGTGAGCAGAAAGACAAAGCATTATTACCATTGGGCCATTTACAGTGTATAAGGGAGTAGGGTTTAGTGCAAGATAAACATAGAAACATAGAAACATAGAAATTAGGTGCAGGAGTAGGCCATTCGGCCCTTCGAGCCTGCACCGCCATTCAATATGATCATGGCTGATCATCCAACTCAGTATCCCGTACCTGCCTTCTCTCCATACCCTCTGATCCCCTTAGCCACAAGGGCCACATCTAACTCCCTCTTAAATATAGCCAATGAACTGGCCTCAACTACCTTCTGTGGCAGAGAGTTCCAGAGACACACCACTCTCTGTGTGAAAAAATTCCTTCTCATCTCGGTCCTAAAGGATTTCCCCCTTATCCTTAAGCTGTGACCCCTTGTCCTGGACCTCCCCAACATCGGGAACAATCTTCCTGCATCTAGCCTGTCCAACCCCTTAAGAATCTTGTAAGTTTCTATAAGATCCCCTCTCAATCTCCTAAATTCTAGAGAGTATAAACCGAGTCTATGCAGTCTTTGTTCATAAGACAGTCCTGACATCCCAGGAATCAGTCTGGTGAACCTTCGCTGCACTCCCTCTATGGCAATAATGTCCTTCCTCAGATTTGGAGACCAGAACTGTACGCAATACTCCAGGTGTGGCCTCACCAAGACCCTATACAACTGAAGTAGAACCTCCCTGCTCCTATACTCAAATCCTTTTGCTATGAAAGCTAACATACCATTGGCTTTCTTCACTGCCTGCTGTACCTGCATGCCTACTTTCAATGACTGGTGTACCATGACACCCAGGTCGCGCTGCATCTCCCCTTTTCCTAATCGGCCACCATTTAGATAGTAGTCGGTTTTCCTATTTTTGCCACCAAAGTGGATAACCTCACATTTATCCACATTATACTGCATCTGCCAAACATTTGCCCACTCACCCAGCCTATCCAAGTCACATTGCATTCTCCTAGCATCCTCCTCACAGCTAACACTGCCCCCCAGCTTAGTGTCATCCGCAAACTTGGAGATATTGCCTTCAATTCCCTCATCCAGATCATTTATGTATATTGTAAATAGCTGGGGTCCCAGCACTGAGCCTTGCGGTACCCCACTAGTCACTACCTGCCATTGTGAAAACGACCCGTTAACTCCTACTCTTTGCTTCCTGTTTGCCAGCCAGTTCTCTATCCACATCAATACTGAACCCCCAATGCCATATGCTTTAAGTTTATATACTAATCGCTTATGTGGGACCTTGTCGAAAGCCTTCTGGAAGTCCAGATACAGCACATCCACTGGTTCTCCCCCATCCACGCTACTAGTTACATCCTCGAAAAATTCCACAAGATTCGTCAGACATGATTTACCTTTCGTAAATCCATGCTGACTTTGTCCAATGATTTCACCACTTTCCAAATGTGCTGCTATCCCATCTTTAATAACTGACTCTAGCAGTTTCCCCACTACCGATGTTAGACTAACTGGTCTGTAATTCCCCGTTTTCTCTCTCCCCCCCTTCTTAAAAAGAGGGGTTACGTTTGCTACCCGCCAATCCTCAGGAACTACTCCAGAATCTAAAGAGTTTTGAAAGATTATCACTAATGCATCCACTATTTCCGGAGCTACTTCCTTAAGTACTCTGGGATGCAGCCTATCTGGCCCTGGGGATTTATCGGCCTTTAATCCATTTAATTTACCCAACACCACTTCCCGACTAACCTGGATTTCACTCAAGTACTCCTTTGACCTTCGGTCCCCTGCTATTTCCGGCAGATTATTTATGTCTTCCTTAGTGAAGACGGAACCAAAGTAGTTATTCAATTGGTCCGCCATATCCTTGTTCCCCATGATCAACTCACCTGTTTCTGACTGCAAAGGACCTACATTTGTTTTAACTAATCTCTTTCTCTTCACATATCTATAAAAACTTTTGCAGTCAGTTTTTATGTTCCCTGCCAGTTTTCTTTCATAATCTATTTTTCCTTTCCTAATCAAGCCCTTTGTCCTTCTCTGCTGGTCTCTGAATTTCTCCCAGTCCTCTGGTATGCGGCTTTTTCTGGCTACTTTGTACGCATCATCCTTTGCTTTGATACTATCCCTGATTTCCCTTGTTATCCACGGATGCACTACCTTCCCTGATCTATTCTTTTGCCAAATTGGGATGAACAATTTTTGTAGTTCATCCATGCAGTCTTTAAATGTCTTCCATTGCGTATCCACCGTCAACCCTTTTAGAATTGATTGCCAGTCAATCTTGGCCAATTCACGTCTCATACCCTCAAAGTTACCTTTCCTTAAGTTCAGAACCATTGTTTCTGAATTAACAATGTCACTCTCCATCCTAATGAAGAACTCGACCATATTATGGTCACTCTTGCCCAAGGGGGCACGCACAATAAGACTGCTAACTAACCCTTCCTCATTACTCAATACCCAGTCTAAAATAGCCTGCTCTCTCGTTGGTTCCTCTACATGTTGATTTAGGTAACTATCCCTCATACTTTCCAAAAAATCCTCTTCCTCAGCGCCCCTGCCAATTTGATTCACCCAATCTATATGTAGATTGAAGTCACCCATTATAACTGTTTTGCCTTTGTTGCACGCATTTCTAATTTCCTGTTTGATACCATCCCCAACTTCACTACTACTGTTAGGTGGCCTGTACACAACTCCCACTAGCGTTTTCTGCCCCTTAGTGTTTCGCAGCTCTACCCATACCGATTCCACATGCTCCAAGCTAATGTCCTTACTTTCCATTGCGTTAATCTCCTCTCTAACCAGCAACGCTACCCCACCTCCTTTTCCTTTCTCTCTATCCCTCCTGAATATTGAATATCCCTGGATGTTCAGCTCCCAGCCTTGGTCACCCTGGAGCCATGTCTCCGTGATCCCAACTATATCATACTCATTAATAGCTATCTGCACGTTCAACTCATCCACCTTATTACGAATACTCCTTGCATTGAGACATAAACGGCTGGTCAAAGATGGTCCAAGGGTCACCAATGAGATAGATATTAGTTCAGGAATAATTTAGCACCTGTGCCTCCATATTCTTATGAAGCAGCAATGCAGACACAACAAGTAAACAACATTTGAGTTGTTGCTGACTGCGAGAGCATTTCCAGCAGTCCCATTCCCCGACGTTGACTCTGTAACTAATTCTCCTCCATATTGGAGTCAGCACCCAGCATTTTGCATGACATCCACCAACAATAGAGACAGTTTGCAATAGTCAATTGGCCTTTTAGCTCATCTTTGAGATGAGGGATGAAACCAGACATGGCAATCGCAAAGTGCACACGTACACCAACAAAGTCAGGAGCCAACCCAGGTCTCCAGAGCCTTATCCCAGACTTATTCAGTATATGTGATGATGGAAGTAGAATTGTAGATAGCATTGATTGGATACAATAAAACATTGTAACTAACAGACAGCAAAGATTTGTTGCGCTTCCTGCAACATGTCAAAGACAGAGATTAATTATTAGTCATGATCCCTATACCCATTACAACTTACCCTTTATGACCATAACCATGTCAAGAGCACAACCAATGATTTGACTCGCACAGCACATACTGCATGTTATCATAATCCTTCTGTTTAAAAGATTGTGCTTCACATTACTCTTCTTACTGATCTGAACAAACGTGCAGGTGTAGAACACGTAGTCATTATATAAATATCAGCTCCATTTTGAGAGCAAATGCTCCAGGGGATTGCAACAGCTAATCCAAAAAAGTATAATATAGTATTTAAATCAATTTTCAATATTTGAATACCAAGTAACATGTGCAGCTGGTGACAACAATACCGCATGAATTTTACCCTGTTCAAATCTGGAAGGAATGAGAGAAATTGTGCTAGATCCCCATAGGTAGTAATTAACACCTAGACATGCTTTATTGCTGAATTTAATAAAAACGGATCACTTAGTTGCAGTTCCAGTAAAGTTTATTTTATGGCGACTCACATTTGATTTGGTCAAACCTTGGTCAAACAAATGCTGTGACATTTTCAAATCAGTGTGCTCAAATCCACAATTTCTGATTTGCAATGGGAACTGTAGGCAAGCTGCAAATGTCCGCCTTTAAACTTGGCATACGAGAGTGGTATCAAGAAAAAAACAAAAATAACACCTCATTATCAAGCAACAGCTGAGCATCAGAAAATCGAGTGTGAAATTTACAGTGACTGACTGCAGTTCTACGGATGGTGTTGTGTTGTGAAGGTCTGGAGAAAATTAAACCTGTTGTGGGTGTTCCAAGTGCCATTTCTCCCCACAGGTCTGTAGATTTTTGAGCCACTTTTAATTGCGAGACATCTGGCCTATTTTCTCACTCCTCACTGTGGAAATGTAATTTAAATTAACAGGTGTCAAGTATTTGTCTGTTGGTTGTGTCACTTTTTTTTGACACTTTGTAAAATATAGGTACCTCTTCGCATTTTTCACGTTGACACGAGTACAAAATAATTTTACCATACAGCCATACTAAAAAAAAGGCAACAAAACACACAACTACATAAAAGTCAACATAAACATCCACACAGGGGATTGCACATTCCTCACTGTGATAAAGTCCATCTTCTTCCTCTTTTATTCTCCCGCAGTCGGGGCAGTTGAACGATCCGCAGTTGGGATCCGCAGTTGGTGGCAATCAAAGCTTCCGCAGCCGGCGATCGAAGCTCCTGCAATTAACCTACAAACCTGTACATCTTTGGAGTGTGGGAGGAAACCGAAAATCTTGGAGAAAACCCACACAGGTCACGGGGAGAATGTACAAACTCCGTACAGACTGCACCCATAGTCGGACTTGAACCAGGATCTCCGGTGCTGTAAGCGCTGTAAGGCAGCAACTTTACTATTGCTCCACCGTGCCGCCCAGAACTCTTCCTAGATTACATGCAATGTAACCTTCCTCAGCGACCTACCATTTATAACCTTATCAAATGCCTTTGTGAAGTCCTTTGAGACAACATTTACCACCCTGCCCTCATCAACCTTATTGGTTACTTCTTTAAAAAAAACAATCAAATCCATGTGGCTCCATGTACCTCCACTATATCCCATGTACAAACCAATACTGCCTATCCCTAACCAACCCCTGTCCTTCCAAATGAACATATATCTTATCCCTCAAAATCCTCTCCAGTAACTTTCCTTCTAAAAATGTTAGGCTCACTGGTCTATAGCTCCCAGGCTTTCCTTTATAGCTCTTCTTAAATGGAGGCACAACATCAGCCACCCTCCAGTCTTCCAGCACCTCAACCGTGGCTAACGATGATTTGTATATCACAGACACGACTCCTGCAATTTCTTCTCTAGCTTCCAGCAGTGTCTTGGATATACCTTATCAAGCTGAGGAGATGTATTTATCTTCATACATCGTAAAACATCCAATACATCCTTGACTAGGGTACAAACTGCCGTCAAGACATTTCCATTAACTTCCTGTTAAAGAAGGAACTGCTGATGCTGGAGAATCAAGGGTTAGACAAAAGCTGCAGAAACTCAGCGGGTGCAGCAGCATTTAAGGAGCAAAGTAGATAGGCCATTTTTCGGGTCGAGACCCTTCTCCAGACAGTCTGAAGAAGGGTCTCGACCCGAAACGTCGCCATCTCCTTCGCTCCTTCGATCCATTAAATTCCTAGTCTTCATGTCTTTCTCTGCTAGTAAAAAGGGAGGAGAAATATGAATTGAGGACCTTCCAATCTCCCATGACTCTACAAAAGGATAACCACGTTTATTTCAGAGTGGCCCAATATCTTAGCTTTCCTTCAATTAAAATATTTCACTGTCCACTGGATGGTTTAAAAAAAATTACATTAATATTGATGCACATTATCTACGATGATGTCAGTTTCCATCTCCCAAATTACTTAATCTAGTTTAGTTTAGTTGTTTAGTTTAGTTAGAGATACAGCACAGAAACAGGCCCTTCAGCCCACCGAGTCCACGGCGACCATCGATCCCCGCACACTGACACAATCTTACACACACTAGGGGCAATTTAAAATTTTGCCAAGCCAATTAACCTACAAACCTGGACGTCTTTGGAGTGTGCGAGAAAACCGGGGCTGCCGGGGAAAACCCATGCACGCCTAGGGAGAACATAGACAGCACCCTTAGTCAGGATCAAACCCAAATCACTGGCGCTGCAAGGCAGAAACTCTACCGCTGCATCACCGTGTCGCCCCAAATTAATTGTTATTCAGCTATGATGGTACAAGCAGTCATCGTTGGTGCAGCAGAGGAGTATAGTTTCAGGGCTGTGGAATTTCAGCGAGTAACTAATTTTACAGACAGGTCATGATTGGTACTTGTGTGTTGATGAAATCCCACCACAAGGTCAATCCTATTGTTAAAACAGCAATTTCTGTGCACCTGCATTTGTCTGCATCCTCCATTGAGACGGTAAATGTGTTTCTTTCAGTATATCACATTTCCTCTTATGTATGATACTCCACACACTCTTCACAAAATAATGATTGAGAAATCTGGTGACCAACTGTGAAACCTTTCCTGTGCAGCAGATTTTATTAACCCTGGTCAAACTGGAGAGGCTAGGACTTTAAAATGAGGTAAAAGCTTCAGGGCTGCTGGGAGATTTGGTCAATTTGGAATTACTCTCTGCAGAATATGGACAAGCTGCGCAGCGGTGCCAGTGTGTCTAGAGCCTAGATACATGTTACAAGAAAAGAATAAGAACATCTGCAGACCCTGTCAATTAGGTGCAAAATGCATAGAATGGATTGGATGACTGCAAACCAGACCTACACCTTGTAAATAATTGTAAATAATGTTGCAGAGTTCTACTTTGCCGAGTGTTGATTGGATGAGGTATTGAGCCTTGTCTGTGTTTCTTGCAGATCATGGTAAATGTTGCTAAGTTTGCTTCCTTGAGAAATCCTGTTTGAATACAATGTATTAAACTGCTGTATTATTGGGTTAGGGAAATGTCTGTTATGTATGGGGTTAATCGATATCTGTAATTGGTTTGTTCAGAGACCACCCCCATGTGGTTCAGCCCCTCAAGGTCCTGGAACCTCTAAAAGTCCACTGTCATGAGGTCCAGCGTCAATCTTCTGGGAGAACGCTTGGGACTGCATGACCTTCTGGAGTGTCTCTGTTTCAGCGAGGCCTAGAGGGCTTGATCAGGCAGATACGAGGATCGAACCCACGGTGGGATAGGTACAGTAGTTGAACTGTAATTGTGTTTTGTTAAAATAAAGATTAGTTGATCAAGTGCTTGATTCAGTGATTTTTGACTGAAACTAGACTGGGGGCAAGCTTAGAATGAGCAATTTACAATATCATCCAGACCGGATAGCCATGTACAAGAGGTATTCAGATGGAGAAAATAATACCTGCTAGACCATAGCAGGAAAATTGTTCAGAAGCCACTGCTGAAGTTCAGCATGGTTGTAAGGTCATGTGATAGGAGTAGAATTAGGCCATTCGGCCCATCGAGACTACTCCGCCATTCAATCATGGCTAATCTATCTCTCCCTCCTAACTCCATTCTCCTGCCTTCTCCCCATAACCTCCGACACCTGTACTAATCAAAAATCTATCTCTCTCTGCCTTAAAAATATCCACTGACCTGGCCTCCGCAACATTCTGTGGCAAAGAATTCCACAGATTCCCCACCCTCTGACTAAAGAAATTTCTCCTCATCTCCGTCCTAAAGGAACATCCGTTAATTCTGAGGCTTCAGGATTCTCCCACTCATGGGAACATCCTCTCCACACCCACTCTATCCAAGTCTTTCACTATTCTGTATGTTTCAATGAGGTGCCCCCCCCCCCCCCCCCCCCCCCCCCCCCACCAGTCTTCTAAACTCCAGAAGAGATGAGAATGAGCAATGAGCATGAGTAAGCAGAGTTCTCAACACGGGATTGATAGATTTTAGGTCATTAAGGGAATCATCTGGTACATAGCCCAAACCAGTGGTGCAGAGGTAAAAGATCTTGATCTTATTGATTGGTGAATCATGAGTGGGGCCAAACGGTTTATTCCTCCTACTATCTCTTGTGTTCTTTTGTTCATCAGCTCACACACACAGGATGTTAGTCCATTTATAAACATAATATGATGCATGGCTCATCAACTTGGCACTGAAATAAAGCTTTAAACTGACAGGGTAATTTCAACCTAACCTTCCCATGTCTGGTTTTCTCCCCATTTCACCCCATGAAATGGGGTGGGTCAACATAATATGGACAGTTAATCTAATCCAAACAGTTTCCTGGTCACTGTGTCCCAGTTTCTTTCCAGCTGTTATCAGGCAAATGAACCGGCCTAGACAACTGGAGAGCAGTCCTAAGCTACTATCTACCTCTTTGGAGACCTTCGGACTATCTTTGATCGGATTTCACTGAACTTTATCTTGCACAAGATGTTATTCATGTTATTCCTTTCATCATGTATCATGTACACTGTGGGTAGCTTGATTGTAATCCTGCATTGTCTTTACGCTGACTGGTTAGCACACAACAAAACCTTTTCAATGAACCTCGGTACAAGTGACAATAAACTAAACTATTGTAAACTAAACTAAACAGATAGAATGCAACTTTAATGACGTGGCTAAAGAATCTGCGAACATGAGATCTAAACATACACTTGTAACAGCTTCGGAAGCCTGCGTTCATATGCACCAAAAGAAGACCAGCATAAAACATAGCTCAACTTCAGTCTACTCTTCATGAGTAGTTAAAAGAGTGCATGGTTCCGGATGCTTGATACAATGTTAGCAACTGAGCTTCACGTTGAGGTAGGTAAGTGTCAATGGGACAGACCTCTGAAACATTGGATATCGGAAGTTCCTGCTTGCAAAGTGCCTAGAATCACACAAGGGTAGTTTGTAACACAATCTCCACATCAGCTTTATGGATGACAACCACTAGTACTTGATTGAAGAGTCAACGGCCGAATCAAGCCAGTAAACTTACAAGAAAGAGAAAGACGTGCATGCAATACCAACTTTCAACATAGCACACAGTACATCACAGTAATGAACATAACACTGTACAGCCAGGGCCGGCCTTAAGCTGATTGGGCCAATTGCTCCCAATTGGGCCCTGTGCCTAATGGGGCCCCATGCTAGAGTAATCAACTCTCAACTCAGGTAGATCTACCCCGGATGGAGGGAGGAGAGAGGGGTGGAGAGAGAGTAGAGGGGTGGAGGGGGAAGAAAGGGGTAGATGGGAAGGGAGTGGGAGGGGGAATGGAGAAGGGAGAGAGGGAGAGGGGGAGGTGGGTCGTTCTATCAACATCCCAGGGAAGAGCTCCCGCCCTCCAGTCTCCGTGCTTCATGCACACAGACCTGGCTCCACCCCTCTCTCTCCCCGGGAAGATGCGGTGAACAATACAGGGAGGACCTGGCCAGGGGTTGGAGCAACGTTTACAAACCTCGGCCTCAGCTCACACCCATCTACCCAGACACCGGCATCCGCTCCTGCTGCCGGCCCTCTCCTTCTCTTCTCTCCTCCCCTTTCTATCCCTCCCCTCCCTTCTTCCCTCCCTCCCTTCTCTCCTTCCCTCCCTCCTTCCTCTCTTTCTTTTCCCTTCTCTCCTTCCCTCCCTCCCTTCTTTCTCAACTTCCCTCAATCCCTTCCCTCCTTTCTCCCTTCTCTCCTTCCATCCCACACACATAACGCGCAGACGATTAACACACACACATCACGCACAGACAATTAACACACACACACACAACTAAGTTAGGATGGGGTAGAAGCCCAAAATGTAATGCCTGGACTGGTTTTTCATCAATAGTTATTGGTTTTCCAGGATCTTTTTTTTTTCATTTCTCAGCCACTAAAACAAGTGGTATTGTAACTATGTACTTTTCAGAGGTGATCTACATATTTTATTTGTTACTTGTAGGCTTACATGTATGCAATTTTATATTAAAATGTAGCTTAGATCTGTTTGGTCCATTAACTCGCAGGCACATTTTAAGAGCAAATTTTGATTATTTTCAATAGACAATAGACGATAGGTGCAGGAGTAGGCCATTTAGCCCTTTGAGCCAGCACCGCCATTCAATGTGATCATGGCTGATCATCCCCAATCAGTACTCCGTTCCTGCCTTCTCCCCATATCCCCTGACTCCGCTATTTTTAAGACCCCTATCTAGCTCTCTCTTGAAAGCATCCACCGCCCTCTGAGGCAGATACTTCCACAGACTCACCACTCTCTGTGAGAAAAAGGGTTTCCTCGTCTCCATTCTAAATGGCTTATTCCTTATTCTTAAACTGTGGCCCCATAGTTCTGGACTCCCCCAACATCGGGATCATGTTTCCTGGCTCTAGCGTGTCCAAGCCCTTAACAATCTTATTTGTTTCAATGAGATCCCCGCTCATCCTTCTAAACTCTAAAGCCCAGCTGCTCCATTCTCTCAGCATATGACAGTCCCGCCATCCCGGGAATTAACCTTGTAAACCTACGCTGCACTGCCTCAATAGCAAGAATATCCTTCCTCAAAGTAGGGGACCAAAACTGCACACCATACTCCAGGTGTGGTCTCACTAGGGCTCTGTACAACTGCAGAAGGACCTCTTTGTTCCTATATTCGATTCCTCTTGTTCTAAAAACCAACATGCCATTCGCTTTCTTCACTGCCAGCTATACCTGCATGCTTACTTTCATAGACTGATGTACAAGGACCCCCAGATCCCGTTGTACTTCCCCCTTTCCCAACTTTACGCCATTTAGATAGTAATCTGCCTTCCTGTTTATTTGCTACCAAAGTGGATAACCTCACATTTATTTGCATTAAACTTCATCTGCCATGCATCTGCCCACTCCCCCAACCTGTCCTAGTCACCCTGCATTCTCATAGCATCCTCCTCACAGTTCACACTGCCACCCAGCTTTGTGTCATCTGCAAATGTGCTAATATTACTTTGAATTCCTTAATCCAAATCATTGATGTATATTGTAAATAGCTGCAGTCCCAGCACTGAGCCTTGCGGTACCCCACTAGTCACTGCCTGCCATTCTGAAAGGGACCCGTTAATCCCTACTCTTTGTTTCGTGTCTGCCAACCACTTCTCTATCCATGTCAGCACTCTACCCCCAATACCATGTGCCCTAATTATGCCCACTAATCTCCTACGTGGGACCTTATCAAATGCTTTCTGAAAGTCCAGGTACACTACATCCACTGGCTCTCCCTTGTCCATTTTCCTAGTTACATCTTCAAAAAATTCCAGAAGATTAGTCAATCATGATTTCCCCTTCGTAAATCCATGCTGACTCGAACCGATCATGACACTGCTTTCCAAATGTGCGGCTATCTCATCTTTTATAATTGACTCCAGCATCTTCCCCACCACCGATGTCAGGCTAACTGGTCTATAATTTTCCGTTTTCTCTCTCCCGCCTTTCTTAAAAACTGGGATAACATTAGCTACCCTCCAATCCAAAGGAGTCTATAGAACATTGGTAAATTATCATCAATGCATCCACGATTTCTAGAGCCACTTCCTTAAGTACCCTGGGATGCAGAACATCAGGCCCTGGGGATTTATCAGCCTTCAGTCCCATCAGTCTATCCAACACCATTTCTATTCTACCTTAGAGATATAACGTCTATAATAGACTTTATTTGTATTTCTATGATTCTACAGACCTTGGCTGGAAACCTGGGTTTCACCAAAATTGTTCCCAATTGGGTCCCGCACCTCCTAAGGTCGGCCCCGAGTACAGCACAGCATTGGCGCACAATGTCCATGCCAAACATGATGCCAAGTTAAACTAATCTCCCCTGCCTAGTGTCAAAGATAACGGGAGAGGGCAGGAAATCGGGCTGGGAGGGGAGAATAGATCAGCCATGTTCAAATGGTGGAGTAGACACCATGAGCCAAATGGCCTAATTCTCCCTCTATGTCTTGTGGGCTATGCCTGCACGTGATCCATATCCATTAATTCCCTGCATGTGCGTTTGCATCTAAAAGCCTCTTCAATGCCACTATCATACCTGCCACCACCACAGCCCCAGGCAATGCGTTCCAGGCACCCACCACTCTCTGTGATGCCTCCTAATGTAGGAAACACAACTGTTAATTGGTGCCCAGCTAACCTCTACAAACATCAATGTGTTAGTGATCAGATAATCTGTTTTGGTAATGTGGATTAACTTGGTTTTAGAGATAACTTGTGCTCCTTTTCAAAGTGCGCACAGGTTTTTTCACATCCAATTCAGGCAGCACATAGTACCGCAGTTTATCTGCCAATGGTGCCCCACTTAGTACTGCACTGCCGTGTTAGCCCACATTCTTGTGCACAAGACTATGGAGTAGCACTTCTGACTCAGAGTTAGAAGCACTGAACCATATCTGACACTTGTTCACATGTGCCATAGAAACACTGCGCACAAAAACATGACCTTTTAGATCAGCACAGTCTTGCACATTCAATCATTAATAGAAATAGGCACAGCAAGTACAGAAATCTGCATAGTAATGCATAATAAATGTTGCCACTAATTGAAATATCATGCTGCCTGAGCCAGTGCGGTAGAGGTCATGTGATTTCAGCACATACTCATTAGTGACCATAATGGTTCAGATGTAAAGCAGCAATAATTACAGCAGTTATGTTCACCAGAAGGATATTTACCTTTGCCAGTGATAAACGAACAGTGCAAGGGGACCATTGAAAGTTCACTTCACCCTAAGGAATACAGCCCCAAACAGTGGCTCTGGACTATCATTTAATTGGTAATAATTAACAGCGAGTGATGAATTAGCAGCAGAACATCGCATGGTTTCCAAAGTAAATTGTCACGGTAAGGAAAACAAATGATTCTGCCACAACCTCAGCCACTGCAGTTTTAGACTGTAGACTCTAGATTTTAGAGATTCAGCGTGGTAGCAGGCCTTTCCGCCATCCGAGTCCGCGCCAACCAGCGATCACCCCATACACTAGCACTATCTTAGGCACTAGGCATAATTTACAATGTAACATAAGCCATTTAACCTACAGATCTGTACGTCTTTGGAATGTGGGGGGAAACCGGACCACCCGGAAAAAACCCACATGGTCACAGGGAGAATGTACAAACACCATACAGACATCACCCATAGTTAGGATTATATCTGGGTCTCTGGTGCTCTAGGGCAGCAACTCTACCACTGTGCCGCTGTGTGGCACACTATTAACACTATTGTTATTTCTACGAGAAGCCGCTCGTAAATTCACTGGAAATACCGAAAGAGGTGAAATTTTCTCCATCATATTTACCATGCTGTTAGCACAGAGTCAGAGGACTGCTTACTCTAATCAGTGTTTTGTTAACGTTGAGTGGACTTCAGGTTTAAGTGCCCTCACAGGCAGTGTGTTGAGACTGCTTGACTATTCCCAGCATTAGTTTAATATTTTTTTCTTCCTCTTAGACAATCGCTCAGTATCAGGGGTGAATTCCTTCCACTCCAGTTCTGTGGCATGAGATGGTCAATGAAACCAATCCAAGACCCTGAATTCTTGCCGCCGTTAGGGCTAAACAGGTTTGATGTAGAAGGCAAGTGCTGGTGAACTCCTTTCGCCATTTAAGTTGGTCCTCTGGGTTTCCCCGATGACTGACTATAGATTCTCAAAGCTTTTTCCCTGTTTTCACTGATCATAGGTCATCGAGCAGCACAGTGGCACAGCTGTAGAGTTGTTACCTTAAAGCAGAGACCCTGGTTTGATCTTGACTACGGGTGATGTCTGTACAAAGATTACATGTTCTACCTGTGACCTGCATCACAGAGAGTTTTGATAAAATCCCCTCTCGTCCTTCTAAATTCCAGAGTATACAAGCCCAGCCGCTCCATTTTCTCTGCATATGACAGTCCTGCCATCGCCGGAATTAACCTTTTGAACCTACGCTGCACTCCCTCAATAGCAAGAAAGTTCTTCCTCAAATTTGGAGACCAAAACTGCACGTAGTGCTCCGGTTTCCTCACACACTCCAAAGACTTACAGGTTTGTTGGTCAATTGGCTTTGCTAAAAATAAATTATCTCTTGTGTGCAGAATATTGCCAGTGTACAGGTTGATTGTAGTCTGCACGGTCTCGGTGGGATGAATGGCTTGTTTCTGCACTGTTTGTCTTGAGTCTAAGGTCTAAGGATTCCCCTGATTTAACATGGATTGTTGGGTGTTTCTGAGTTCCTGGTATCCAGATGGTTCAGAAAAGAGTGGAGAACCAGTGCTACCATCTGTTGTTGACCTTTGGCGAACCCAGGTAATTTCTGGGGCAGGAGATGATTCGCACCGTAACCAACCTCTCAAAGCACACAAAGTATAGAAACAAGGAACTGAAGATGCGGATTTACACAAAAGAACACAAGGCGTTGGAGTAGCTCAGCAGGTCAGGCAGCATCTCTGGAGAACATGATTAGGAGATGTTTCGTGTCAGGAGCCTTCTTCAGACTGATGAGGTCCTGAGCCAAAACGTCACATATCTGTGTTCTCCAGAGATGCTGCCGGAACTGCTAAGTTACACCAGCACTTTGTCTCCTCTCGAGGTACTGTGGGTTCAGGCAGATTTTTTTCTAAAATACCAGCAGCTCACATGAAACTGTTGTGTCAGGAACTGATCACTTTAACATAAACACTGAAGACCTAAAGTTATCGACACGGTTTCACCAGGATGTTGCTGATCACTGTAATAAGAATAAATATGGTATCATATTTTAGAAAATAACATGAAATTAATTTGAACACTGAGTTTTGACTGCATGATTAAACAAATGAAAATCGAAGCAGATAATTATTTAATCTCATTGACATGCTTGTGCACAGTGCCATCATTATTATTTGCCTTTGCTGGGTGAATCCATGTGTAATGAGACCATTCCGATCATCCCCAGATGCAAGCAGCCACGCCAAAAAGGCTTCAATACTGCAATAGTAAATAGATGTAGTTAATTTAGAACTGAAGATTGAGTCTGACACATCAATGTCTGAAGATAGACACAAAATTGCTGCAGTAACTCAATGGGGCAGGCAGCATCTCTGGATAGAAGGGTGACGTTTTGGGTCAAGACCCTTCTTCTCGACCCACAACATCACCTATTCCTTCCATCCAGGGATACTGCCTGTCCCGCTGAGTTACTCCAGCATTTTGTGTCTATCTTCAGTTTAAGCCAGCATCTGCAGTTCCTTCTAACACATTAATGTCTTATTTGTGTTATATCCCTATTGTTTCCAACTAAAAATAACATCTGCTTTATAGAAACCAAAACATCTTGATAACAAATAATTGTAATGCCAACCTTACAAGGTCACAACTAGAGTCACTCATTAACTTCAACCACCACTACCCAATGTACCCATTAATTAATACCTTGCTGTTTTATTCCAAACTTCCAACTGCAAACTGGCAGACACTGGTAGAAATCTGAACATAGTTTCAACCAACAGTTCTTTTCTTTAATTAATGCAAGATTTAGAAGTGACATGGATACTATGTATCCTTAGTACATAGGGATGTACATGGACCAAACACAGGCAGGCGGGACTAGTGCAGCTGGGACATGTTGGCCGGTGTGGGCAAGTTGGGCCAAAGGGCCTGTTTCCACACTATATCACTCTATGACTCTATGACTCTATGACCTGTAGAAAATAAACATGTGTTGGTTGGCAAGTATGGGGGTTGCTGGCAAACATGCTGATCCCTCACACAAGTCCAAAAGAACACTCTCAGACCAGACAGGCTGGTGGCAGAAAGTTGCATCATGTTCTCGGTTTATAAATGTACTGGGTTTGATGGACTCTCATCCCAGTTGCTAGTGGGTATAAATCAAACATACAGCTTCCCACAGATGAACTCTTATGACTTTTATGACTTTCCATATCTTTTCCACTTCTAGTTCCCAGAACACTCATATCTCAGGCTTTTTCAAGTTTATTGATGTGATTATTTATCCTGAAACAACTCATATTTTCTGCCGGTAACAACCTTGCACCGTATTTTAAAAGAAATATGACAGAAAAAGAAAAAGAATGAAAGTATTGTCATGAAGGGCAAATGCCTGACTTCTCAAAATTTCCTTCAAGTGATCTAAAACTTTAGGAATGCAAGCTCATAAACCCTACCCATCAATGCCCTGATGCTGCAAGTATGACATGATGGTTAAAATGAATCTATAAAAGTCTAATATCTATGCACACCCATCCATTTGCAAAATATTCAACCATAAATCATCATAAATACACTCATTAAAAAAAATCAGAAACTTAATACCAGATTTTGTGTGGACAATAAATATGTGCACCCATTGTCATTCAAATCCTGCAATTAAATTATGGAAATAAACATGCATATGTTGAACCTAATTTGAGCAAAGGTATTTAGAAGTCCTAAATTCTCTGGAGTTAAACTTAGATAACTCCATTTAAAAAGGCATGAAGCGTGTTTATCTAAGCCCATTTGATCTGTCACAGGAATGACATTTCTGCTGCCTTGTAATTAGAATTAATTCAATGAATAACATGCACAAAGCAAGCTGTTTATTGGTTTACCAGACTTAGTGGGACCCGTTGGGTCCCATGTTCACACGGGAAGGCTGGCCCCCATTGCAACATTCCACCTCTCCACCAATTCCAATATTGGTGCACTGTGAGGTGGGGGCGGGCTTTCTGGAGCGCTAGTATGGGTGTTGTGGGCCAAATGTTCTGGTTTCCAGAGGGCTAGTATGGCCATTGTGGGCTGAATGGATTCTTGGGCTGGCAGCTCAGTCACTCAGGCCTGGTGAGTTGGCGACTCAGTCACTCAGACTTGGTGGGCTGGCAACTTAGTCACAGGCCAGGTGGGCTGGCAGCTCAGTCTCTCAGGCCTGGTGGGCTGGCAGCTCAGTCACTCAGGCCTGCTGGGCTGGCAGCTCAGTCACTCAGGCCTGGTGGGCTGACAGCTCAGTCACTCAGGTGTGTGTGTGCATGTGTGTGTGTGTGTGTGTGTGTGTGTGTGTGTGTGTGTGTGTGTGTGTGTGTGTGTGTGTGTGTGTGTGTGTGTGTGTGTGTGTGTGTGTGTGTGTGTGTGTGTGTGTGTGTGTGTGTGTGTGTGTGTGACCTCACCCCAGTGTTTTTCTCCCTTCATTGGCTCCCTGTGAGATCCAGGATAGACTATCAAGGTCTTTTATCCTCCTTCATTGTTTTAGATCTGTAGAAAAATAAAAAGAGTAAAAATGTCAAAAATTGTCTCTTTCCCCTCTCCCTCTTGTGGTTTCCCCCTGTATATACTGACTCACCTCACCACAGTATTTTTCTCCCTTTATTGCCTCCCTGTGAGATCCAGGATTGACTATCAACATCCACAGCTGGTGGGCTGGCAGTTCACTCATTCATGGCTGGTGGGCTGGCAGTTGACTCACTCACGGCTGGTGGGCTGGCAGTTGACTCACTCACGGCTGGTGGGCTCGCAGTTGACTCACTCATGGTTGGTGGTCTGGCAGTTGACTCATGGCTGGTGGGCTGGCAGTTCACTGACTCACGGCTGGTGGGCTCACAAACACACACATCCGGAATGATCGTGACCTCACCACTAAGTGGGACTTCCGGAGTGATCGCGACTTCCGGAGTGAGCACGACTTCCGGAGTGAGCGAGACCTTTGGACCAAGCACAGTTCAGGCCAACAACTCAGACCAAGCACAGTGCAGGCCAACAACTCAGACCAAGCACAGTGCAGGCCAACAACTCAGACCAAGCACAGTACAGGCCAACAATTGAGTTCAAGCACAGTGCAGGCCAACAATTGAGTTCAAGCACGGTGTGGGCCAACATCTGAGTTCAAGCATGGTGCGGGCCAACAATTCAGTTCAAGCACCGTGCGGGCCAACAATTCAGTTCAAGCATAGTGCGGGCTAACAAATCACTTATTCCAAGCACAGCGGGGGCTAACAAATAATTTATTCCAAGCACATTGTGGGCTACCAAATCATTTATTCCAAGCACAGTGGGGGCTAACAAATAATTTATTCCAAGCACAGTAGGGGCTAACAAATAATTTATTCCAAGCACATTGCAGGCTAAAAATAATTTATTCCAAGCTCATTGCAGGCTAACAAATCATTTATTCCAAGCACAGTGCAGACTCACAGTTCAATTCACTCAGGGCGTAGAATCACAGTTCTGGACTCTCACTCATGATCTTCCGGGGTAACTGACTCATGTCCGGCCCCCTGACCCCCGGGAAGGGCCGTTACCTTTATCATAGTGACTGACAGGTGAGAGGAACAATCAGCTGATCTCATGATTTTTTAAACATTGATAACTTTTTTACTATTTCAACGATCAGAAAAAACCTTGGTGGCGGTTGGAGCAGTACAGTACGGTGAGTAAGATGGCGAAAAATCATAGCGATATAGGACAGTGTTTTTTTTTAATTTATTTACAATGTAGGTCAGAAGTGGTGAAGATGAGACCTTTAGTAATAGTATAGATTGCCGAGTTGCTCCGTGGTTGTGGGGATCGGACTGGATTTATAATCCAGGGCATTTCATTGCAACAGAAGGCTGTGGAGGCCTAGTCAATGGATATTTTTAAGGCAGAGAATGACAGATTCTTGATTAGTACGGGTGTCAGGGGTAATGGTGAAAAGGTAGGAGAATAGGGTTGAGAGGAAAAGATAGATCAGCCATGATTGAATAGCGGAGTCGACTTGATGGGCTAAATGGTCTAATTTTGCTCCTATAATTTATGAACATTAATTCATGAGGCCACTTTCCAAATCAAAATAAGCTCCAGACTATTGGGTCATTTGATGAGAAAGAGGCTTTATACTAACCATATGTAGTCTGAAGAAGTGCCTTGGCCTGAAATGTCACCCATTGCTTCTCTCCAGAGATGCTGCCTGATCCAGCATTTTGTGTGTAACTAAGATTTATATTTTTAATCACATTTCATATTGTTTCCTCTTCTCTAAGCACTGCCTCCTAGCTCCCTGATTGTCCGCTCACCAACTCTTTAGCACCCCTTCACTGTTCCACCTGCCGCAACTTCATCCTCTCTCTCCTTCCTTGATGCACCAGCTATGATGCCACTTGTGTGGGGGGGACCGCCGTGAGGGAGGGGGAAGAACAATGGACAATGGAGGACCCAGCACGGGGGGATTGTATGAGGGAGGGGGAGGGGGGGGAGATCAAAGGGGAACCTGGTGCGTGTGAGGGGGGGTTATTTGTAACTTTGTATGCACCCTTTATAGGTGACTATTTGCATACATTCAATATGCGAGCAAAGAATTTCACTGTGACTTGTCAAATGTGACAATAAAGTATTCAATTCAATTTCTTTGTCAATTTCTTTGACAATTTCTTTGTCCTCCGAATGACACCAGCATCTCTGAT